>OY987318.1:30444614-30766240 GCA_963920655.1 Geranium rotundifolium
GGTAACATGTGTGGACCTTTTTGTGCTGAGTGTGGAACATTTGCGACCCAGACAGTCACTGCGGGCCAGCCTTTCTAGACACATGGCTCGAACTAGGAAGAGCGTGTGCACAAACTTTCTATAAAAAAAAACGCTTGTGAGTGGGTTTTGACGGGTTTCTAAAAAACACAAAATTAGTGGTGGAAAACATATATATATAGTATATATATATATATATAGTATATATATATATATATATATATATATATATATATATATATATATATATATAGTTATACGTGGATGAAATCAAGCATAAGATGCTTATCTTTATATGCGAATATGTTAAGATTAATAAACATGCTTATGTGTACGAACTCCACCAAAACGTTTAAATGTCCAAATCCTCATCTGCTCATTCATATTTTCGCGAGTAATGATTAAGTGACACGTGGCGGAGCGGTTCGCTAACACTGTTAATCAGAAACAGACAGAGAAGTGAGGGCACACTCGTCATTCAAATATCAGATTTGATGCATAACATTATGTGTTGGATCGTATAACATCATATTGTGCCCTGATCGCGCATTTAAAGCGCGATCATTGAACGATTCGCACTAATTAATAATTGAGGAAATGAAATGACTATTTTACCCCTAATTGAATACCCAATTTAATTAATAAATTGAGAGCAAATTTGACTTTTCACTTGTACAAATAATAATTATAATTCTTTGTAAATTAAATAATTATATGCGCGATTTCAAGATTATTATTTGTGTAATTGAAAAGTTAAAATTGCCCCAAACCATTAGTTAAATTAGTTGTTCAATTAGGGGTAAAATAGTCATTTCATAATCATATCAATTGAACAAATCAGACTGGTTTAACAAACCAAAACTATTGAGGGCATTTTAGACTTTTTAACATACCAATTCAGATAGATTTAACAGACGGTTGGCTAAGTGTCGTTTATTTAATTTTTGGGTATCCCAAATAAAAATTTGGAAGTTGAGGTATTAAATTTGAAACGTGACATAGTTAGGTGTAGTCAACTGTCATTACTTCTAAAATTAATGGGGGAGGAAACGTGTGGTTTGGTGATGTTAGATTCATTTGAGTTTGAGTTGTGTATTAGGGTATTCAATCTTTTATTATTTATACATGATGTGAATAATATTTCTTTTATTTTTATTAGCATAATCCATCCTAATTTGTATCTGTAAAAAGAATTTTCTCTACCTACTTGTTAATTATTTGTGATTATTATGGGTGGGCAAGACAATTCAATCGCTTCCGCAAATATACAAATGCAACAGAGCCTTTGTTGCTGCTTGTCGGAGTCTCCTTTGTTGTTCGCTGGAGCCTCCCTACTGCTGCTTGCCGCCAATTCGGATTGGTTCATCGCTATTGCTGATGCTCAAGGCCGTCGTCCGTCACATCTCCCTGGCAAGATTCCAGCGTCTCAAAACTTCATGCGCTGTCTTCTCCAGTAACCCCACTTGACTGCCTCACTTGTCCCACTTGACTGCCTCAGCGTTCTCCTTATCTTGCACCTCAACCTGTTTTAGTTGGAATACTTTTGCATTTTCGTTTCTTATTATTTAGCTTTGTTTCGTACTCTTTGAAATCTGTTTCGGTCGGCCGCCATAATCCACTTCAATAGTATTTCTCTTATTTTTATCAAGTGGTGGATCCAAACAAAATTTTAAGGAGGGGCAAAATTTTTACACGGAAAATTTAATTGATTAATTAATTAATTGAAAATAATAATTTTGTTAATAAAATAATTATTAAATGCATATGACAAAAATTAATTAGAGCTTGATTATTTATTTTTAGTGAGTTTGAATTTAATTTTCATATATATATATATGAATACAAAGTGAGTCGGTTCACGAGATTTACAAACTCTAATAGTTTGGGCTCGAGTTTGATTCGTTTATCAAACGACTCACTCTCAGACTTAATCTCTGCATAAATTTTCTTAGAAAATTCACAAATTTTCAATAATTAATAAAATAAAATAGACAAAAAAAGTTTAATGAGAAATAAAAAAATAATTTAACTAATACAATAATTAGTAAAAATAATAATTATAACTATGAACAAAAAAGTAAATAGAAAATGAAAGATAATATCTGTCGTTATCATACCGTTATATAATACTTTTTACGATGTGCGATACTGCTTATAATATCTTATAAAATAATTATCTTGCTTATAATATCTTATAAAATAATTAGAATTATTTTTAAAATTATCTTTATTTCTCTACGATATCTTATAATACCGTTATTTCTCTACGATACTGCTTATAATATCTTATAAAATAATTAGAATTGATTCATACATAAAATTTTAAAAAGATCATAGAAAACAACAAAAGCCACAAATAAAAAATCATAGTCGTTCTCATCTATTTTTTGAGCAACGAAACAAATCAAACGTAAAACAAAGAAGCAATAAAATTAACTTTTGTCGAACAGAAGTCGAGTAAAGATTCATAAATATAAAACATGAACTGGAAATTATGAATTAGAAAATGTCACCTGGAGTGAAAATACAGTTTTGAACATTAGTCAAAGATCATGACATGAAAAGTGTCGTGTAGATAAACCTCAATTATTTCTTCCCAAAAAATCCACATGACGGGTTAAATTGTATAATCAAATTGACCGAAATATGATCTTATTTGCTTAATGAATGAGATCTTAAATAGTGATACGTGATTAACGTGTATTAAATTAGTTTAAGAAAAGAATAGTAATCCAAAAAAGTTCAAATTAATATCAAATTTGTTTGTTATTATCATTAAGTATTCAAACTAGTGTAGGAAAAGAATTGTAATCCAACGAAATTCTAATTGATATCAATTATTTTTTGTTATTATTATTAAATATCCAAATTAGTTTAAGAAAAAAATTGTAATCCAACAAAATTCTCACGTAGCACACTTAAAGGATTTTTTTATATACATATATATATATATATATATATAGGGATGCACTCCAATATAAACTAACACAAAATGTCCAAACATACAAACCTATGTATAGACATGTAGAATAGAATCCCTCTTTATCATAATATCTAAGATTAACGTTTACTTTCTCATCTTTTGGAAAGTATGAATTTAAGCATAATTAAGAATTTAAATCTTCTTTTTAGAGTAGTTTAAAGCTGGGCACTGTAATTATACATTATTATTTTATCTTTGCCCCTAGCTTCAATTATCTGGCAATATACAGGGATCGCTCAATGTAATTTTTTATCAGGACTTGAACACTCAAATCTTTTTTTTGTTTTCTTTTGAAGATTTTAGATATGTTTACGATGTCCGAAGATCAACCCACCCAAGTTTACAATTTACACCCAAAATTAATTTTTTATGTGAAAACAAATTGACATGAACCCCTAACTTTTGATCCGGTAGAGTCTCTTTGGGACACTCAAATCTTTTGGTTGCATTGAATTAGCTATACACATGGTATGAAGAGATAAAGAGTCGTCGTAATCAATGATTGAAGTTAGATGAATTATATAAATCATATAGAATAGGAAGGAGAGATAGACCTGTACAATGAGTTTTCATAATCAACGATTGAAATTAGATGAAATATCAGTGTTCATAGACCCTAAACATGAATTCTCTTGTTTAATTGGGAATGGTATAGATGCGGATTTTGTCGTATCCTAACCCGTTTGTACACTTAATTATTTGTGTACTCCGCCTGTTGTCAAGAGTTATTTTTGTTATTTCTCTTAGAGTCGATTATTTGACTTGACTTTTTATTACCCTCTTTTATCACCATTTATCTCACCCTCTCTGTATAAGATTTGGTTGATCATGGTGAAAAGATAAACAAATACGACGAGTTTTCATATAATCTTTCTCTCAAATAGTCTTTTCTTGAATCGGTTCTTAGGTAATGAATTATGCAAGTTTCAGACCTTGATGTACGAGTGGGCGTGCATTAGGGGAGCTAGCGTGTTAGCCATGGGAGCGACCGGAACACGATCACCATCTTGGTCTAACCGGAAAAATTGCTTTCAAGGCAGTGGCCTCCCTACCACGGCGCATTAACTTTACATCAAAAATTATTTTTCTAAATTTATCATTGTTATACTGATCAAATTATAGTTTCTACAATTTGAAAGCGATTTATCAATATAATCATATTTGTGTTGACGGTGTCAATGTGGAATATTTGTTTGTGTGCCAAAAGTTGTGGATGAACTATTATTATTATTACCATGGCACGAAGAAGCCACGGGGAGGTGCTTACTTGTGTTGGAAGTGGTAAATATAAAAGCTCACCCACTCTACAGGTCTTTCGATTGACCGACCCAGACTGGACCAACAACGCCAGTGCCTTCTCCAATACGTGTGAGATTTAAACTTTATGATCATTGTTTGGGATTATGAACTCTTGATCACTATGGGCTCTGAATCTCTGACTTGGGCTTTGGGAAAGGCATATAAAATTTACTAGAGATCTAATACATTTTGGGTTTTGACAATTTGCCTATGATAGTAGCCCAACTCTTTTATGTATAAGATTGCCCAAAGCATGCATATATCTGCATGCTTTTTGAGATTGACCCTTAGAGCGCAAAAGGGAAATGAGTCATATTATGGTCATTTAAATTTGATTTAATCACCTACTCAACTCATGCTCTTGTGTTTGTGATTTATGAATATGTGATTTGTGTTTTATGCACTGAGCTTGATGTGTGGTGATTCAAGCTTGCCCCATGACACATCGATAAATCATATTTATTACAAGAACGTTTCCTGGAGCAAATCATCTATTCACATGCACCTGATGGTTAAACTGGAGCTCACTTATATAATCGATGCAAGTAATTATGTATTACTTTATAACATTGAAATGTGTTTCTTTGTTGAGGTTTTATAAGTGTGTATTTGAGTTATACGTAAATGTTTAGAGAGTGAAATACATAATAAATATTTGTATTGTGTTGGAAGAGCAATTATCGTTAGACCTTTAAGATCAAACAATCATACCAAAATGTGGGGTTTATACTTTTAGTATAAAGTCTCTTGGCACATTGAGATGTTTAGCTAAAATTGGGCTTATAACCAATCTCAAGGAAAACGTTATGAATCTAAAACATTGCTAGTATGGTATTGAAATTGATAATGATACATATAGATTCATACATCTAGGTAATCGCTCACTTTATGAGATTAGAGATGTTGAGCTCTTGAGCAAGTGTTCCTTTATGGATAAAGATATATGTATATCTATTGCTTCATCTATTACGCTTATTGATGTTGTGCATGTATAATTTATTTATATGATAATTAGCATGCAAGTAGCCTTATTTCAAGTTTATATGTTGATAACCGTAGAAGAAATAAGATGGTCTACTTTAAGCAAAGATTGTGGGGGCTATCTTTCGTTCATATTTTTTATTTATAGTGCATGAGTAAACTTTGTTAATGACGATTTAGTCTTGATCTTCATAATAGAAAATGATGATGAGGCAATGAGAATATCATATAGGATTGAAGCATTTATTTTGAACTTGAGTCTATTGTTACCATCATACTTGTGTAGTCTGACCTAATTAATGGTTGTAAGTCCATTAGTTGTTTTGGATCTTAAGCGTTGGTACAATACAAAAGTTCTAAGCCCGACTTAACGTCGAAGACCTTACACAAATAATGTGTAAATCAGTAACTAAGAGGTAATAATTTTATACCTACACTTTAATAAGTTTTCTAACGTGTTGGAATACTCTGCGATGTAAATTAGGGTTCAAAATTTTGTTCAAATGGTTTCAATAATACTTATCTCGAGCGAGAAAATCCATACTCAGTTCTTGGTGGTGCTACGCACTTGATGGATCTCGAGTGAGACAATCCATAACCAGTTTTTGGTAGTGCTATAGAGACGCACTTGATGGATCTAAGGGTGACAACCCATAACCAGTTTTTGATAGTGCTACACATTTGATGAATCTTAATGTTGAAAATCCATAACCAGTTTTTGGTGATGCTATAGAGACGTACTTGATGGATTGTTAGGCTCAAAATCCATAACCAATTTTTGGTGGTGCTATAGAGACGCACTTGACGGATTTTGTTTGATACTGACAGATTAGACTTCATGTCCTTAATAGCTCTAAATTTAGTGTTATTGAGACGCATCTAACAAGCTACCTATACGGGTGCCGGGTGTGATGGTTTGACCGCCATCTATGTAAGATTTGAGGAAATCTTTCTAAAGCACTTGTGAGACCGAGGTGTACGCATGGTTGTAAAAGCGTTTGTTTGAAAGGTATCGCGGAACTTTCATAATTTGAAGGTGTGATATGTGTTGTGGGGTGTATCAACGGAAAGTGAAACAAGTTCAAGAAGAAATTCACTTGTTTTTTTCAAGGACGTTGTTGCTTCATATCATCACTACGTGTCAATTCAAATCGTAAGACATTGACATTTAAGTATTGTTAGCCTTCCTTTACCCATGAAATTACTTCGTTAAACCTTTTGTTCGCTATTAGTGAGGGGTTGTTGGGGATAATGACTCGCAAGAGTTATTTTTGTTATTTCTCTTAAAGTCAATTATTTGACTTTATCTATTTAGTAACCTCCCTCATTATTGACTTTTCTTAATGACATGTTATTACCCTCTTTTATCACCATTTATCTCACCTTTTCTATATAAGATTTGGTTGATCATGGTGAAGAGATAAACAACTACATCGAGTTTTCATACAATCTCTTTCTCAAATAGTCTTTTCTTGAACTGGTTCTTGGGTAATGAATTATACAAGTTCCAGACCCTGGTGTACAAGTAGGCATGCATTAAGGGGACTATCGTGTCAACTTCGGAAGCGACCGGAACAAGATCACCACCTTGGTCCAACTGGAAAAATCGCTTTCAAGGCAGTGGCCTCCATACCACGACATTGTTATACTCAAATTATAATTCCTACAATTACATGATGGGTACGGGTATTTCTTTATTTCGTTTTTTGAGGAAAAATAAAGCTATCACAAAGCACGAATAACATCACGCTGGACCCTTCGTTATAGTCCCAAATGAAATGAGAAATAACAAAACTAGCCAGTTCATACACAAGAACATTGCATTTACGCGAAATAAAATTGACAGAAACAGATTTAGATAAGCTCTTTAAAATAAATCGGCAATCTTCCACGATACCTCTCAGCTGGTGACAGACCAAATTTCTTTGTTGAATACTATTCACCATTCTAAAACAGTTATATTTCACGGACACCTCTGACCATCCTTTTCTTCTAATTCACCAAAACGCCTCCCTAGCTCTTACGACCTCCACCTCAAAAAGCTGGAGACATGGTACGAATATTTCTAAATTTATTATATTTAATAAATAATCTACTTTTAATAAATAAGGTATGTTTATTATATTTAATAAATATTTTATTTTTATAAAAGAGTATTGGGTAAACCATAGTTTTCACTTGATTTCATCCCTATATATGTTTTGTAGTTACGGTATTTGAATTTCGTTTTACAATATTTATTTGTTTCATTAATTATTATTATTCATAACATCAGATCATTTGTTTTATAGTCGTTGAACTTCCTTTCATTTCATTTAATGTTTCATGACATCAACCTCAATAAACATTTTAATGTATCATATTGTAAGAATTGTTTCATTATGATGTTAAAATTTTAGCATAAATGTTTAATTGAGCTACTGACCAAAATTCATGTGTTCGTCGAATAATTTTTGTGTCATCTTCTTTTCATCGTCCTATTTTCTTTTATATTGTTTCATGACACAAATCTCATGAAACATTTTAATATGTCATGTAAGAATTGTTTCATTATGATGTTAAATTTTCAGTATAAAATGTTTTATTCGTTCAATATTGTTTCATGAGGATTGTTTCAGTATGCAAACTTTGTCTACTGGCCAAAATTCATGTGTTCGTCGAAGGGTTTTTGTGTCATCTTCTTTTCATCGTCTTCTTTTCTTTTATTGTTTCATGACACAAATCTCAAGAAACATTTTATGTTTCATGTAAGAATTGTTTCATTATGATGTTAAATTTTCAGTATAAAATGTTTTACTCGCTCAATATTGTTTCATGGGGATTGTTTCATCATGCAAACTTTGTCTACTGACCAAAATTCATGTGTTCGTCGAATGATTTTTGTGTCAACTTATTTTCATCGTCTTCTTTTCTTTTATTGTTTCATGACACAAATCTCATGAAATATTTAATGTGTCAAGTAAGATTTGTTTTACTATGACTTTAAATTTTCAGCATAAATGTATCATATTATAGTGATTTCATTGTTTTATAATTGTTTAATAAATTTTGAAGCAATTGATACAAATTCTTATAATCATATTAGAACCTAATTTGAACGGGTAATTAAGACTAAAATAACAATTTGGAAGAATTGTTTAACACACAAACTACTCCCAATTCAGATTAAAAAAAATACACGAGAAACCCTACAAACAACAATGTTGAATGGACGAGGCACATAACCTAACCAACACAATCAATGTGATGACTCCAACTGCAATAAATACATATGTCAACCTTACAAAACAATGTTGAAACTACCTAATTAACACCATAAATAATATTATCACTCACAAGATTGAAATTGAAATTGGGCGGAACCCAGAATTGGCCAACACTAGAAAGACCAATTTTCGATCAATTTTGACCAATCTAGTCGCTACATCTGGAGAAGCCGATATCGACGACCAGATCTATTATGAAATCAATGTGTCGTCACCGAAATCAAAGGGGTGAGTCGTTGATGCTTGCAGATGGCAGATGCGAGGAGGATCTCAATTAAGATGTGAGGTTTGAGAGGTGGTGCGTCGGTCATGGCTTGATGAAGGCTCGGCTCGTCGGAGTAGAGGGGAGGAGGAGTCGGCCTCGGATTATCGGAGAAGAAGCGGAGGAGGCGATGGCTACGGATGCGCGACGATAAAGATACTGATGCAGTGCGGTCGAAGAAGTCGGTATGTAGAATGTAGAACACCTGGAGTTATCGCGAAAGTGTCAGATTTCGACAAAGGACTAGTGTTTTCTGGGCGGAAACGGCGTTCTGAGCACAACTCATAGCTATGCCATGTAGTACGGTGAATTTCGGTCATCCGAGGTCATCTTGGAGGTCAAAATCGCAGATTATTAAGTTTCAGGCAGTTTTTACAATTTTAATAATTTGTTTCTTTTTCCAATTAGTTTAGATTTCCTTTTCTACAATTAGGGTTTGGTTAGGTTTTGCCTATTTAAGCACTTTTATAAGTTTATTGTTAATTAGTTTTGAAGTTAATAAAAAAATTGAGGTTTCCCTCAAATCTATCACCTTCGGTATTCTCAAGAATTAACGAAACTTGATAAAGAGTTCTTCCTAGCCACGTACGCTGCATCAGTTGGTATCAGAGGTAGTCGATCCTGATGTATGCCGCCCTGTAGACAACAGCGAGCCGCTCCCCAAGGTGCTGATGATGATCAAGTTGAGTTACGACGTGAAAACGCTGAATTTCGCCGTGAGAACGACGATTTGAGGCGGCAGGTTGAATTATTGACACGACGAATGGATGAATTGTGTCCTTTCGCCGGTTACCGGAATCGTTCACCCGAACGCCCTAACCAACGGTGGGAACAGGGTTTCAAGGTGGAAATTCCACAACTCAATAGCAATCTTGAACATAAGGAGTTCATAGATTGGCTATCACCCCCGATTTATGATGATTATGTTGAACTAGATGCAGATGCAGAATCTGGAACTGTAGAAGCACAATTGAGTCAACATGAGCAGAATATTCGAGGAAGAGATGCTTTGTTAGCAAGGGATGAAACTTTATAATGCGTCAAATACTTGTTCTTACATGATTCATGCAACAATAGTTACGAATAGTTTTTGGAGGGCATCGAGAGCTTGTATGATGAAGGCAGGACTGAAAATCTTGCAATAGTAGCCGAAAACTATTGGGAGCCTTACATGTATATTGTTGCCTTAATCAGCAACGAGAACCTAATACCAGCATCATGTATCAACGATAGAAGGCTCCAATTCCAAGGTTGGGTAATCGATCAAGGGGCGTGTACTTTGATAAGGAAAGTCCAGAAATTCAACATGGAACCCGAGATTAAGTGTTACACATTTACGATCCAGCTTGCGAACAAGATGAGAGTACTTAGTACATCTGAAAATTTGGTAGGAGGTGCTACAAAGATATGGGATCCCGGAGTGATTTTTCTTCTAAGGAGGATGTTGCGGATCCAGATTCGAGGTCGAATCTTCTCCATCCAGGAGAGAATGATGCAGTGCGGTCGAAGAAGTCGGTATGCAGAATGTAGAACACTTGGAGTTATCGCGAAAGTGTCGGATTTCGACAAAGTACTAGTGTTTTCTGGGCGGAAACGGCGTTCTGAGCACAACATATGGCTATGCCATGAAGTACGGTAAATTTCGGCCATCCGAGGTCATCTTAGGGGTAAAAATCGTAGATTATTAAGTTTCAGGCAGTTTCTACAATTTTAATAATTTGTTTCTTTTTCCAATTAGTTTAGATTTCCTTTTCTACAATTAGGGTTTGGTTAGGTTTTGCCTATTTAAGCACTTTTATAAGTTTATTGTTAATTAGTTTTGAAGTTAATAAAAAAAATTGAGATTTCCCTCAAATCTATCACCTTCGGTATTCGCAAGAATCAACGAATTTTGATAAAGAATTCTTCCTAGCCACGTACGCTTCATCAGAGACTCGATTGTGCAAAATGGGAAGGAGGTTTCTGCCGTGTGTGCGTGTGCGTGTGTGTGTGTGTGCGTGTGCGTGCGTGTGTGTGTGGATAAAAGCTATAGCTAGAAGAACTCGATTTTGGCTGCAAAATGGGAAGAAAGTTGTTGCCGTGAGTATGGCTTCTTAAATGGACAGGGTAGTGTTTAATATATAAGCAATTAGGATTCGAAAATGTTTAATATCTAAGAAATTAGGATTCGAAAATGCGTGATTACAGAAAGTGATTGAATTCAAATTCGCCAAAATGACTAACGTGACCCTCTCAAAATATTCAACCAATTAATGGAATATTATTTGGGAAAATTAGATTGGACGGTGAGTTGATAAAATCTTGTGAAGGAAAATTGTTCTAACATTTGTACGGTATCAACCGTTTGTACTAGAGCTCTTCCCAATATTTAGTCTTACTAAATATGATTCATCAGTAAGTCTGTCAAACAATAAGTAATAATTACTGTAAGCCCATAATGATGTTGGTTCACGTTGAGATGCTATCCAAATGTTTATTAAAACTAAACCTTATACTAATTTACGGTTAAACCCATCGATGCCAAAATAAAATTATCTAACGCAGAGTAGCGTCAAGATAGGTGAGCTCTTCGCCCGCCGGTGCTGCTCGCAAGTCGGCGCCGCCATGATCGACGTCCCAGATGGCTACGATTGTGGCGCCCTCAATTCTCGGTGAATCACTCGCAGACGAAATGGATTGTTTACGCCTCCGACTCGTTCCGGCCTCAATCGAGCATCATGTAGCAGCCCAAGCTAATGGGCCTAAAATGGCCCAAGCCAATTGTCCCAAACCCACATGAATCTTGGAGAGTTCTCTAGATTCTTCTCGCCCGAATTGCCCAAATTGCCCGAAACTTGCCAAGCAAGCTACCCAAGATATTTAGATAAGTATGAATATTTTATTTAGGATATTTTTGTAGAGAAATCTAGAGGCTCAATCCTAGCCGTCTATAGTGACATGTAAAAATTAATCCTAACCGTCCATTCGGGTAGAGAACAAGTATAAATAGGGGTAGTGCCATTTGGCCAAACCACTCAAGCATTGTAAACACATCCACGTGTAATACAAAGAGCTCTTACACATCTTTCTCTCGTGTTCTCAAGTTTCCTTCCCTCTCTTTCGGGTTTTCTTGCTTTCCTCTTGTTCTTACATTGTTTCGTGTAGGATCAAGGCTGACTTAGGGCGTGCACAAGGAGTGCTAATCACCTAAGTGCCGGACGTACCTCGAAAAGCTAAAGGGGAAGCTCTCGGGTCGTCACAGTTGGTATCAGAGCTGGTCGTTGGGGACACGATCAAGGAAAGCATGTCGGATATTGCCGTCGGAAGCACACCTTCTCAAAGCGACACCCTGCATTTAGGTGTTCGGACACGGGGAAGGTCGAGGGATGCAAATATCGCGCAAGAGTCCATTGGTGCCAACCTTCAAGCTGTCGTGGGAGAGATGAAGGACAGGCTGGATGCTGCTGAGCAAGACCTGCGTGATCATGGGGAAGATCTTAAAGCCATTAGTGAAGGCATGGAGGAGCTCGAAGGATCTATGGATGTCAAGATGGAGGAGATCCGTCAAACCGTTCGCGATCTTGGAGACTCTTCCCGTCGGGAGCAAGTGGCGCTGGAGGGAAAGTTCATGGAGGCACTTAATCAAATTCAAACTAGTCTCGAGAGACAGGTCGCAGAGCTAAGAGCTAGCCTGGAGGAGACGCGAGCTGACTGGGCCATATGTCGGCGAGCGGTTGCAAGCGTCGCGATGGGAGCGCAAGGGCGGGAGGTTCCGTGTGTAGATGCTCCAAAACCGAATATCTACGACGGACAACGCGATGCCAAGGAAATTGACAACTTCATTTGGCACATGGAGCAATACTTCGAGGCGCTGAACGTAATGGACGAAAGGACGAAACTGCGCACAGTCGTTCTTTACCTTTCAGACACGGCGGCAATATGGTGGAGGCGCAAACACGCAGAAGCACAATAAGGTAACCCCTCCATCACAACTTGGGATGAATTTAAATTTGAATTAAAGCGTCAATTCTTTCCATCCCACGCTGTTTACAATGCACGCTTACGAATGCGAGAGTTGAAACATACCTCTTCCATTCGTGAGTATGTGAAAGAGTTCTCGGCGCTCATGCTCCAAATCCCCAACATGGGAGAAAAGGACTTGTTATTCAACTTTACAGCTGGGCTTAAACCATGGGCGCAGACGGAATTGGACCGGCGCGAAGTGCGGGACATCTCGACGGCGCTCACCGTGGCAGAATCGTTGATGGAATACCATCAAAGTGAGAGGGGCGAACCGTCAAGATCAAAACATCCCAAGGCAAGTGCGAGTCCAAGCCATGCCGCCAAACCCCATAACCAAGGACACGGTGGGGGAGCACCCAAGACGTTATCCCAAAGGAGCAACAACAACAAACCTGCGTGGAAAACACTACGAAGTACCGAAAAGAAGGATCGCACAACAGGGAGCTGTTTTCTATGTAATGGGCCACATTGGGTGCGAGATTGCCCAAAGCGCAATAGACTTAGTGCCATACTCGAGGAGGAGACCGTGGAGGAAGTCGCGGAGGAGCAAGCCAACTTGGGAAGTCTTTGCCTTAGTGCATTGGCAAAGCGGACGGGAAGACAAGTTCAAGCAAAGGAAGGGACACCTATGGAAAGGACTCTCCTATATGTGAAGGGAGAGCTCAACGGGAAAACAGTGTCCATCATGATCGATACCGGCGCCAATCACAACTTCATCCGCAACAGGGAGGCGGAACGACTCGGGTTGACGATGCAAAGGAGTGCTGCCACCCTCAAGACCGTCAACTCGAATCCTATCCCAGTAGAAAGCGCCATCTATGATCAAGACATAAGGCTAGGCGCTTGGAGCGGTAAGGTCGATCTCACGGTGGCAAGGATCGACGATTATGATATCGTGCTCGGCATGGAGTTCATGAGAAGGCATCATGCATTCCCAATTCCGCACGAGAATGTCTTCGTAATACTCTCAGGAAGTCAACCCACCATCATGAGAGGTACACCTACTCCCTCTCTTCAAGTTAAAATTAATTCTATGATTTTGTCGGCCATGCAAGTAAAGAAGGGCGTCAATAAGGGAGAGCCCACATTTCTGGCCACTCTCAAGGAGGAGAAGCCTCTAAGGGATTATGTTACAATACCAAAGGAGATCGAGGGATTACTGATCGAGTTCAAGGACGTCATGCCTCCTGAGCTGCCGAAAAGACTACCTCCACGGAGGGAGGTGGATCACAAGATTGAATTGGAGCCTGGTGCCAAACCATCAGCAAGAGCACCGTACCGCATGGCTCCACCGGAATTGGAGGAACTCCGAAAGCAACTTAAGGAGCTGCTAGATGCCGGATACATCCGTCCGTCCAAGGCCCCTTTCGGTGCACCCGTGCTCTTTCAGAAGAAAAAGGATGGTTCATTACGCTTGTGCATCGATTATCGGGCATTTAATAAGGTAACCATAAAAAACAAGTATCACATCCCTTTAATTGCTGACCTATTTGATCACCTTGGGCAAGCCAAGTATTTTACGAAACTAGATCTTCGATCTGGGTACTACCAAGTGAGAATAGTAGAGGGAGATGAGCCGAAGACCGCATGTGTGACCCGCTATGGCTCATATGAGTTCCTAGTAATGCCATTCGGACTCACAAATGCCCCTGCAACCTTCTGCACGCTTAAGAACGAAGTCCTCCATCCGTACTTAGATCGGTTCATGGTGGTGTACTTAGACGGCATCGTCATCTATAGAAACACTCTGGAAGACCACGTACAACACTTATGAACTGTCTTCAAGGCCTTGCAGGAGAACAATCTCTACGTGAAGAAGGAGAAGTGCTCATTTGCGGAGGAGGAAGTCCACTTCCTTGGACATATTATCAAGGAAGGGCAACTACGCATGGACCCAGACAAGATCAAGGCGATTGTAGATTGGGAACCGCCAACAAAAGTTCCAGAGTTGCGGTCCTTTCTCGGACTCGTCAACTACTACCGGCGGTTTATCGTGGGATACTCCTCCATCGCAGCACCACTCACGGATATGTTGAAGAAGAATAAGCCGTGGGTATGGACGAACGAATGTCAGAATGCCTTTGAGAAGCTTTAGGAAGCAGTCGTGAAGGAGCCGGTCATGGTGTTGCCAGACTCCGAGAAAGTATTTGAGGTGCACACGGACGCGTCGGACTACGCCATTGGTGGAGTACTCATGCAAGACCGACATCCCATTGCATACGAGAGCAGGAAGCTCAATGATACGGAGCGGCGCTACACGGTGCAAGAAAAAGAGATGTCCGCTATCGTGCATTGTTTACGGACATGGCGTCACTACTTATTGGGCAGCAAGTTCGTGGTGAAGACTGACAACGTTGCCACGAGCTACTTCCAATCGCAAAAGAAGTTGTCTCCTAAGCAAGCCCGCTGGCAAGACTTTCTTGCGGAGTTCGACTACAGCTTGGAGTACAAGCCAGGCAAAGCCAACACAGTGGCAGACGCTCTTAGCCGAAAAGCGGAGTTTGCGGCTATTACTCGCCTCGAGGGAGAGCTGCTCAACTTAATTAAGGAGGGGCTCCAACACGATGTAGTAGCACGTCAACTCATGGAGCTTGCTAGAAAAGGGAAGACTCGCGAGTTCTGGATAGAGGATGGCATACTCTTAACCAAGAAACGACGGATCTTTGTTCCAAAGTGGGGCAACCTGCGGAGGAATCTACTAAAGGAGTGTCATGATACGATGTGGGCAGGACATCCGGGTCAACGACGGACGCGAGCATTATTAGAGGCACACTACTACTGGCCACAAATGCGGGATGAAGTCGAGCAGTATGTGAAGACGTGCTTGGTGTGCCAACAAGACAAAACAGAGAATCGACTACCTGCTGGATTGCTAGAGCCGCTTCCCATTCCTTCCCGTCTATGGGAAAGTATAAATATGGACTTCATTGTGGGGCTACCAATATCAGAGGGATGTGGCATGATCCTCGTGGTCGTGGACAGATTCTCGAAGTATGGCACATTCATTCCTGCACCAAAGGATTGCAAAGCAGAAATGGCAGCAAAACTCTTCTTCAAGCATGTCGTAAAGTACTGGGGGCTGCCACGTTCCATCATAAGTGATCGGGATCCTCGCTTCACGGGTAAGTTTTGGACCGAGCTTTTTCGCCTCATGGGATCCGAGCTATGCTTCTCAACAAGCTTCCATCCCCAAACCGATGGCCAAACGAAGAGGGTGAATGGACTATTAGAGCTCTACTTGAGGCACTTCGCCAGTGCAAATCAAAAGGATTGGGCCAAGATCCTTGACATTGCACAATTTTCGTATAACTTGCAGCGGAGCGAATCAACGAACAAGAGTCCCTTCGAACTTGCAACCGGGCAACAACCACTTACTCCGCACTCGCTAGAATCAGGATATGTGGGTAGTAGTCTGATTGCCTTCAAGACTGCTCAAGAGTGGCACGAGCAGGCCGCAGTGGCACACTCTTACCTCGATAAGGCCGCTAAAAAGATGAAGAAGTGGGCTGACGAAAGGCGAACACCGAGAGAATTTCGAGTCGGCGACTTGGTCATGGTGAAATTTCAAAACAACCAACTAAAGACTACACGGCCGCTGCACAAGGGACTTCTTCGGAGATATGATGGGCCATTCCCAATCCTTAAGAAGGTGGGAAATGTAGCTTACAAAGTTGAGTTGCCACCTCAACTTAGAATACATCCGGTCTTCCACGTGAGCAATCTAAAGCCCTATCATGGAGACAACGAAGATCCGGACCGAGGAACAAACAAGAGGGCACCGCCGGCAACGTTCGTCTCCCACGAAAAGCAAGTGGACGAAGTGTTAGCCGAACGGAAAGTCTCGAGGAGGGGTGTTCCAGCATACACGGAGTATTTGGTAAAATGGAAGGACCTTCCTGACAGCGAGACGAGTTGGGAGCCTGCAGCGAACCTTTGGCAATTTGAAGATAAAATTCGACAATTTCGTGGAGACTTCGCGACGAGGACGTCGCCGGATTAGGTGGGGGAGAATGTAACAGCCCAAGCTAATGGGCCTAAAATGGCCCAAGCCAATTGGCCCAAACCCACATGAATCTTGGAGAGTTCTCTAGATTCTTCCCGCCCGAATTGCCCAAATTGCCCGAAACTTGCCAAGCAAGCTACCCAAGATATTTAGATAAGTATGAATATTTTATTTAGGATATTTTTGTAGAGAAATCTAGAGGCTCAATCCTAGCCGTCTATAGTGACATGTAAAAATTAATCCTAACCGTCCATTCGGGTAGAGAACTAGTATAAATAGGGGAAGTGTCATTTGGCCAAACCACTCAAGCATTGTAAACACATCCACGTGTAATACAAAGAGCTCTTACACATCTTTCTCTCGTGTTCTCAAGTTTCCTTCCCTCTCTTTCGGGTTTTCTTGCTTTCCTCTTGTTCTTACATTGTTTCGTGTAGGATCAAGGCTAACTTAGGGCGTGCGCAAGGAGTGCTAATCACCTAAGTGCCGGACGTACCTCGAAAAGCTAAAAGGGAAGCTCTCGGGTCGTCACAATCAACTATGTTCCAGCTCCTTAGCTTCCACCCCAATCCAAGACTTAAGCGTGCCTAAATTGAACCTTTAAGGCCCCACATTGAGTCACAAGCCATTAACCAGGTATTGGGTTCAACGGATGTTTACAGGAAAAAAAATTCTCAGTGCCAAAAATTAAATATGGAAATTTTATTTTACTTTCATACATGTCATTGCCATATAAAATGTTCAATGTCCACTCCACAATTCAATATGATATGTCCCGTGCATGGTTCAAGTTTATATACATGTATATAGGTACAAAATATAAGCTCAATCACCAAAGCATATATACATGTGCATAAACTGAACCACACCAAATCATGTATAATCATCAAATATAATCATGGATGTATATATACACAGAAACATGTGTCTACATATAATAATAGGTAAAAGTCTTTTACTCCTTACCTCATTTTCGGTGTGGCTCCTCAAATGTTAGAACCCATAATTCCACACTCATCATCATGCTTGATCACCATCACCCGTTATCTAGTATTTTGACAACAAATTAAACGTTTGACCCAATACTTTATTTCTGTTCTAGGTGATCATGATTCGACATTCAAAGTATATTGATTTTTCTTCTCTATTCACACCCCTTTTTGTGTAAATCCTGGACCACTCATAAATCGATTTTCCTCCCTCTGAATTCTATTCTAGTCTCAATAATAATGCTTGTATAATATAGTATATATAATGAATTCTAAAGTAGGTCAAACAAAAAGTAGGCAAAAAAACTCATCCCCAATTATCCAGATCTTATCACATATTGTTAATATTGAATATACAATTGCAATTTATACGGTCATATTTATTCATTATCGTTATACTAAAAAGTGAAATTGCTTTCAAATTGTAGGAACTAGAATTTGAGTATAACAATAAACGGTTTAGAAAATACTTTTCGACATAAAGTTATCGCGCCGTGGTATAGTGGCCATTGACTTGAAAGATGGCGATCGTATTTCGGTTGCCTCCGAGGTTAACACGGTAGTCCCCCTGATGCGTGCCCACTCACACATCAGAATCTAAAGCTTGCACGATTCAATACCTAAAAACCGATTAACAATTTGAGAGAAAATGATTATAAGAAAGATCATTGTCTTGTATCTCTTTTTGTTCACACTCCCAACAAGATCACACAAGAATTATATACTTAAGAAGAAATAAATGGTGATAAAAGAGTACTTTTAAGACCCAATAATGGGAGAGGTTACCAACCATTTAAGGACCAATTAATTAAGGTCTTGTAACCTCCAAAGGGGGAAGACCAAAAGAATAACTCTTTGTGAGTCATTATCCCTAACAAATTTGTCATTGATGACTCATCATTGAATCTAACCGTTAATTATTTCATCTAACAGCCTAGATGCGTTGTAAAATTTGTAGCAAATTAAGGTATTTGATCCTGATCAATACCCTATAAAGTAAGGGCATACTTGCCATTTCACATAATAACTGACAGTGTTGTATTGTAACACTGTGAATGGAAAATTATCTTTGTATCCACCAATTACAAAACATTTATTTTGTAAGTACGTGAAAGTGTTTAATTTATGTGTAAGTATATGCTATTGGCCATAAAAGTTTAAAGTCGTACTCATGATTCAGATCTGAATTGATTTTGTTCAGAGGGACAAACCCATGGTTTTGCGTTGGCGAGAGCCGTTTGGGTTTTCTGTGTAAACGAGTCGAGTTTTTAACGAGGCGCTTGAGTTCAATTCGTTAAATATATTGTTAGGGCTCGCTATAATTGAGGTCGAGCTGAATTCGTGCTTAAGATTAAGCTCGTTTGATAAACGAGTCGAGCTCGAGTCTAATCTTTTAAGACTCGATAGGCTCGCAAGCCGGATCGTTAAATATTTAATTATATGTTTATGAAGTTTTAATAGAATTATATGAGCCGAATCAAGTCGAGTCATTCTCAAATTCGATTCTTTGTTATTTAATGAATTCTCTAACTTTTTTATAAATATTTGTATTGAAATGTAAGCGAATCAAGTCGAGCTTAAGTTTATCTATTTTATTTTGAGTCTAATTCAAGTTTAAATGTATAAGCTCGTTCGAACCCGAAACAAATTCGAAGTGAACACTTTTTTTACGAGCCGAACCTTGTCAAAACAAGACTCGATTCGGCTTGTTTATACCCCATTTGAATTGATGTTGGCGCGGATAAAAATTAGGCAAGGGGATAATTAGAGTTGAAATATACATAGATGTATGAGATTTTAATATTAATTAGAGTTGAGAAATTATAGAAGAGACATTAATTATATGAGAAATTATGTGGTTGACTAAATATTAATTAGGGGAGAAATTAGGAGATAAATTAGGTGAGAAGTAATGGTCATTTCTTTATTTATTTGAAAGCAATCCCAAAATTATATTAAGAAGACGTGTAACTCGCGTTCAATAATTAATTAATTTCTTCTATCTGACTCGCAATTTAGATTACGAAGACAAATATAGCAAACATATGAGCTGCCTTATTACTATCTCTATAAATAAAATAAATATCAAATGTTGGGCCAAACCTTTGTAGTAGATAAACACAATACATGATAATTTCACTCGATTTATCTCTGAAAAGGGACCGGCTCAAAATTCTGAACACTATTACCTGACAATTCAATTTAATGGATATATCAAAATGGTCATTTCTTTATTTATTTTAAAACATGGTCATTTCTTTTTCTTATATTTCTTTTTCTGAAGGTATGATCATTTCTTTATTAGTTGATCATTAACAGACAAATTTGTTTTTATTTTGTTAATGGTAGCTTATTTTAAACGTAGATTTAATGCTCATCCAAGAATTTTACTCTTAATTTCAAACTGTTAACGTGAAATTATATATTTGATTTGATTTATTTAAATTAAGAAACTCTTTTGGTGGGTTAATTTATTTAATTAAATTAAGAACCTTAATTTTAATCATTTTAATCGTTATTATAAGAATTTGACGGTTAATTATTTAAAACTCATTGATTTATTTAGATGTCTTTTCAAAAAAAAGGAAAAAGTGAGATTATCAAGAAATGAATAATAAAATAACTACAGTCTGGGAGTGGGAATTTGCCATCCTCCCTTCCTCGTGTACTGTTCACGATCTTTGTTAATAAGATGAGGTCGTTTGTTTGTTCGAAAAAGATAAAAATAACTATTGGATTTTACTAAAGTATAATTTTAATATCGTGAAAAGTGAATGAAAATATTATATTGGATGTTGTTAGATGTTCAATGCACGAAATGTACACGGTTACTATTGTCAACCTTAGTAACACGTACAAAGTCATGTACATTGTTAGTACAGTACCGGTGTACATAACGTGTACAACGGTAGGTGCCCGCAAGGAGGCATAGTCGGGTCAAATGCCATCATCCACGCCCAGACTTGCCTGGAGATGCTATCGGCATCTTCGGCCTTCTTGCGAGCTTCCTCTTCCCGATTGTTTGCTTCCTCAACCCGAGTGTTTGTTTCCTCTGCCCGATTGTTTGTTCTTGAACCTAAATATGTAGTTGGGCGTCCTTCGCACACATCGTACTAAGTACAGTAAAATGTAATTGATATTCTAGTTAATCGCAAGATGTTTACCACAATATTGAAGCTAAGTGATAGCCATTTGTTGGTGCACAGTCAGTAAACGATTATCAAACAGAAATGTAAATGACACAAGATATTGTTACCCCGTGAACACTATAATGTAACCAATCAGTACATACACTCATAACTATAATGTAACCAATCATTATAATGTAACTATACACTCACACGTCTAGACTATACACTCACGAGTCTAGACTATACACTCGTAAGTTTGGTTTCTCTCACATTTGGAATCCCACATCGCTTACATGTGAAATTTTGTTGTTGTTCATATTGGTTTGTTTCCCTTCCTCTATCAGTTGTGTGTGGGCCTTTTAGGGGTAACTTGCGGCTACGGCCAAACCAACACACGCGCCGTTGCCACTGTCCGGCCGGCTCGGCACGGCACGGGCCGGGCTCCGGTAGAGCACCTGCGGTGCGAGCAAACCAACTTGTTGGAAAAATAAAATTGTCGATATTATACTCAGAATTACGACATTACACCCAATATAAATATATTGAAAGTCGTTTGTATTTTTACATTTGGTTTAGGCTGGGTTGACATGATACTCAAAATCGTGACATACACCTGATATAAATATAGTGAAATGAGTGGACGACAATCAACGCGAAAATTATAGGGAAATTGAGTGGATTTGACGGTTGGGATGGATTCGCTGAATTCAGACGCGTTGGTCATTTGTAGTGGAGTGTGCCCCTACATATATATCGACTAAACTTTACTTGACTCATCTAAATTAGTAATAATTTATTAAAATATATTAATAAAAAGTTGGTCCCGAACTCAGTATATTTTAAAACTTAAATTTATTCATATAGATATGATAAAATAATACGTTTATAATGTACTAGTATTATTAAAATGACATTTGTCAGACCGTACAATTTTGGATAAGAACCAGTATCAGTATTGCAGTTTTATTTTGTAAAATTTAAATTACTGTTGCTACAGTGTAATACATTAAAAAATTAAAAATAGAGTATTTTCTTAAATATTATAAATAGTAACACATGTCCATAAATAACTAAATAAAAGACATTTTTCTTGAAACAAAACCCTTATTTCAATGTTAATAATAAATTATATATTTCTTTTACTTTATTACATACATATGTATACTTTTAAAAAAAATAATAATGTTACTGTTCATATTTGGGTTGTAAAAGACTTAAGCTATGGCTTGAATATTTACGCTGGAGATGACCTTATAGTTGAGATAAAATAAGATTCTGATCAATCTGGGTGGTGTAATAAATAATCTCTCGAGCCCAAATTTATATATATATATATATATATATATTAGAGATAATTCTATATGATTACATATATGTCACTTTGTCAGGGTGAATACTTAAGAATTTTATTTTCGTCACCATTACTCATTCCGTCAATTTTTTTTAGCTTTGAATATCTTTAATATGTGAAATGACTAAAATACCTTTCAAAGATAAATAAATTGTTTTTAAATTGAATGAAATGATGTAAATACTCTTTACTATTCATGTAATTTTCAAAAAAAATACCTCTCATCAATTTTCACTATTCACATTATCGAGAGAGAGATAGAAATGAGGATGAGAGGTATTTTTTTGAAAATTAAATGAATAGTGAAAGTTATTTGCACCATTTCATTTAATTTATAACTAATCTATTTATTTTTGAAAGGTATTTTGATCATTTTAGACGTTAAAAATGTTAAAATCTATGCAATAATACATATGTATTAATAGAGTGCATTCAATAGATTATGAGTCGGTGCTATGATTTGAGTTGAAGGTTAGGACGTACGGTCAACAACTCCGCACGTTTCACCTACTATATAGTAAACGTGCTAGACAGCAAATACCATATAATGTGTATTTATAATATTTTTCTGTAATGGATCGAGTTGAAGGTTAGATTTAACAAGTCGTAGCTATATAAACGCATGCTACAGCTTCCAAACATTTGGCATTGACAAAAGCAAGAGGACACATAATGGAGGTCATTAGCAGAGTGCAGTCCCTGGCTCACGGCATGGTGGGTGCCCTCCCGGAGCAGTTTGTCCGGCCAGCTCACGAGCGCCCCGAGAACACCAAGGCGATCGAAGGGGTCACCGTGCCCGTGATCTCCCTAGCCCAGCCCCGCGACGCCATTGTCCGTGAAATCGACAAGGCGTGCAGCGAGTGGGGCTTCTTTCTCCTCACCAATCACGGCGTCCCCTCCTCGTTGATCCGTCGGCCGGGAGTTCTTTGATCTCCCCCAGGAGGAGAAGGAGGCCTACGCTAACGATCCTGCCAATGGCAAGTTCGAAGGTTATGGGACAAAGATGACCAAGAACAGTGACGAGAAGATTGAGTGGATTGACTATTTTTTCCATCTCATGGCTCCTCTTCACAAGGTTGATTATCACAATTGGCCCAAAAACCCTCCTTCCTACAGGTACATATCTAACTTAAACTATACCAAGCAGGCAAGCACTCCTAAAAATTTAATTCCATCAATAACATATATTAAACGACTTAATTGTGCTCAAACTTGATTTGAGTTAAACCCTAAACCCTAAACTCATATCGTTCAATCAATATGACTGCTCTCTACAAGATAGCTATATTCTCTTCTATGTTCTTGGGTTTCTTCATGCCAGTTTAAGATTCTGTTGTGCAGGTAAGCGCACATCAGAATGACAACCATTCATTCTCAAATTTGGTCATTCGTTTCGAAGTTGTCACTACTATTTAAAATTATTATAGATGGATAAAAACACCGTCAACCTTATTATTTAAAATAATTTATTTATATTTTAATATTAACAATTTTTTAATCATTTTTCTAAAAAATTAAACATAATATACTTCAAACTATTATTATGAGTAAATAAAGTAAAATACATGACCACGAGGAACAAGTGCAAAAAAATTAAAGAAGTTCAGCTCTATGCATATAAATGTGAACTTGAACCCAGACATGAAGGTTAGGAGAATTACTTTCTAACCGATAAATCAAATGGATAGTTTGAGACATTTAGACAATTTGTATAGAGAGAGTCACAACAATTAAACATGCTCATGTGTGTGTATGGTTGTGTAAATTAAACAGGGCAGTGACTGAAGAGTACGGGAAAGAAATGCGTATCGTGAACGACGAGATACTGGAGCTGCTATCGGAGGGGCTTGGGCTCGAAAGGAATGTTCTCAAGGCTTGCTTGTCAGGAGGTGAGAAATAGAACTAGAAATGAAAATAAACATGTACCCTCCGTGCCCACAGCCCGAACTGGCTCTAGGAGTTGAGCCTCACACAGATATGAGTGCACTCACCATACTCGTTCCCAATCAGGTTCCTGGCCTTCAGGTCTGGAAAGACTCTAACTGGGTCGCCGTCAATTACCTGCCTGACGCTCTCTTCGTCCACGTTGGTGACCAAATCGAGGTAATACATATACAAATCCTAAAAGCTTAACCAGTACGTGTTATACTGTTATATAGACGGTGAATCGATTCACATTTTTTAAATATGTGACTAATTAATAGAGACTTTACTTTTTTCTTATTTTTTGTTTTATGTACGTAAGGTGTTGAGCAATGGAAAATACAAGAGTGTTCTTCACAGGAGTTTGGTTAACAAGGAGCAGATGCGCATGTCGTGGGCAGTGTTCTGTACACCTCCCCACGAGGCGGTGGTCGGACCCGTTCCCCAGCTCGTCAATGCCCAGAGTCCTCCTAAATATTCCACCAAAACATATGCAGAGTACCGAAGGCGCAAATTCAACAAGCTTCCACAGTAGGAGCTTCCTGCAATATTCTCAAAAATTAAGAATGGAATGTCAAGTACTGAAGACCATTCATGGCTTATCATTGTGTTTCTTTTTACGTGCCTTTCAATAACTGAGCTTTCCCTTTAGTTACATCAAAAGTGTGTGAGGCTTTTTGGAAAACCATCTTGTTTAGTGTGTGTTCATGCATATGTATGGAATATATTTGCTTAAATTTGTTTTCGAGCTTTGAATTGAGATAAGACACAATCTTTTGTATAGAGGGAATAATGATTTGGCCACTGACCCAACATAACAATATAAGTGCGTTAAACCAAGCACAGATTCAAAAGAACTTCAAAACTACTTCGTACAGGAGACCAAAACCACAATTCAGAATCAGAAAATTTAAAAAAGAAGTGATTGACAACTGCTTACCTCGGGAAGACAAAAAAGGACATGTGGATGCATGACGACCATCGATACATGACGATCGACAAGGCCGTAAGCGAACCGTTCTAGCTCGACTTGTTAAATATTCGGTTCGAGTCGTTATAATCAAATTCGAGCTCAAGATTGAGCTCGTTTAATAAACGAGCTGAGCTCGAGCCTATCATTTCAAGGCTCGATAGGCTCGCGAGACACCGTGTTTATCATTGAATTAATCATATATTTATATTAATATAATTTTGAAATTTTAATAAATATTTATAATAGACGAGCCGAACTCGAACTTATTTACATAAATTCGTTCGAGCTCGAGCATAACATTTTTTTCACGAGCCGAACCTTATCAAAATGAGACTCGATTCGGCTCGTTTACAACCATATGATCGATGGTCCGTATTATTCCACCTATTCATTATTAGACTATTCCCGGTTTCTCCAATTAACTGCAATTTTAACATTCAAAACTAATAACTGAATCGAGCTATCCCGGTTATCAAATTTTTAGAGTCAATATGTTCCGATTTGTTTCGGTTCTAGTTTTGTCCGGTCCAATTCTGTCTTGTTTTGATAGATTTATCAATTACTGGTTATGTTTGAGCACCCCTCCCATTCGGGTATGAAATAATTTTCTTACAATTAATGAATGTACAGGATATATAATAAAGGCCGCGGTTTTAGTACTGTACGTGTGGCAGCATATATATATATATATATATTTTTTTTTCGTATAGCTTTCTCTCTTGCAATTAATGTGTAGGATACATCACTCAATTATTTGTTATCAGAACTGGCCCAGTATTGTAAATACTAACCAGTAGATCGGACACTCAAACTGTATACACGTGTGATCTTAGCCTTACAGTACCATCTTACCATACTCTTTCACATACATAATTCAAGGTTAGATTCGCCAAACTAGCAATATATATATATATATATGAACCCAAAGAGCACGTTCTTCGTATTTTACTCACCTACTTACGAAACTTCAAACTCTAATCACTTATAAATAGCGTACACGAATGCATGTACTTTAACACACACTTAAGCACTTGACATTTGACATTTGTAAAAGAAAAGGGAACTATCAATGGCGGTGAGCAGAGTGCAGGCCCTTGGTTTCTTCCCGGAGCAATTTGTACGGCCAGCTCACGAGTGTCCCGAGAACACCAAGGCGGTCATTGTCCCTGTGATTTCCCTTGCTCAGCCTCGCCATTGCTGGGGATAATTGGGTTTTTCCAAGGAGGAGCACACAATAAGAAAACCCACTCTTAACTCAAGACTCATTCCAAAAGACTACTCTTTCTATAACCGGTATACTTCTGATATGTGACATGAATACACATGTGGAATCCTAACAATCTCCCCTCCACATTGAGCCTCATCACATCGAGTTGCTCCTCCTAAACTCGATTTTCATCCGCTGGCCCATCTGACAATCCTACCCTAATCAATCATGGTTCTCTGGATCATAGTGTCCCACCTGGCTCGATCCACCATGAGATTCACCGGCAAGCCGAGCCAATGAAATATGTGCAACCTGCTTCTGATACCACTTGTTAGGGAAAATCGGGTTTTACCAAGGAGTAGCACACCACAAGGAAAACTCATATACACATTAGAGCCCACATTTGACCCAAAATACTAGCCCGGTGGATCTTAAGTATAATGTGTATATAAACTCTCCTTATACCCTGTATACTTTCGATGTGAGACTTAAACTCACATGTGCAATCCTAACAATCTCCCCCTCCACATTAAACCTCATCACATCGGACTGCTCCCACTAACCTCAAATCGCATTGCACTCTCACCCGCTGGCCCATCTGGTAATCGTGCCATGATCAATCATGGTTCTTTGAATCATATTGGCCCTGATACCACTTGTTGGGGGAGAACTATGTCTTACCAAGGAGTAGCAAACGACAAGGAATCTCACATACACATTAAAGCCCACTCTTGACCCAATAGACTAGTCTGGTGGGTCTTGTGTCTAATGTGTATATAAACTCTCCTTATACCCCGTACACTTTCGATGTGGGATCTGGACTCACATGTGAAATCCTAACAGTCATGTCATTGTCCATGAAATCGACAAGACATGTTGGGGCTTCTTTCTCCTCCCTGATCACGGCGTTCCCTCTTCGTTGATCCAACGGCTACAAGAGGTCGATTGGGAGTTCTTCGATCTCCTATAGGAGAAGAAGAAGGCCTACGCCAATGATCCCGCGAATGGCATGATCAAAGGGTAGGAGACAAAATTTGCAAAGCTAATTGATGATAGGCCTAAGAACCCTCCTTCATACATGTATCATCCATTTGAATAATTGAATCATGGTAATGATATCAAAATTTCATCACTTGAAATAAACTTAGATTAGATAGTTTATATTGTATATTATATGATTGTAAATCATATTAATCCTAGAATAAAAGTTGTTTTTATATTCTAAATTGAATGTGAATTATACTTATTTCATCCTCTTGAATATTTAGGTTACATTTTTTCAATTTTGTCTTTAAGTTTGCATTATTCTTAGAATTCAAGAGGTGAAAGATATGAGACTATAAATAGATGGTGTTTCTCTTCATTTTTCAATCATCCAAACTCAAGAATTCTTGTGTTATTGTTCTCACTCTTCTACATTGCTTCGTTCGGTTGGTGATAGAGAAAGGTTCGAGTTCTAGTTCGCTTGAACTAGACCTTTGGTGTAAGGTGCTAGTTCGGAGTCGTTGTATCCTGAGAGGTGTGCGCTCGCTGAATCCAACACCCGAGGGAGAGCGAATACACTTTAAGCAAAGTGTCCAACACGCCTCGACTTTTTCTTTACGGTGTTGAACTTGTATTCGGTAAAAGGTTGAGTTACAATTTATAAAGTTTATTGTTAAATTTTATTTTAATATTAGCAACTTGTTGATTATTTTATAATATTTTTCAACAATCTTAAAGTGTAGTTTAATTTAAAAAAAATAAAAATAAATAAAATATTTAACGGGTTGCAAAAGTTTAAAGGTTTTCTAATTTTTCTCTATATCGGTATACTAACTAATTGGTTTCTTTTGTAGAAAAATGGAACCAAAACATGAACGGTGTGAATGGAAATTATGGAACTCTTCCCACAGACCTTGGCATGGTTAATGTCGGGGAGATACCTGTGCTTTTGGGCCAACATGGAAACGTGGCTGCGGCCGGGAACGTACCTTCGGGTCAAGTCCCAAGTGGTCTTGTGGCACGAGTGCCAACCACAATGACACCGGTGTCAGTTCCGGTAAATCATGTTGAACGACCTGATAAGTTTGATGGCTTGAAATTTAAGAGGTGGCAGCAGAAGATGTTTTTCTACTTGACCACTTTGGGTCTAGCAAGGTTGCTAACTGAGGAAGGACCAAAGTTGTATGAGGATGAAAGTGATCCTCAAGTGCTTATAGCATTCAACTCATGGAATAACTCTGATTAATTGTGTAGAAACTATGTATTGAATAGTTTATGTGATGCATTGTATAACGTATATAGAGCAAAAAGAACTGCCAAGGAACTGTGGGATTCTTTATCCCATAAATATAAAATTGAGGACGCGGGCGCCAAGAAATTTATCGTGGGCCAGTTCTTAAATTTTAAAATGGTAGATTCCAAAACCGTGGTGAGTCAAGTGCAAGATTTGCAATTGATCATACACGAAATGCATGACGAAGGAATACAAATAAGTGAGTCTTTTCAGGTCGCCTCGGTAATTGAAAAATTGCCACATTGATGGAAAGATTTTAAGAACTATCTCAAGCACAAACGAAAGGAGATGAGTCTTGAAGATCTAATTGTTCGTCTTCGTATCGAAGAGGACAATAGAAAAACTGAGAAAAGATTTGATGCCAAAGCAAATTTTGTGGAGCATGGTGAAAGCTCTAGAAGATATAAGGCCGAAAAGAACAAAATTGGGCCAAAGGGAGGAGTGTTCAAAAAGAAACCACAACCCAAGTTTTTTGGAAAATGTTTCAACTGTGACAAGCTTGGTCACAAGTCAACCGAATGTAGGCTTCCAAAGAGAAGGAGGCAAGAGATCAATGCAATGGACACAAATGAAGATCTTGTTGCGGTAATCTCAAAAGTTAACTTGGTGGACTCCAACCATAAGGAATGGTGGCTAGACAATGGAGCAACACGTCATGTTTGTTCAGATAGAATGCCTTTTCTAGTCTGAATATGCTTGAGCATGCAGAGAAAATATACATGGGAAACTCTGCTACCTCAGATTTCAAGGGGAAAGGGACGGTCTTTCTGAAGATGACATCGGGAAAAAATGTCAAGCTTACAAATGTCTTCTATGTGCCCGACATCAGGAAGAACCTTATCTCTGGGACATTACTAGATACTCATGGGTTCCGAATTGTAATTGAGTCTCAAAAAATTGTGTTGACCAAAAATGGAATGTATGTGGGTAGGGGCTATGTAACTGATGGCATGATGAAAATGAATGTAATGACCATCAAGAAAAATGAAATGAATAAAGAAAAGTCTTCCATTTATATGATTGAGTCAAGTAGTTTGTGGCATGGTAGACTTGGCCATGTGAATTATAACTCTATACATAGATTAATTCACTTAGACCATATACCCACATTCAACATCGATAATAGTCACAAGTGTGAAACTTGTGTAGAGGCAAAACAAATGAGAACACATTTCAAAATTATAGAAAGGAAAACTAAACCTCTTGAGCTAATTCACAGTGATATTTGTGACTTAAAGTTTGCTCAAACAAGAGGTGGAAACAAATATTTTGTAACTTTCATTGACGATAGTACAAAATATTGTTATGTATACCTGCTTAAAAGCAAAGATGAGGCTATAGAAAAATTCGTCATGTACAAAGCTGAAGTTGAAAATCAACTTAGTAAAAAATTAAAATGGTAAGAAGTGACCTTGGAGGTGAATATGTTGAACCGTTTGGCTCCTTTTGTGTCCAACACAGAATTATTCATGAGGTTACACCACCATACTCTCCTCAATCTAATGGTGTTGCTGAAAGAAAGAATCGCACTCTAAAAGAGATGACGAATGTGATGCTTATAAGTTCTGGGTTACCACAGAACATGTGGGGGGGGGGGGGAAGCTAGTTTTATCAGCAAATTATCTTTTAAATAAGGTACCTCGAAAAGAAGTTGATAAAACCCCATATGAATTAGTTAAAGGTAGGAAACATTCATATAAGTACTTGAAAGTGTGGGGGTGCTTAGCCAAAGTTATGGCCCAAACTCCAAAGAAAATGAAGATAGGACCTAAGACAGTTGATTGTGTCTTCACTGGATATGCACAAAATAGCAGTGCATATAGATTCCTTGTGTATTATTCTGAAAACCCGGATATTCACAAGAATACTATAATGGAGTCTAGAAATGCTACGTTTTATGAACATGTATTTCCTTATAAGGCGAAACTAGATGAACCGAGATTATCTAAACGAATTCATGAGGATAATGAGGAAATACCACGTGTTCAAGATGAACATTCTGAAGAGGATGATGGGTTGGAAGAGCCTAGACGAAGCAAAAGACCAAGGGTAGAAAAGTCATTTGGCCCTGACTTCCTAACATATATGCTAGAAGCTGAACCTCAAACTTATAAAGAGGCTGTAAACTCTGATGAGGGACCTTTATGGAAGGAAGCCATAAAAAGTGAAATTGATTCCATCATGCAAAATCACACTTCGGAATTGGTAGATCTCCCACCTGAAATTAGAACACTTGGTTCTAAATGGATATTCAAAAGAAAAATGAAAGCAGATGGAACAATTGATAAATATAAGGTCAGACTTGTAATCAAAAGTTATAGACAACATGAAAGTCTTGACTACTTTGATACTTATTCTCCGGTAACAAGAATAAGTTCTATAAGATTGATAGTAGCTATTGTCGTTTTGCGGAATCTTGAAATTCATCAGATGGATGTCAAGACTGCATTTCTTAATGGAGATCTTGAAGAAGAGATATACATGGAGCAGCCTGAGGGTTGTATTGCTCATGGACAAGAAAGAAAAGTGTGCAAGCTGGTGAAGTCCTTATATGGACTTAAACAAGGACCTAAACAGTGGCACGAAAAATTTGATAGTGTCATGTTGTCAAATGGATTCAAAATTAATGAATGTGACAAATGTGTATATGTTAAGAACACAGAGCATGGTTATGTTATTATGTGCTTATACGTTGATGATATGTTTATTGTAGAAAGCAATGAACGCATGATCAAATCAACAAAAGACATGTTGAAATCAAGATTCGATATGAAAGATATGGGACTTGCTGATGTAATTTTAGGGATAAAAATTACAAGAACTAAAGAAGGACTTATTTTAAGTCAAGCACATTATGTTGATAAAATTCTTGACAAGTTCAGCAAGGGTGATGTTGGTTTGGCTAGAACGCCTATTGATGTAAGCCAACACTTGTCGAAGAATAAAGAAGAAAGTATTGCTCAGAATGAGTATGCAAAAGTGATAGGTAGTCTTATGTACTTAATGACATGCACGTGACCCGATATTGCCTTCACTGTAAGTAGACTTGCAAGATATACAAGTAATCCAGGAGCCGGACACTGGAATGCTATCGTAAGAATACTAAAGTATTTACGGTTTACTCGTGATTATGGTCTACACTATACAAGATATCCGAAAGTCGTGGAAGGATACACTGATACAAGTTGGATATATGATATACAAGACTCAAAGGCCACAAGTGGTTATGTGTTTACTTTGGGAGGTGCAGCTGTGACATGGAAATCCTCAAAACAAACTGTTATAACCAGATCAACGATGGAATCTGAGTTTGTTGCATTAGATGCATGTGGAGAAGAGGTTGAATGACTAAGAAATTTCTTAGAGGATATTCTTAATTGGTTGAAACCAGTGCCTGCAATATGTATATTCTGACAATCAATCAACTATTGGCAGGGCAAAGAATATAATGTACAACGGTAAGTCTCGACATATACGTCGAAGGCATAAAACCGTCCGACAATTCTCAAAAATGGAGTCATAAGTATTGACTACATTAGGTCTAAGGAAAATATTGCGGATCCGCTTACAAAAGGCTTGCCTAGAGACCTAGTTGAGAAGACATCTAGATGAATGAGACTTAAGCCCATGAAATTATAAAGTTGAGACAAAGGAAATCCAACCATGTTGACTGGAGATCCCAAGATCATGGTTCAAAGGGACAACCTAATTGTCAAGACTGAGTGAGGTCACTGTGGGGGTTCCCCAGTCCTATTTCTACGATGCAAACAGTGACACCCGTAGAAAAAAGGTTAAGCACTTAAGCTTTTAATGATTCTTATGCGTCGAAACTATTGATAGTTCGAGCGGAGTAAAACGGGTTACTCTTAAATAAGAAATCACCTATGTGAGAGAGAAGTGGGGTCGCTTCAAAGGAGGATTGAAGGGCTAAATCCTTTAGAAACTCTTGCAGAACCAGTGAGATGTTCATGACCAAAAAGAACATAACCATGAGAACTGAACTTGAGTCAGGAAGATATCTGCGTGAGGCATGTTATCATTTACACAAACGGCAGAACAATTCAAAGACATCAAGTCTATTGGTCAGCTAGTAAAGTCGACATGATTTCTCACAAGGGAAGGTTCAAAGGTGCCCCTACATATCCTATACAGGTATTAACCGGAGAATCTATCACCAATTCGTTCGAGTTTTCCTCGAGTCTTTTTGACGTTGCACAATTTTATTCATGTGGGGGATTGTTGTATATTATATGATTGTAAATCATATTAATCCCATATTGAATAAAAATTGTTTTTATAATCCAAATTGAATGTGAGTTATGCTCATTTCATCCTCTTGAATATTTAGGTTACATTTTTTCAATTTTGTCTTCAAGTTTGCATTGATTCTTAGAACTCAAGAGGTGGAAGAGATGAGACTATAAATAGATGGTCTTTCTCTTCATTTTTCAATCATCCAAACTCAAGAATTCTTGTGTTATTGTTCTCCCTCTTCTACATTTCTTCGTTCGGTTGGTGATAGAGAAAGGTTCGATTTCTAGTTCGCTTGAACTAGACCTTTGGTGTAAGGTGCTAGTTCGGAGTCGTTGTATCCTGGGAGGTGTACGCTCGCTGAATCCAACACCCGAGGGAGAGCGAATACACTTTAAGGAAAATGTCCAACACGCCTCGACTTTTTCTTTACGGTGTTGAACTTATATTCGGTAAAAGGTTGAGTTACAATTTATAAAGTTTATTGTTAAATTTTATTTTAATATTAACAACTTGTTGATTATTTTATAATATTTTCCAACAGTTTATACACTGCTGGAGAATATGTGAAGCAGTTTATACACTACTAGAGAATATGTGAAGTAGTCTACGCAATGAAATAGGTTGCGTCTGGTATATATATGCGAAATAAATACCAGATGTAGTGTAATTAACTGTGTCGAATGTGGATTCACGAACGAAATTCAACGATCAACAAAGCTTTGATACTGACGAAGTATTAATAATTGTCAGCTATCTTGCATTGTGAAGGTTCACAAACGAAATTTAACAGTCAACCATTGTTGTTCAAGGTCAATGGTACATATATCCAACGTGGTGAAACAACCAATATGATGTGCGTCGATAATTGTCGTTGACTATAACGGTCATATATATTTGTTGACACAACGACCATATTCTAGACACATTTTTTGGGCTTATTCTGGGTGAGCTTAAAGCACATGCTTTAGTTGTCCTACCTTAGAGCCAGTCGTGCTGAGCTGGCATGCACAAATTTTTTTTTCTAATTTCACGGATCCCTCATCATCACACCACTCCTTCGATAATGTTCACTATACGATATAGTATGAAACCTGACTCTCTTGTCACTTGACACCCTCATATTGGTTCTTATGACTCTCACGCCTCCAGTGATTTCCAGTGTAATGTGTTCTTTTTTATACACACACAAAAGTTTTAGTCGAGAGACTTTGACTTGTTCCTTGTATGTTGTTTACGTTAGGTGTTGAGCAACGGAAAATACAAAGAGTGTTCTTTACAGGAGTTTGGTTGACAAGGAGCAAGCGCGCTTGTCGTGGGCAGTGTTCTGTACACCTCCGCACGAGGCGTTGGTGGGATCCATTCTCACACTTAAATATTCAACCAAAACATTTGTTGAGTACCGACGTAGCAAACTCAACAAGCGTCCGCAATAGAAATTCTCTGTTTTCTCAATTGCAATGAGAAATTGAAAGTCAAGTACCACTTTCTCTCCTTTCTACATGCATGTGTGTGACATTAGATAATAAGGCTTTGCCAATCCCTGTTTGTTGTATACATCAAAGGTGTTTGAATACAATACTTGTGCCTTTTACTCTTAATTAATTTTGAATGTATGAATACTTGAGATCAAGACTATACTTCATGTAAAGAATTGTTTTCACTTCACCTAACATAAGTGACTTAGAGATAGGGTGTAAACGAGCCGAATCAAGCCTCATTTTAACAGGGCTCAGCTCAGCTTGTATAAAAAGAGTTCGACTTGAGCTCAGTTATACAACTAAGCTCGAGTTCGGCTCGAAATAAAATAGAGGCTCGAGTTCGAGCTCAACTCGATTCAGTTCGCTTAAATTTCAATACAAATATTTATTAAAGACTAAATAAATAATGAATAATTCACTAATTAATAAATAAGTCAAATTGAGATTGACTCGACTTAATTCGGTTCGTTTAATTCTATCATAAATATTTATTAAAATTTTATAAACATATTAATATTAATATATATAATTAATTAAGTATTAAAGAAGCCGACTCGCAAGCCTATCGAGCCTTAAAAGGTTAAGTTCAAGCTCGTTCAACATTGAGCTCGAATTTAGCTCGAGCTCGATTATAACGAAACTGAACTAAATATTTAATGAACTGAACTCAAGCGGCTTGTTTACCGCCGTGAGTGTGGGTGAGTGAGGCAACCTTTCCCGCCCGCAAAAGTGCGGGTGAGAGAGGTGGAGACCCGCCACCCGCCCGACATTTCACTTTACTTTGTCGGCATCACCGCTCTCACAAGAAATTACAAACTTGTCCGCAATCTAACTAGTAGGCCCATAAACATTTAACATCAGGCCTAATCACCCAGTTGGGCCTACATAGCAGCCCATTAGCAAGAAACAGTTAGCGTCCGGGACTCAATTCTCTGCTTGCACACTACTTCAAGTAAAGGATATGGATGAAGCTTCCCATACAAATTGATCTCACCAACACACAAACGCTAACTCTTCTCTGCCACTTCCAGGTACTTCCTCTGCTCCAGATCCATATTTTTCCTCTCTTATCCTACTTTGATTGTTTTTACCGATTCGATTTCGTCTTGTTCGATTCCGATTTTTGATCCATCTGTGAACCGTTCGTATTGTTGTTGTGTTTTCTGGAAATTAGTTCTGCTTGTTCATGCAGTTATATTTGTCAATTCATGGTCAGTGATTTTTTTGTGATAAAGCTATTAATCGGGTGATTAAGATGGAAAATACTCGTCTGGGAAACTTGCTGTTGTAGATTTAATAAGCGTTACACTCAGTTTATGAGCCAAACAGAAAGTCCTCAAAAATAGTAAAATTTGTGGGTTACTTGTTGAACATACTTGGTTTGTAAATATTTTATTGTATGGTTGTGTGAGTAAAAAGCTACTCAGGACATAGCCTCCGTGTGACTCGGGTTCACTTAAGAATAAGTATTGATCATTAAGGTATACAAAATTATAAACCATCTGTACTTGTCTTACTTATTCAGGTAACTTTGCTCTACTTTTACTCTCTTTCTTTGTTTTCTCTCTTTCTAGATTAAGCATTTGAAATGTTAAATTATGTCCTATTCTCTAATAGTTAGTTGTTTTCTTAAACTTAAAGTTCAGCAAGTTAAAAGGAACTAATGTTCTCTTCTGTGGACCATAATGGCTATGTTGTTTCATCCTAGTTTGCCTTCAAGTTATTGAAATGAACTAAATTTAACACCATATCCCGTATGTGGACCGAAATATTTATATAGAAATGTTCTGTGTTTCTTGACGTATAATTATACATCATAAAAATGAAAACTTCCCTTTCCCATCTTTTGAATGTTAAAATGTCTCCTTTTCAGAGCTCTACTATTGAAGGTTGAGCTTTTCATTTTTGTTGATCCTTCATTACCATCTCCTCTGCCACTTATAGTGTAAGAAGGCAGATGATATCCATGTTAAGAAAACAAAGGTCGTTAAATTTAAATTTCTGTGTTGCCTCGGCATCAATAATGGGTGGGTCATTTTTTTCAATTCTCACTTATTAGTTTGCAATCTTAGTGATACAACTGTTTTTATGGAAGAATTTTATGATATGATGATTTGGTTTGTGTGATATATTTCTCTCTCTTTTCGCTAACTGTATTATCCATGGTTCAGAGCACTTAAATTTTGTTATGGCTGATAATGGGGAGGGAGAAGGATCTATTACTCGAGGAAATGAGTGGGAAGTTGTATCACTTACAGCATCAGCATATTCTGCAGCTCCTGGTCCAAAGGATGTGGAGGTGAAGGTTTATGATGAGGGTTATAACCAAGGAGAAGATGGACAAACTTCCCAGGCTTTGTTCTTGTCTGGTCACTTTGTCTTTCCACCTAATCAGCATGAGAATTTTCCTCTGGAACATGAAGCCGCAGAAATTCAGAGCGATGATGCCAAGAAGGGTGATGGATATAAGGATGTTGTCTCTGAATATAGTGTGGATGAAGGCAGTAGATCTAGTGGAAAAGATGAAGAAAACTGGACTTTAAAAGACTTGACTGTGCCTGATGAGTTTCCTGGAATGGAGTTTTTTGACAAAACCACAACTTTACAGGGTTTAGATTTAATTGATGTGGACAAAGAGCAATGTATATACAGTACTTCTAAGTTCAGCTCATTCCACAATGAAACAGCTATTGGTGGGTCAGCCATGTTCCTGGAGAACACATCTAATCCTGAAATAGTTGAACCCTCCCATAGAGACTTAGATTTGACTGCGGAGATTTCATCTCCCTCGAAGATTGCAGAGAAAGATGAAGTTGATGGATCTGATCTTCCATGCAAAGCGTGGTGGAAGAGGAGAGCTATTTCTGTGTATGCTCATGCAAAAGATGCAAATGCCTTTTGGTCAGTTTTCGTTGCAGCTGCTGTGATGGGCCTTGTAATAATTGGACAGCACTGGCAACAAGAAAGGTGGCAGACTTTGCTACAGAAATGGCAGTTCAGCATCAGTGACGAGGTATGTGGTTTGCTATCGAGTTTGACAAGTCAGTCCCTTTAATGTTATTTCAAATCTTCTGAAATGTGCAGTATATGCTTTCATACTATATTTGTTGATTTTTCCAACACTGAACACGTGTGAAGTTTAGGACTGCTTTGTTTATATGTTTTGCCTCATCTCCTAATAGCTTAGGCTTTTAGGTTGTAAACGTATCCAAGTTGGTTGCTACTGTGGTCTGTTTGTGATGCCTCCGGCCTACAAATGAGCACACGAGGAATGCTGAACTGTCTCGCACTGAAAGCAAGAGTTTGAGACCACTTTATAAATCTGTTGGCCACACCACCCAATAGTTTGGCCTTTTGTGTAGCAGACTAGCAATATTTTTGTAATTTTCATTGTCATACCAACATCAGTCACATCTTAATTTGGTCCATTAATACCATGCTGTTACAATACTCATAACTTTCAATGCAAATTTTCTCTAATTTAAGCATACACAGTATGAACCCCTTTTTTTTTCTTGCCTTGTTTAGTATAGACTGAAGTAGTCCAATATCTAACAATGGCTTTTGCTCCCTGACCTATTACCGTTGCACTGTGTTTTTTCTGGCTTGTTTCTCCAATGCTAGTTTTTTTTCCCAGTTATGATGATACTATTTACTAGTGCTTTCTCTGATATCTTCCTGAGTTCAAATCCCTCTTTCCATGTCTTCCTACAGAAGAAGGGCAGGATGCTAGGTCCGATAGCGCGGCTTAAAGATGTGTTGGTGGGTGGTAACGTTCGGGGTTCTTTTGTCGGGGCCAGGTCCTCAGCTGAAAATTAAGACAAGAAAGACGCCAGCTACACTAGTCTTCCACCAGACGATAATTTCGCACGTCATGCTACTGGTTTATTAATTCTAAATACATGTTTGGTTTCAATGTTTGCAATCATGCACTTGATTCATTGTATATACGTGATGGCAATAACTCGGTGTAGAGATGGGTTTTGAAGTTTCAACTCTGTTTTCTTTTACGTAAATGCATTGTGAAGCCAAACTCCTTTGTGTAAAATGTGCACACAATGTGTCTTGCAAGGAACATTTACTCCCAACTTTGCTGCATGTGCGCTTCAAATTCAAATTACTTGTATGTTGCATCTGCCCAAATTGTGATGATTTGCGATAAAATAGTATTTATCATGGAACTGTTGTGGGTTTGGGAACGCAGAGGCGTTTCAGTTCCTCCTAGAGCTTGTTGCTTGGAAGTCTCCAAATATTGGGTTGTTGTGTGAGACATTATGGTTTCAATGCGTTGATTCATGGTTTCCAGGCTCAGACCTTTCTCGTTGCAGTTGAGCGCGGGCTGCGCAGACCTTTATCGTTGCAGCGTCTGGTCACGAACGCACCTCAGCTGTGCATGCGTGATTGCAACGTTGAAAATGACTGGGATGAACTAGAATACAAACGCATGTTGTAGCACAAATGTTAGAACGCTGGATAGCCATTAGATGACACTAATCAACGGTACAAATGACACATCTAAACTGAAGCAAAATTCTCAGCGAATGTGGTCAACAGGGGCAACATTGTAACTGCACATAATGTTGTGCCAATCGTTTCCTCAAATCATGGGATCATTAATTATAATTGAATTATAAATAATACATCAACAATGTTTCGAAATCATTCATCACACAATCAATTATATTCGTTTCCATGGCAGCCTCTGGAGTATCTGAAGGTGAGTTCTTCTATCCAAATCGTTTCTGAAATAGTTTCATATGAAATCAGTTTACATCTTCGACTATTGAATGATCTGGTATAGGAAAGGCAGCAGTTACCATGGAATCGAGTGAGCACCGAAATTTTTCAGGTACCTCTAAATATAGATCTGCCGAGATGGATAAAAATTGCTATTGTTATACTAATATAAACTGACGATGCAGATGGAAGTAGCATAACCGATGAGACAAATAGATGATCAGTTGACGAGAACGGTGGCTTCATACCTCACTGCCCGACCAATCTCAAATCAACGATCGGAATGAGATTTGGAACTCTAGAATCGAGCATCGAGCACTACAAAAATTATGGACGTTACTGCTGCTTCATGACCCGGCTAGGAACGCAGGAGACATCAAAAAAGGGAATTACGCTCAAATATGTTACATGTTCAAGAGAGGGAGAACGTGTGACCAGATCCGATAATCAAGATGAAGAATTTAGGCAACACAGAAAGAGGAGATGCATCACAACTCGAACAAGCTGCAGGGCAATGGTATCTCTGAAGATATTGGGGGAAACGAATACTGAAGACCCGGATGATTCAAGCCTCCAGAGAGCGATACAGAACCAGAGAGTGAACCCGACAATTCCAATGACAGGTCAAAAGATACAACAGAAGACTTAGATGATTGTGATGAGGACGATAGTGATGATGACACAAATGGTGGTGGAGAGTGCAAAACGAGGAAGTAGGAAACCGTGAGTATATGGGTGATGAAGAAAATATGTAACCATTTCAATTAAAATCTTTATACTTCGTAACAAAATCAATGAAAAATTATTTTCAATCATTTTGTTGTACCTTTAACTTGTTTTCCCGTATTATTACCATGAATTGAGGGTGGAAAACTCTGGTGACATATGCACGTTTGGTGATGACACAAATTAAAATATTTGAGCATGGTGATGACACAAATTCAAATGAAAAACATTCTAGTATAAAAGACACAGTACATTATATGACACATGCTTATAGACCAGAATGTGTCATTTGCATTTGAAAATACATATGCAACTTGAGAATTTGTCATTAAAATCATACTAAGAATGGACTAGGGTTCCAGACTAAAAATCGTAGAAGATTGAGTTTTCTTGGGGCTGGGGATTCGGTTTCCTTTTAGCTATCGAACATTAGAGGATTATGATCTAATTAATTTTTAGAATTTTGAAATTTGCGAAATTTGTGTGGTAATTATCTCAGCAAATCAATCAAGAAATGGAAAGTACGATATTGTCCCTCTGACTAATTGTAATGACACTTCAAACATACACTTGACACCTTATTTACCTTGACTTGCCATCGTTTAAGCTGGCAAATCTGGAACGTCCATTTCAAAAATGTATGGTGAGAGATCTGTTTGGATGTTTATATGAAAGCTACACGTTTGTATTCTAGTGCGACCCAAAATGACTTGGACTCAAATGAAGCCTTAGTGGGCTTGCTCTATCAGCATAATTTGGGCCCAAACGAGCTGGGCTGAAATGGTCTTATGAGCATGTCAATTCAAGATAGATGCTCAAGTGTTGGGCTCAGCTCCACTCAACAATATAGGCTTTCATAACAAGCCCATTTCTCATTATGTTATGGACTTCGACGTGAAGGTGGAGTAGGACAATGGCATTCAATTGGAAATTAGAATGAAAATGAGGGGTATTTGAGTTTTTTCAATCGAATTCTAATAATTCATGTGCCTCTTAAGGGTATTTTAGTCATTTCACATGTCCAAAAATGTTAAAACTAACGGAAATTGACGGAAAATGGTAGGTGAAAAAATGCAATTCTTAGATACTCGCCCTGACAATTTTTTTTTTAAGTGTGTCCACCTGAAAAACCGCTAATTCTAAAAATATCCGCCTGACAATATTCTTTAAACAAATGAGTTAAGTAACCAATGACACACTTCAGGGGAGTCTCCTTTCTAAACAAATCTCTTTCATTTACAATTTTGTTCTAATGAGATCACTACTATTCATTGAGAGTTCATCTTTCTCTTCATTTTTGTAGTTGTATTGCGAGTCACACTCGTTCTAAGATTCGCCTGGATCACTCATCCATCGGATTACACCATAATTCATCGTTTTGCTTAAATTGAAATTGAAACGACAAAAACTTAGTTTTTCACATATCTTGATTTACACAGATGGATTTGAATCGGTTAACTAGTCACTATAATCATCAAATCAAGCGTAAAAGACCAAAACAGCCTCGCTTTTATCTCAACACATTTGTCGGATTATAAATTAAATGAAACTTTAAAAGTATAATGGTCATTTTATATATTTCTAACCGTATGGACAAGTTTGGAGAAAAAGAAATTAAAATATCATTGGGGATTTTTTTAATCAAATGAGTAACTAAAAATTGATTATAGTTGAGTGTGACTTCGAAAATATTTCTCCATTTCGCTGGTCACTGCGTAGGCTTGTTGCTTGGCATTTTCTTGCACACTAGGAATTTACGCAGGTTCTTATTCTCTCAACTCTTTTTGAAACCCTAGCTCTAATTTTAGCTTACCTGTGATTTATTTTCTGCAATTTTTCTCTTTGATGTCCTATCTAGGGTTTATCTTCGTATTCTAGCATTGATTATCGCTTCTATGACTGAGAAACTCTTGTTTCTTTATTCTCGACTCAACTTTCTTCATTCTTCTGGTTGTTTGGAAAATGTGAAGCCATGGATTTCTGTGGTGTGCTAAACTGAGGTTTTAGGCTTTGCCTCTTGTTGAAATTTTAGAATGAAGTCTGTTTGGTTGTCTAGAAATCAAGACAGGTCAAAAAAGACCGGAATCAAAATCTCAATATTGGTGCAAACACGAGCAACTTAAATGAAAATAAAAATGCATTTTTTTGGCTACAGGTGTTTTTTATGTAATGTTCTTGTTCAGAATACCTGCATTGTTGGATTCACTAACTTGTACAAGATTTTGGGATTCCATAGTTTAATATGTCTGTATTGGCTTTTGCCGCAGTTCATGTCGGGACGCACAGATTCTTCTGCTAGGGGGCTGGAGTCTCGAAGGAGGAGTCCCAGAAGAGAAAGGTCCCCTGCACGACAAAAAAGTTCTAGGAGATCGAGGTCACCTGCTGGTAAAAGTTCATCCCGTAGGGAGATATCACCCGCAAGAGAGAAACACTCTAGTAGTCATGCCAGGTCTCCGAAGAGGGCAGAACCAAGTCCACGTTCTCCTTCCCCACGAACGAAACGGTTGAGGAGAGTGCAGGGTGAGCGAGAGAGTGAGAAAGTACTTGACAAGGATCTGGAGAAGCATGGTGGAAGGGAGAGAGAAAAGGGGAGGAGAGTCCATGGTGAGCGAGAGTCAGAGAAAGAAATTGACAAAGAATTTGAGAAGAATGGCGGTAGGGAGAGAGAAAAGATGAGGAGAGTCCATGGTGAGCGAGAGTCGGAGAAAAAAATTGGAAAGGAATTTGAGAAGAATGGCGGTAGGGAGAGAGAAAAGACGAGGAGAGTCCACGGTGAGTGGGAGTCGGAGAAAGAAATTGATAAGGAGTTTGAGAAAAATGGTAGTGGGGAAAGAGAAAAGGCAAGGAATGGAGAAAAAGCTTCTGATCTGAAAGCTCCAAGTGAGAGAGGGGATAGGAGGTTAGCAAGAGATGATGTTGGTAAAGAATCTTCTAAATCAAGGCGCAAGCGCTCTTCTTCTCCAACTGATCACCAAAGATCTGGGCGTTCTGATTCTCCAGCTAACCATCATAGGCATGACCGCTCACAGTCACCATCCGATCATCACCATAGGAGCTGGCACAGGTCACGTTCTCCCCCGAGAAATTCCAAGAATGGGAAACAGAATGAGGTATGTGGGTTCTTGTATCATTATCTTTCTCAGTTTCTTAGTTCTACTTCTTACATATTTAGATATTCTTTATGGCCCTTCAGGACTATAGTATTTTGTAACCTGTTCTGCTATAAGTGCAAAACAAGTTACTCCTAAAGCCAGCTACTTAATATATTGCCAAACTCAGCCAAACATCTACATTTCCTGCTAATACATATTTACTTTGATTCTGTAATTAATTTATGTTGGTAGCGACTGTTGATAACATGATTAAAATGGATGTTATCTTTAATTTTACTAATTTGAGATAGAAGAGGAAAGGGCTAGCTGCTCATATATCTGAGTTACCTATCATCTAGTGGTTTAGAATATGTAGATATGCAGAAAATAAATAAAATTTCCTGAGAGAAAACCTTCTGCATAAGGGAGAAATCATCTATTAGCCACTGTGAAGGAAAATTACCTTTTCTGTAGTGGTTGGTGGCGCCGCATCGTCTGGTTCTATGTCACTCTATAGTCATATTTGAAGTCCTGAATTTAGAATGAACTGATTTTTGCTAGGTTATTCTGAATACTTCAAATGGTACAAATTAAGAGGTTTGTTAATACTATATATATGACATTCATTAATTTACTCTCTCCTGCCGATCTGGATTTCAGATAACAGATTCAGAGGATGCAGAAGCATATGGGTGAGTTTCTAGTTGGATTTGAACTTTCTAGTTTAGCTTTGTGCAGAGGTCCTTACTTCGTAATCTCCATGTATTAATTGCTGGATTTTTCCACGACCTTTTCTCATGCATAAATGGCATCTAAATTATGTTAATTTTTTAGTATGTAAGTTTTATTACATCCGCGACCCTTTTTTTTTTTATGTTAGTAACATTAAGGGAAAACTACACATAGCTACACCCAACTAAGGCCAAAAGACACATAGCTATCCCCATCTTTCAAACTGGACACCTAGCTACACCTAAAAATTGAAAATTGACACTTAACCCCTACTGTTAGATTTTCTGTTAAAATTTTAAGTAAAAAGACGAAAATGCCCTTGGTCAGACTTTAAATTTTCAAATCATGCCATTTCTGAGTTTTGGTGTGTTTTTTCGATCAAACTTCTCCACAACCACCGTTTTTGGTCGGAGACGGTCGGAGAAGTCGGTCGGAGACGAAGCCGGCGAGGAACACGGTGGTTGTGGAGAAGCTTGATCGAAAAAACACACCAAAACTCAGAAATGGCATAATTTGAAAATTTAAAGTCTTACCAAGGTCATTTTTGTCCTATTACTTAAAATTTTAACAGAAAATCTAACGGTAGGGGTTAAGTGTCCATTTGCAATCTCTGGGTGTAGCTAGGTGTCCAGTTTGAAAGATGGGGATAACTATGTGTCTTTTGACTTTAGTTGGGTGTAGCTATGTGTAGTTTACCCTAACATTAATGTCGTACGTACTCCTTTGATTTATAACCTTGAGAGATCTTCGATTGCATACAACTTGCAAAATGTATGTATTTATAGCCTGCAATCATCCTATTAAGTATTTCATAAAACACAATGGAAAGGATGTAGCTGATAAAAAAGCAATGGATAAAGGATGTCTCAAATCTCACTGCACATGAAGTATCTTTGTTTCCATTGCCAGTGAACGCAAAAAGTTAAAATTGCATGGCAAGGGCTTCTTTATGTAATTTTCTGGTGATTGAAGATTCATATGTTGAAAGAGAGTATAGTTTGTGATTGGTCGACATTAGTTTTGCCCACCACTTAATAGCTTAGGCTTTTGAGTTAAAGTTTAACGTGGCATTGGAGTCGGTCTTGGTATTGGGTATGTTGACTCATTTGTTTCGTCTTTGCGAGTAACAAGCTGCTTGATATACTAGGTTGGGTCTTCTATTTAATAGCTTAATCTATTTGTGATAGAGGAAGTTTCATAGTATGTATTTATGAGTTGGGGAATTACATAAAATAGATAATGTTAATACGTCATATTATTAGTCAGTAGAGCCTTTTTTAGGTCTTCTGAATGTAAATAATTCTTTAATGTTTCTTTTGCAGGGACGATGGCAGTTTGGCAAAGATGAAAGCTACAGAGGAGGCCTTAGATGCAAAGAAAAAGGTTATAACTTAACTGGCTTCATAAGCTTTTTTAGTTCTTACTTTGTTTTTTTTTTCTTTTCATATGGAGCTTGTTGATGATTATCATCGCCTAGTCTTCCTCTGTTTTACGTTATCTGTGTAATGTAACTTGCAGCAACAACCCTCGTTTGAGCTCTCTGGAAAGCTTGCTGCAGAAACTAATCGAGTAAGGGGTAAGTTCAAATCTGCTACAGTAATTTTCTTTTCAGGACCTATATTTAAGAAAACTCTTAAGAGAGATTTAACAAAGTTAACATTTAGTTTATTTATTTATTTATTTTAACTTCAGTGCTTTGTGATTGTTTATTATCATCCTAGTCTAGAATATTAACTTCTTTAATTTACACTCGAATATTAATCTAGTTCATGTGCCTTAGTAGATATGCCTTTTTTGTAGCACTTGAATTAGGAAAGGTGTCACTGCGCCTGGAAGTTTTTCTTGAAGAGCAATTTTCCTACCCCTTTTAGTAGATAAGATGACCATTTTCTTACTATGACTCTCATCTACTGCCTACCAAGGTTTTGAAAGGCAAAATTGGGAACCAAGGTCTTTTACCTTAGGACTGCGAGGTATAAGGCTCTAGGCACACTGAGGCATAAGCCTCAATATTAAGACATACGTTCTTTGATTAACATGTTTTGCATATTAGAATTCTTTCAAATAGTCATCATCTCTTCCTTCACATCTTTGCTTACCTTAGGACACGCTGCCACATTTTTGTTAGTGCATGCAAAATTATCATTCATTCTCTTAACACCCTCTATATAACCTTAATACAAAAAATTTTACTTCAAAGGCTTGTATCCTTTTTTTAAACCTTCACTGACACATTAACTTGAACACCTAACTTAAAAATCAGCACCAATAATGAAAAGCATACTAAATTAGTAGATAAATTAGTAAGTCATTTATCTCCATGAGAAAGAGAGTGAAAGGATAAAGAGAGACGAGGGAGGAAGAGTGCTGCTGTGACTTGAGGAGTGAGGGAGAAGAGGAGTCTTTTCGTGAGATTGTTTATCTGTGGGGTATTTAGGGTTTTCTTCATTTTTTTTAAACTTAAAAACATTATTTAAATAAGCACCAAAAATTCTGACAGTTACCAAAATATGGCCCATGACGGCCTTTTTAAAACAACCAAATTTGTCCTAAATCCTAATATATATGGTGTGAGCCTCATAAGCCTCAGGCACATAGGGCGTTGAGGCATAGGCCATAGTGGTGCCTCAATAATGTGACGCGTAGCCTCAGAGGCGATTTTTCACAGCCTCAAGGGGTTTTCAAAACTGTGCCGTCTATAAATGATTTTGTCAAAAATCATAACTAATTATTGCACAGGGTGTTTTTTCATCAACAATAACAGCAAGTGCAAGAATTGGAAGTCATTAGAGGTTTTTGGGGATTTATTTTACAGAAAAAAATCTTATGCTTGCAAGATCATCTACTTCAGTTAACTGGATTCTTTTCGAACTTTCAGGTGTCACATTGCTGTTCTCTGAACCACCAGAAGCCCGCAAACCAGACATAAGATGGCGTCTTTATGTATTCAAGGGTGGTGAAGTGCTCAATGGTCAGTTCTTATAATACTTGTCTGCAAGTCATCTAACTCAAACCACGTTCTTACTGTTCCTTTGTTTTGCTAATAAGTTGCTGTAATTATGTTCATGTCATGTCATGTCATTTCTCACTTAATGTCAATGGGTTTATAAATGTTGTCTCCCTTTCTTAACAAACAACAATTTGCTCCTTCATGCATTCTTTACATGAATAAAAACTTAAATAGTATATTTGGCCCCTGTCAATCTTCATAAATGTTTGCTTTTGCACTTAAATAAGACAAAAGAACGTTAATTTTGGTGATTGGTAATAAAGTAAGGCAAATTGAGATGACTACATATAGCTTGTATTTCAATTTTGATTTGAACACCACATGGAAGTTATATATCAAACTACAAACGATAAAACTGTATAGTAAGTAGTACACAACTGGAAGTTTGGCCAAGAAAAGAATCTTAAAACAAATCACTATAGTTTTACCAGTCAATACTACTTTGTTTAGTTGTAATAGATGAGATGTTCTATTCATGTTGTTCATATTAGATTTAAATTCATCACTACCTCTGGGCTATCATTTTTATATTATTATTAAGTGACCAAGTTACTGTTTGAATAGAGCCTCTTTACATACATCGCCAAAGCTGTTATCTTTTTGGGAGAGAAAGGAGGGTGGCAGATGTTCCTACAGATCACCCTTCCTGTAGCAAACAACATGCCGTAATTCAGTTCAGGTAGACTTATATCATGTGTTCGTCTTGCATTTCTGATTTATAAATGAGTTTTCCTGACTTCATTTCTTACCCACCAGGCAAGTTGAAATAGAGCAACCTGACGGCATGTTGAAGAAAGATGTAAGGTAAAGTCAAGTCTTGAGCTAGTTTTGCAGGTGACAAATCTTTGCCACAAACTTATCCTTTAAGCTACACATATCTTTAGTCTAACTACTTTGTTCTCTTGATTTAGGCCTTATCTTATGGACCTTGGAAGTACAAATGGAACTTTCATTAATGTAAGAACTGCTATTCAAGAACAACACCCACTCCCCCATTCTGATACATGTTTGCATGCGCTTATTTTACATTGTCATGCTCACCAACTTGTGTATTTATTCTTCTATAGTTCTATTTATTTGGATTATAATGCTATATTCCTTATGCTTGCAGGACGAACGCTCAGAACCACAGCGCTACTATGAGCTTCGTGAGAAGGACACTATTAAGTTTGGTAATAGTAGGTAGGTCATTCACAAATCTTCTTCAGATACTTGGCATCATCACTCTTAATTCCATGTGACTATTTGGTGCTATTGCTAGAGCTGTATTGCCAGTTGGCCCTATCTGGAATATCCACCCTTATCCCCTTCTAACTCCCCTATGCAGCCATGTTTTATCCCAAATTCCCTATGAACACTTACCTGTATTGCTGCCAGTCAAAACAACCATTATATATTGCCCCGTTATTTGATCTAAGAGGTATTTTTATCAGTAATAATTCAGGAAATCCTCTTCTAATCGTCTGTACCAAGATTCGACCTCAGGACCTCACATATGTAGTAATCATGGTTATTGCAGTAGATTTTCAAGGATACTTTCTTCCTATCTGTTTTTGTAACATTTATTACCTTTGTTGGTTGCTATCAACGATTTTTAAGTTGCTGCCACTAATGTTGTCTTGTTGCACTATCCTTTCTCTAAATAGTCCAAACCCTAATTAAAATTAGATTTTTGTTTGTTTCTTTTCCAAATCCTATCCCAAATCTATTTCCATTTTCCTCATATTTGTTATTACTTCTAATTTGTGGTGGTTTCTGATCCAAATTTAGTTCCTATTACCAGGTGATGGTTGGAAATCTTAGCATATTACCTGGTCGTAATTTTATATGATTAAGTTGCTTCTATCCAAATGATTCTGCATTCTGTACAAGCTGTTAGTTCTGTACGAGTTAAGCTTATTATTTTGACTAACATTCTCTTTTTTGTTGATTTGGCAGCCGTGAATATGTAATGCTGCATGAAAACTCCATGGATGAAGGGTAGACTACTCCATATGCAAGCAGGTAGGATTTCATTTTGAAGAAAAGCGACTGCCCCGAGAACTCGGTGTTAGATTTTTCTTTCCCATTGTCTTGCCCAGATTCGGTGATAATGGGCTTTTGTGTTTTGGTGATGACACAATTGACAAGACATGGAAGCATACTATGTGGTAATTTAAGAATCTTTTCTTCCTGATATGCTTATATTCAATTTTTGCAGCCAATTAGATTAAATTGATAATTAGAAGAAGACATTTATTTGTTGAATTCAAATAAGATTGTAGTGGCAGATGGGAGGGCACTTTCAGTTTGAGAACATGCATGGGGTCTCAATCTGACCTTTTGGGCTTACATATACATATGTCATCATAAAAAGAAACAATACTCTACTGAATTGCATTGTCACATACAGAGAAAACATCAACACTCTACGCTCCTCATCTTAAATTATCATCTAAACATAAATACTTATTTATTTGTCGGCTCTGACCTAATTAAACAAATGTATTAGAGTTCCCTTGAAAGGCACATTCTTAGGAATCTTCGAAGGTTAGGTCAAAATGAAATGAATCTGACGCACTACACTCTGCTAATTACTTAATTGAATTTCAAGGGGTTGTTTACCCCCAGATTGGAGGACAAGGATATAGCAACCACTTTCATTTTTCTTTACTCATAAAATAAGGCTACTACTATTGACTTCTTGTTTCAATCTTGGCTTTGTTCCAATCCTAAAACCCACCACTAGGGTTGGTTGCCTCAAACTTTTACTTAATATAATATGTTTCGCGATAAGCAGTTCTTATTGAAATCTTAAAATGGGTCACCTTAAGGTAATTTAATCTCATCCGGTATTGTATGTATCGAAAGAGATGAGTTAAGTAATGTATAATACATGAACTTTGGATTACACTTAATGGGTAAGTCTGAAATTGTATTCAATCCTTATCGTGTTGTGCATTTTGTGATGGTCCTTGTCAGCCGTTAAATTTGGCAGCTTGATTGCTACATAATACAAGTTTTATGATTTCCCATCTCCATCTTCATTTGAATATGAGTACTTCACACTCATGCTATAGAGTCTGTGATGTGTACATGCTTGTCTTGTACCATGCTTCAATTGTAAACAACTGCTTCCGTGGTCTCCAAATAATCATTGAGGAGTTTTCTATTGATACCTATGACATTAGAGTTATGTGTTTGAGCCTGAATATATCTTTATTAAAACAAACACTAAGTATTGACTTATATATTCATCAAAACACTGAGGAAAATGTAATTGAAATTAAGAAAAGAAAAAAAAACATGGATTCAAATAATTCCTAAGAGCCTCCTTAGCTTTATTAGAACCTAACCCAGCAGATTTGTGCCACATTACAAACTTGGTTGCACAATTGTTGGCTCATGATTCCAATCCTTCTCTTGTTACAACCTTAATTAATTAAACTAGAAATGGAAGAAAGCAAGATCAAACAAGACATAAACAAGCAAAAATAGCATAAAAATTTACAAATCAGTAGTGTCAGAATCAGGGGAAGTCCAAATAGAAGCAGAGAGTAAACGGCGGGACTTCCAGCCTAGAACGAGCCTATTCTTAGCCAACTCCTCCACTCTGTATCCGTCGTTGAATAGCCCCAGAAGCAGCTTGGACTGGCAGTGATTGGCGAAGCTTATCCCGATTCCCCTGAACCCCTCCGCACCCAACCACTCCCCCCACGACCCGCCTTCCTCCTCACGCGCTCTGTAGATCCGTGCCAGCGACCCGCTTATCCTGGGCCCTAGGAAGACCCGCTCCACCAGGGCCCTGGCCCGGCCCTGCATTGGGAACCCGGCCTCTAGGGAGTCGTAGACCGCGGAGTAGTGGTGGAGCGAGTCCATGAACCGGCCCACGAACCCCCCGTCCCCCACCGGCCCCACCTCCTCCTCCACCAGCGTCACCACTGCCGGGTTCAGGGTCTTCGCCCCCGCCAGGAACGACGCCACCGACGCTGGAGACCGGTGGGTGAAGTGCGGGAGGTGGAGCATGCAGTTCACCACCAGCGTCTCCCCCTTCACCAGCTTCACCGCCGCCGCCCGGAACGTCTCGTCTGGGTCCAGCCGGCAGTGGTGAAAGGAGAACGGCTGCCCGATCGAGGCCGCAAAGGCCGCGAGCCGGCGGCCGGTCTCCTGGATCGTCCCGATGGAGCGGCGGGCCCCGCCGCTCCCGCGGGACAATGCTGTGATCCGCAGGTGTGGGGCCGGTGGGCCTTCCTTCCTGCAGACGAGGGCCTGCATCAGGGAGGCCCACTGGATCCCCTCCATGATGTCGTAGTCCACTATGTGGACCCTCCTGGAGTGGGCCACCCCCTCCAGGATGGCCTGGTTCGCCGTGAAGTGCCCGAACTTCACGTACGGCGACATGTCCTGCAACAGCTGGAAGGCGGCCAGCACGTCTGCCGTCTGGTGGTGGTGGTGATGGTCCTCTCGGAAGTGGTGGTGGTTTTTTCCACCACCACCCGCGACGCCCTCGAGCAAGTTCTGGAGGGCGTCGGTGAAGTAGGCCGCGAGCCTCTCCATGTTGGAGTTGTGAGAGGGGGACACCAACTCCTTGAGCCGAACCAATATCACTCGAGCCAGATCGCGGCTCGTGCTGGAACCCGTCAGCGCCTCCGCCGCCGCCATCAGCAGGTGCACCAGCCGAAGACCCTTCAGGTCATCACCACCGCCCGGCGACTCGTCGGAGGCGGTGATGACCTGGGCATGCTGATGATTTGGAAGCACCGCAGATGAATTAGAATCAGAGGAATGGCTGATGGCATCTCCACCGCCCGATCTATGGTCGTCGTCGAGGATGGAGTGGAAGAGGTGGTGGAAGTCGTCGTGGGCGCCGGAGAGGGAGTCCCAGTCGACGAGGGGAGACCAGTCGCTCCAGTTGCAAGCGTTGTCGTCTTCAAAAGTGGTGGTGGTGGTGGTGGTAGTGGTGGTGCTGTAGCCGGAAAAGTCGAGCTCGGCGGCGTCTTCCATGAAGATGTCCATGGCCATGGCCATAGGTGAAGCAGAGTGATATTGTTGTGGTGGTGGTGCTCTTCTATGAAACTAAGTATAATATATATTTAAGGTGTAAAAAGGTATTAATGGTAAGACAGAAGAAAAAACAGGGGAGGTGGAGATGTGTGTAACAAGTAAATAAAGATGGTGGCAACAGATCCCAACCAGGCTTTGATTTTATACAACATACATGTGACTCAGTGATTCTCCTTTATAGGCCCTCTTAATTTAATCATCTTTAATTTCATAATTAATTATGTCCTAATCATGTATCTAGAGATTACTTACTATTTCATTATTTTACTTTCCATACCCCTCTTGTTTTACTATATTCTCAATGATCTCATCCTCCTCATTATTTTCAATTAATTGTGCTTTCATTTTGACCTTCATTTCACATTGTTTAATTTTGTTTTCACCAAACAATTTTCCATTATTCCTCCAATCCTAATCTATTTGCAAGCTTGCAATTTTTACTACAGGATAAAATTTAACTCATCTCAAACGAATAGATAAATAATTATATTTGTTATTGACATTTTTAGATGTATTATTATAACACTTTTTATCATGAGTAAGTCAGGTTGAAATTTTTCACATTTTGAAAGACTAACTTTTCTTAAGGAAATTCCTTCTCGAAAAAAATTCAACTAACACCTTTCAAGAAAGTGCGATGTAGAACAAGATAATGTGCCTTTCTCGAGACTAGTGCTCATGAGATGTTGGGACATTTTTACCAACGTCCTTAACAAAGATGAAGACCATTACCAATTCATCATTAAACATGAAAATAATTCCACTACATCATAGATGACTGCTTAAGTTGTTGCAACAAACTTTCCGCAAAACTTAAATTCATAGGCTATTTCGTAGCCTACATTATCTAGCATCTTCATGAGTAAGCTCCGCTTTTAGCCTAATCTCTTTAGGACATCAAATAGTTCTTCGAGTTTAATAGAACACGGGGAAGCGGGAGTTTGTTTATAGATAGTTTATGCAAATTGTATTAGGATTAAGTGTTGCTTAGGACTGTCCATTTTTTATTTATCAAAAATAATAACCGAACCAAAAACTGGAACGAATCGAATATGAAAAATTGAAAAACATGGATGGATAATGGTTTGATTATGATTCAATTTTTAAGTAAACCAATCAATTTTGGTTTGAGTCGGGTTCTCATAACTCAAAATCAACGGTTAACTAAGAAAGTCGAATTAAAACTGAAATATATGTCGCTCTGACAGATGTCCACACATCTTCTTTAAAGTAAAATGTTGTATCACCTTACTTCTTTAGTCGTTTGTACATGCATATTCGTGATCATAGAGGTAATTGAATACATCAAAAATTGAGACTAAATAAAATATTATTTGAACCTAAAAGAGGCCCCAAATGATATATTGAAACCCAAATGACAAATTCAAATGTAGGCACATAAAATTTGGCTAGTTCTGTGGTTAAAATTCGACCCTTCAATTACATTACGCCCATCCTGACGTACGTGTCTAACTGGGTTAAAAAAACTTGTTATGTTGGTCTATATTCTCTTACTTTACATTCTGCATCTTAGCTATATTAGAGATTACCATCATCATCAGGTTTGTTAGTAAATTTATTATGGCAAAAATATCAACAAAGTTGGGCACCCACGAATTCAAAACTTATTTATTTCTCCAAGAGATAAAACAATTATAAGGAAAAAAATAGTAATCCACAGTGGAACACCAATCAAGAGAATCACCAACCAAATCAAAATCTAAATACGCTTACAAGACCATAATGGAGTTGCAGGATAAGGGAAGACCTTGAGACAAAGTGACTTAAACATACAGCAGGATCAGTAGAGCAACCTCATAGTGAACAATGCGAGTAACACACATGAATTGGTTCACATTGTGAATTGTACATGCAATGCCTGAGTTGCCGGTAGAGTCTGACATCTAAAAACAATTTGTCATGTGAGCATTGTGAGGAAACAAACTTTGTTATTATCCTTAAAATATGTTAAATTTTTTAAGAAAAAAATATCGATTGCATGTTTGACATGCGATAGATGATAATAAGAAGGTACTGAGAAGACTTTTGATTTGAGGAACTAAGGGTATTAAGATGTTTGATCTCGAATTGGTGACCGAGACAACACTTGAGATAAAATATTTCTAAAATATCATCTTCAGCGATAATCGTGTTATTTATATACATACTAAAAATTCTAGTATGTATCACTCGATTAATATTTTTATCTAATTATCTCTCAATTAATTTTTCAAAAGTCCACCCCACCCAATCATATACTGAGGAATAATGACACTTTGTTACACTTATCTATAGCGAAATGATATTTTCATACCCTAACTACTTTTCTCTTTTTTTTTTTAGTACAATGACAATTATCTTTGTGACAACCTACCTCTAAAATGCCTAAAATACTCAAACTACCCTTGGTTTAGATGAAAAAAAATAGAATTGAATTAATGGGAAATTAAACTGGTTCAAATTGAGACGATTCTAATTGGATTCCTTGGTCTGACCAGATCAAAATCTTAATTAATATAATAAAATTACAAAAAATAAAATAAAAAATAACTCAAAGAACCTCCTCCTCTTCCAACGCGAACAACATAACTAGACCCAGCTCCTGCGTTGCCTCCGGCCTTGTGTCCGGCGTTGTCTCTGGCCTCATAGAGCAGGTTCCGGAGTCAGACGATCTGCTGCAGCGAGTGCTAGTGGAGGGTTCACTAGAGGGTTCGACCGTGGAGTTCGCTATGGGGTTTGATCGGTCAGCGTCACTGGAGGGCTCCACAATTCTGAAACTCTCGTCGTCCCTAACTATATCCCCCAATTCAAATACAAAATCCATAAATCCTCAAATTAATTTCACTAAATTCAAACACCAAAACTCATATTTTGGTGATGAAATACATGAATCTAGGACCCAACAACTCCTTCTCGTCACATTGTGTATGTGATTTTGCGATAATATCTGGTTGCAATATGTGCACCAATATCACGAGCACCATTTTTGAATTTGGAGAGTAATAAAATATAAATTAAATTATCTTTGAGGAAACAATATATATAATTCGGTAATGAAGTTCATAACATTTCATTAGTTCCCTTAAACTTTTTATGAAATTCTCAAACATTGGAGTTAATTTGAGGAGATTTGAAGAGGAAGGAGGGATTGAGGTGGCTGAGGAGAAAGGTTGAAGGAGGACAAAATGACCATTTCACCGTTTGTTTTGAAATGACTATTATGTTCTTAAATTTAATTTTAAATTTGAGCGTAAAACTGTAATTGCATTTTAAATATAAACCAAATTGAACCAGAGATAGCTTAAATTAACCAGTTTTGTTATGATTTCTTAAACTAAGAGTAGTTTATGTATTTTTAACATTTTAGAAGTAGGTTGTCAAAAAAAATTATTAAGGTAGTAAAAGGTAGTTAGACTATAAAAGTGTCATTTCGCTATAATTAAATGTAACAAATTGTCATTATCACGGTATTCTATAACATCTTCTAAAAGACATGGAGAGAGAGAGAGAGTCGTGGTCGAACAGAGATTGGAGAGAATGTTGTGGGTGTACGCAGATTTAATGGGACTCCAATTGGAAGCAAATGAAAACGAAAAGGTAGGCAAGTCATGTATATGGCTGTAACGATTGAGGCGATGGAGAAAAGTTAGGAGAAAGGATTTGTATTGGAGCGACGGTCGGCGTCACGAGTCACGACTAGCTCGCCGGCTCCAACCGCCTTCCACCACCACTGCTCTCCATCTTCTTCTCCACTACCTTCCGTTTCTTTCCCTTTCCATTTTCACAAGAATGTTTCTTCCTTTAACTTCATGCATCGGCTCCAACCGTATCCATCGTCATCATCATATAAAATCACCACACTTAATTATTTTTTTACCACTCATAAAAGTAAATAAACTTAAAAAATACTTAAACCAATTTTACATATCATTAAGTACAAGTTGAACCCATCAACTTATGCTTATAATCGTCGCATAAACCAAACACTTAATCCAAAATGCATTTCCATCACCAATCACATTCAGGTCAAACCCAAACAAAATTTCCCTTTTTCCCATTTCAATTTCAATTCATGTGTTGATTAAGGTTTGTGTCGGCATCTATTTTTGTAACACTTTTTTATGGTTAAATAATATTGAGATTTTATTCACAAATTTGTACGGCTAAATAAAATAATATATACACCTCTAATCTCTTAATACATTGTCACGTCTTCTTTAAGTTCTTGCTTAGTAAATAACGTGAAATTTAATATCTCATTATTATAACGAAAAGTCGTCTTTCTCGTATACCAAAAAATATTACAAAGTCCATATCAAAAATAAAAATAGAAAGTCAACGGAATGGGTGGCTAGGATCTTTTTGCTCCTAGTTGTGCGGAGCTTGAGGAGGTCGCAACAGTTTCTACGAATGGTAATAAATTGGAAATAAATAATGGGTTGATTCAGTTAGAGAAGACGTGGCAGTGTGGGAGGTGTTGGATTGAGTGGAGGAAATGTTATAATAATCCAACGGCCGGCATGTGAGATGATACGGACATGTTCCTGAAAGCGAAGCAACCAACCAAAGCTCGGTTGAGACGGACGGACGGCCGGATCGGTGACAACCGACAGGTCAAACTGAAGCTGAGTCGGTTCACGTCATCAACTAAATTCTAACTGCTAACTTCTCGTTCAACCACCTCTTCCCTTGTACTTTTACTTGTACAGTTGAATGTGATAATCATTGTTACCTATTTTGGCCTGGTCGGCGCGCTCAATTTACGTGTCGTTGTGTAGGTAAAATTGTACTCGACGAGAATTAGACATTTGCGTTGGGTGCGGAAAGTCTATGATCAACTTGTTTGAAGTCAACAGTCAATGCATGTCTTATAATTGACGAAATGACCGATGGTCGTCGGTAAGCCCTCAATTTCAATCATTTTATGCAATTCTAAGGATTAAAATTAATCATTAATGATAATATGTCAGCGGACGCACACTGATCTATATAACCTTGTTGGTTATGGGCTCACATAGCCGACGAACATGGTCATCCCAATGTTCGTTGGTTAGGTAAATTTGTAACCGACGAGTATACTCAATGACTCGTCAAATGTGAATTCACCTAACTGACAAACATTGGGAGATCCACATATGACGAGACTTAATGTCAATGTCCCGTCGGCACTCAACCATACCCAACACCTCAGTACTGACGAACAGTTCGTCGGGTAGGCGTAATTGGTGGGCTCTCAAGGTTTAGCCAACACATAATTATCGACGAACTATTCGTCGGGTAGGCGTAACCGGCGGGTTGTCTTGGCGTGGTCGACGCCTTTTAATTGTGATTGATTGCATCGGTTAAGTTGAATTTTTTACACCATCAATTAAAATAGACGAAAAGTAGTAACACAGAGATATAGAAATGCCATTTGAATTTGAAAATGGTAAAATATCGCTGATATAATAAAAGTAAAGAAAATTTACACGTTACTACTCTCAACTATCACTCATTTTCACACCACTATCCCTACCCAAAAAATTGCACATCACTACCCTCAGTTATCACTCATTTACATTTAATTCTATCGAGGTTAAATCTAATAGAATTTTGAATTAAAAAAATAGTAAAACTTTGACGGTCCCCACGGGGAAAGATAGTAAGACTACACGAGACTGTGTACTAGCGGTTACATGGTGTGAAGTAGAAATTTTGAGTTGTATATACACGGGCCCGTGTAGCCTTCAAATGCAAAATTCACTTATTTAAACTTGTAAATATTTTGATTCTTTTTTATTTGATACATTATGCTTTCGAAACGAAAATTGTATGAAAGAATTATGATTCTCGAAAGATTCACATGTGCATATAATTTCTTTTGTTGTTTTTTGGTTATTTTTCCTACTAATTACCTCAAACCTACAATACAACACTAGAAATATGTGAAAGTATACATATATAAACCAGGGCTGAAATGTACGCAAACTATTTTGAATAAGATTTGATTGTAATTATTTCGTATTTGATGATGAGAAGTACAAGTTTCAAATCCACAACTTTTTAAAAAAAGTGTGTTTCAAATCGTTAGAATTTTTCCTTAAAAACAAGTGGATCAAATTTTAATATAAGTAAATTAAGCAGTAAATCTATTCACATTTAAATGTGAATTTATAATGATAGAAGATTACTTAAGTGAAAAATCAATGACCAATTCCAATGGCTGAATTAACAAAGTAAAACCCCAAATTCAATGAAAAATATATAACTTTTGGTGAATTTGAACTTAGGTTAGTACTAAGAAATGATTTTTTTACGCATCTAGGTTAATCTGTATTTAAGTTCATTAATAATGTTAGAAATTCAACTGCAACTCATAGAAAGAAAATTAAAGACTACATTATCATTAATTCTTGGATCTGTTTAAATTGAATATCAAATAGTGATCCCATTTGAAACATGCAGACAAAGTTTTCCAATATAATTAATACTCGATCGATATCATTAGTGGTCCTATAAAACAGACTAGTTCATCAAGACTTGGTGTCCCGTCCACATCTAAGCACCAAGAAATGCCATTAAAACATTCATAATTCAAATCAGAGAGCTTCATTATTGACCCCACGATTCCATAAAAAACACACACACACAAACAGATATATATTCTTATTGGTCACATTAAGATATAATGACCCAAATGATTGTCAACTAAAGGTGTCCAAATTATATACTAATGTACGGTGGTATATACCCACAAAGAATCTAGATTCCTTTGTCTCTTCTCGGTGACATCCATATTCAGATTCCTTGTGTCCCCATAAAATATATGTCAGTACATATATATGTATGTGCATTGTGCAGTACATCAGCTCAGCTAGGACCAACGTGGTGATTCAATAACTTATAGCTGCCTAAACTTGACCTCATGGAACTTTGGGTCAGTGTGTTTCATAATATTGTGTTAACATGTTACATTCCTCGCCACATAAATGTGTTTGATCAAATGAGTTATTTTATTGAAGTATAAAGTCTTATATATTGACTAAAAATAAAAACAATGACTAATATACATATCTTATACATGTTGTCCTAATTAAACAAGCGGAACACACGCACGTATTTAGAGTGTCATATGTTAAAAGTTTGTGATAATATATTTGAAAAGATGTTTGTAACAGGAAAAAATGTACACTTGTATATATAAAAAGATACCAACTAAAACTACAATTTTATCTTAATTTTTTTTTTTGAATTACAGTCATATCCTAATTTTATTATATTCTAATGATTAATTTTACTAATTAGATTTCTCCAGTAATAATGTGAGACTCAAGCGGTTGTAGTATCACTCGAAAATCAAATTAATTATCAAAGATTCCAAAGAATAAAGTCAGTGAACCTTTATTGTTAAATCAAATTAATGATGCTATGTTGCTGTGTGAACAACCAACAACCCAGTGAAACCAAAACTAGCAAGTTGCAGTAGAAAACTTGGGATGGAGAGAGCCATTAGGAACTTGAACTGGGTTTGTCTTTCTCACTGTTTGGCCCATAACCAAATTAAAGTCTGAAAATTAAGTATTGGGTTAACTCTTTTAAAAAAAAATTACATCAGTTCATGTAGGTGTGTTTAGAAGTAATAACCGAACCGACTCGTAAATTAATTGAAGCAAAAACCGGTCGGTTCAGACATACAACTTATTCTAAGCCATCAATATTTATTAATAAGGATTAAAAATATATATTGAGCTCGCAAAAGAAAGTTAATCAATAAATGAGAATCAATCTAAAATGTGAAAATTTCATAAAACTTGTTTCAAAATAAATCCAACCAAAACCCGATTAGTCAAAATAGTCTAAAACAAACATAATCAAATTTCAATTTTTATCTCTAAAAGAATCTCCCATTATACTCATAAAATTCTCCTCTTCTTATTAACACGGTTCGATCTCACAACCTCGCCAATCCCTATTGCAAGTTTGAAAATGAACCCCTTTGAGGAGGGTTAATTTTGCAAATACAACATGAAAGTGAGATGAAATAAACAAGTGGGAGTTGGCGACAAACATCATGTGATTACATTACATTTGTGGGGCTCCAATATTGTAACATAGTATCTAATACTAAATCATTAAGTTGCGAGAATAAAGTTTTCGACAACCTTGTATATGCCAGATGACATCATGCCCTTGCATTATTTAATTCAACCGTGATTTTATAATAATCCAACTCTGACTGTAATATTGTTTATATTTATATTTAAAAGCTAGCAGCAAAACCAATGTGAAATTGGTAGGCTTGTGGTAAGCATATGGTTTGGAACATAAACAAGGTTTATTTACTACATGAACACCGAGAAAAAACTAATTATTAACGTCCTTATTTACAACAATTTACTACACTTAATTTAAGCAATAATTTTCTTTCAAAATTTTTTTTTTAGCAATAATTTACTACATTCAATTACAGCTAATTTATATCTTGATATTCTAACATTTTTTTCTTTATTTCAATGCCCTAACTATTAGTTTGGGACATGTATATTAATTATGTTGACAAAAGTTTTTTTTGAAAGATACTCGAATTTTATTAATTAAATAACAATTATCCCGACATCAAGTCGGACAGCTGAAACTACAGATGGTGGGACAGACCCCTCACCATAATCTCAACTACTGTTAGTTAAAATAAACATGGCCAATTCGTGAGCCATTTGATTATGAGCAAAATAAAACATAGAAGTTCTGATAATGTATAGTGCGCAACACCGTTCGCTAATGATTACTCCAAAACTGTTCAGCTCGACCTGTTTAGCATCATGTAGAGCCACGGCCTCCAACTCATTCGGATGGAGAAATCACGTGATCTTGCTGCAAAATGCTTTACACAGGCATCCCTGATAACCCCAAAGACCAATCGACTCGAACTAGTTAGTATCTTGCAGAGCCACGACCTCCAACTCATACGGATGGAGAAAACCCGTGATCTTGCTGCAGACCGACTTAAACCAGCTTCCTCGATCAACCATGCGATCAATATAGTCATCGCGAAATTCAAATCCTCCCAGCTCATTGGGTTTAACCGGATTAACCCATCAACACCAGGGACCCCCCGTTTCCTTCAAGTATCGGTCCCAATAAGACATGCATTGAATCTTAAGAAAGTCGAGCCCCCCTAGTTCGGTATGCTTGCATGAGTCTGCCCATCAACGCCAGATAACTCTGGTTCCCTCCCAGTACCGGCCTACCAACCAACCAAAAGCAAAACCCCCTAGCCCTCCATGCTCTGTCGTCGCAACCCAGGCGCGACCCATCTGCAACTCCAACCTCACCCGTTTCAGCACATCCCCAAACCACCCGACCTCGCTTCCATCAAAACCTGATCTACCACTCGACCACGCCTCTATCAGACCCAGATCTATCTTCACAGAAGCTCTGCTCCTACCGCCGCACCACACTGACGTCGCTGCCAGTACTACGCAGACTTCGACACCCAAAGGAGATCGGCGCCGCAAGACTTCGCCCAATTATGGCGAAACAAACCCTAAAACAAGGGTACCGGCCGACGCACCCAATTAGGGTTTACGCGTGGATAAATGAGCAAAACCTTTAATATTGTTGACAAAAATTTAAAATGATTAAGCTACCGTTGTTTGTCAATTCGAAATTTTAAAAGTACATATTGAAACTTTTTTCTCTTTTTCTCCTTCTCTTCTCACACTTCCTAACTTCCTACTCTCTTCAGAAATTTAGCAATTCGTCATTTTACTTAAAAAAATTTAGAAATTTCAGTTTTGATTTTCAGAATTTCTATTCCCTAAACCTACCTCCATCTCCTTTCTAATTTTTCCTACTCCTCTATACCTCTTATGGCTCACGGTGTTGGACCTCGAACTCTCTGAATCCTCCTCCTCCGTAGTGTGGTTCTCTGTTTTAGAAAAAGAAGAATATGTGCGAAGCTCCAGCTTACCAGAAAAGGAAGAATATTTGTCGCCGTGAAAACCCGTCACCGTGAAACTCGCCGAAGAAGACACCCCACAGCTACAACTTGATTATGGCTTCCACGTGTCGCCGTGAAGCTCTATTTCCGTGAAGCTCTGTAGCCGTGAACCTCGCCGGAGAAGACATCTCGCAGTTCCAGCTCGGTTATGCCTTTCGCGCGTTGCTGTAAAGTTCGTCATACAAGACACCCCACTGTTCATCTTTGATTTATGGGGATTTTTTTTTCAAGTGAGAGCATTCTAGTAAACTGTCATGTATCAATTATTAAAAAAAATGGAGTACCACGATGACACGTGTCAGAGAGGCAAAATCCTCATTTTAAAGGGTCTCATAAATATTAATTTCAAACAATATTTCCCCATTCTTAAAATCCGAATTTATTTTTTTTTATTTTGAAGTCTCAAAATAGCGCGCCGGTTGAAGTAGAATCAGACTGTAAAGGTGGTGGATGATATTCGACGGAGGTCCCTCTTGTTGTCGCCGGTTGGGTCGATAAGTGGAGACTGTATTTTACTATTGGCTATTGCGATGCCTTTGTAATGTGAAAATATCTTTTGTTAGAAAGTGTGAATACATTAGCTCAATTTTTAATCAGAAGTCTGTTCTGACATGTTCGAATGATGTTATTTCTACTGATCTCTCTTAATCTATCAATTTATTATTTTTTTTAAAAAGAAAATGGCGTGCCAAAATGAAATCTATATAATGTGTTTGGGTTATTTTGAGCTTTTAATCACCATTTCCACGCATGGTGGAAAAGGAGATCACTACAGTCTGGCCTCCAAAGAAATAGGAAGGTATATCATCGTATTAATGTAGCCCTAATGTTCTTAATAGTTTTTCTCATCAGCAAAAGACAATTATATGAAAACAAAAGTATCAATTTTCTAATGTTCTCAACAGTTGTTATATACAGTACCTGCACACAATTTCCCAATGTCTCTGATCTTCTTTTGTTTCTAATTACCTACACACGAATCAAATTTAATAAAAAATGGAGGGCTTTTATGCTATTAAATTAAATAATTATTTAATTAATAATGATTTTTAATGATTAATGATTAAATAATTTAATGAAACTTTCGAATAGCATAACTCTCACGTATGATTTTTTTTCGGACTCATAGTATATCAAATCGAAGATTATCGGATGATTTTCGATTTAATATCTTATGATCATGAATTGAAACTCGTATGAGAGAGTTACGTCATTTGAAACTTTCATTATATTATTTAATAATTAATCATTTCAAAAAACATTAATTATTAAATTTAAATAATAAGTAGTAATGTAAATAAATAATTAATAATAATATATAAACAAAAACATTTTTCTTCAAAATTGTAGATCTTCTAATTCTCTTCTATTTGATATATATATCATGAGCCCGAAACAGAGTTCGTACAAGAGAATTATGTCATTTATGTCATTCGAAAATTTTGGCATATTATTAATAACTAACTAATTATATTAATAAAAAATATTGATATTTTTTAAATGAATTATTGATAATAATATTATGTATTCATATTATTATTAGTTATTAAATAAATTTAAATTGAACCAGTCATATTAACCTTTAACCAATCACACCAGTCTTATTAACCTTTAACCAATCACACCATCGAAAGCATTTTCGACTTTTCAATAGACCAATTCAGTTAGATTTTAAGTGTCGTTTATTGAATTTTCGGGTACCTAAAATGAAAATTTTGAAGTTGAGGTATTCATTTTGAAACGTGACATAGTTGAGTATAATCATCTGTCATTACTCAAAATTTGACGATGTTAATAACAACACAATTAAAATTAGGTTCAACGTAAAAAGTTACAGTACACTTATGTATAAGATTATAATGTTTAGCATGCTGCATTTGAAGCACGCGATTATATAAATCACAAACTGTAACATGAAATTAATCTTTATTTATTCAAAATTTGATTAGTGAAATTGTATTTGAATTCGCTGCAACGGTATAGAATTATCCTTGAACATATATAATGTTAAAATAAATATGATCAGTGTTTGTTGGAGACGGGCAGAGTGTTGATTTAGCTTCCATGTGGAGTGATTACATTTAGTCGTTGTTAGTTAGTGGGAGGAATGAATTTAATTAAAGATTAAGGGAAGTGATGTCAGTTCTTAATGAGTTACATTATTGTCTTCTCAACTTATTTAAAACGTTTATTAGTGATGGTGGAAGCATCATTGAGGAGTTTTCTATGGCTTCAGAGAGTGACTTAATCATTAAAGAAGCAGCAAAATTAAATAGTGCTTTAGTTGAGATTAGGGGCCAATCAGAGGTGTGGTTGATAGCTAGCCTTGTCTTTTTTTCAAACTTGTCTTTGTCTTTTCTTTGGAGTTTTTAGGGCTATGGCAATAATTTGGTACAACATATTGTTTCTTTAACTAATTAGTTCTATTCTATTGGCGTTTTGGGCACATTGGCTTGTTTCTCGATTATTAATTGGTTCTGCTAGGTGTTCACAGTTGAATAATTTTATTTGATTAGTATATATGGGTCACCTGAATCAGTAATCACCACAGTTGTTGAAGATTAAAACCAGATTACTCTGAAGGATGATGAAAGCCACGCTTCACTTCGTTTAATAGTGAAAATGTACATATGTATACATGTATATATAGGGACGCTCTCCACTACGAACCATGTTTGAGTGTCCAAACCATCTCACAACCGTTTGATTTGCGCAGAGCGAACATGATGATGACACGTGTAGCTACGTGGATTGGGAGGGAGACAACGGTCGCTGACGGAGCCGTTAGAGTGTTTGTGTGTAACATACTTGTTTCGCGTGTGTAACTATTGTTATACAATTCAGCACTTATATAGATCAATTATGGTTTTACGTTAAACGTGAATGATTATACGATTATATTGTAGGTGTTATACACTACCAAGGTACCGGTTACACGTTCATAATAAAACCGAACACATGTACGCACTATTTGAAGGTGTTACAAAGTAACAATTGGTCAGTTACACACACAATCGTTACACACGCGGAATAAGTATGTTACACACCAACACCCTAACGGCTCCGTTAGTGTCCGTTATATATCTCCCTCCCAATCCATGTAGTTACACGTGTCATCATCTCATTCGCTCCGCACAAATCAGACGGTTAAGAGATGATTTGGATGTTTTGACACAGAATGAGAGGTTTGTTGTAGCTAATATCTTTTATATATATATATATATATATTTGTTTGTATGATATATTGAACCTAAAAACAGAGTGCGAATATATATATATATATAATTTTCCAACACCTCCCTTAGGTGAGAGTAGGGGTGAGCATGACCAGAGCTCATGTTCGACCCTAACCTGTATTTTCTTGATATTCCATACAAATGGGTAATTGTAGAAAGATAATGTTCTTTATTGAATTAAGAGCATATTCCACCAGAATAACCTGTTGAGAAGACAAGGCAAACAAAAACCATATATAACATAACAACTTGTTTTTACAATGTGAAATAGATAAAACCAAATCCTTGTAAGTAGTAACCTTGACCCAAGAACACAAAGACTAGCTGATATTTTGTGCACACCCTTGGCTGGCTGCTACTGCAGAGTCACATCTCTCGACAATCTTTCAAGCTCCTCCGCCTTCTCTAACAGCAAAATAGGAAGACTTTACCATCTAATCGAAGCAAGGAATATCTACCATAGCTAAAATTATATAACTTGTCAATACAACAGCAAATGTAGCTTAGATAGTTCATCAAAAGGAAGAGTTAGATGGGTCAGAATAAAATCAGCGAGACTAAATGGCAAGGCAAGATGGAGACAAGCAATCACAAAGGATCAATACTCGGCGATCAATAAACATGCAGACTAATCTCCCATTAGAAATAGGAAGATTGTGGTGTCTAATAAGAGCAAGCAATATCTACAACAAAATTTGAGCATATATGATATATATGTCCTAGGACAACGAGGGAGTGACCAAGAATGAATCGGCACACATGGTGTCCGGAAAAAAACCAAATGGGCCTATTTTCTTCAACTCTAAAATGGAACCCAAAAACGAACCCATTTAGCTATTTGTACCAACCCACCTTGCTCATAATGTTCAGAAAATTCCACTTACCTCTACCTTCAGAAATTACAGTTACCTTCCCAAAAAAAAATGCTAACTAACATCTCACCTAAGTTTGTCAAATACCACTTAACCCAATACTGTTAACTTTTTTGAAAATAACAAAAATGTCTCTATATTTAAAAAATTATTGAAACTTTCAAATGACATAATTTTTTCATACAAACTCCATATTTCGTGCTCATAGTATATCAATCCGAAGAGAATCGAAAGATCAACGACTTTGAAGAAATATTTTTATTAATAAATAATAATAATAATTATTATTATTATATTTAATTATTAATAATATATCAAAACTTTTGAATGACATAACTCTCTCATACGAGTTCTTTTTCGAACTCCTAGTATATCAAGTTAAAGAGAATCATAAGATCAACAATTTTTAAGAAAGAAGTTTTTGTCCAAAATTTCACCCAACAACAACAAATTTATTATACTCTTTAAAAAAAATTTGTCCAACATTTAACGGTGTTAGACCAAAATGTTATTAATAAATAATTATTTATATTATTAATATTCTTGGTGATAATTATTTATCAAATAAAAATAAATCAATTATTTCTTCAAAAGTGTTGATCTCCTGATTCTCTTCATTTTGATATACTATAAGCCGAAACAAAACTCGTATGAAAAAATTACGTTATTCAAAATTGAAAAACGGTTTTTAAACATTGTTTTTTATTTTTTGATATTAACTTTTTATACTAAAATTAGTTTTTAATTATTCATTCTTTAAAATTAATTTTTATACTAAATTTATTTTAAAGAGTATAAAATTTGTTATCGTTGAATAAAATTTTGGACAAAAACTTATTTGTTCGGAATTGTTGATCTATTATTAACATTTAAATAATAATTAATAATTAAATATATTAATAATAATAGCAATTATTTTAATTATTAATAAAAAAATCTTTCTTAAATGTTGTTGATCTTTCAATTATCTTCAATTTGATATACTATGAGCCAGAGATGGAGCTCGTATGAGTGAGTTGTGTCATTTGAAAGTTTCAATAATTTTTTAAATACAGGGGCATTTTTGTCATTTCCAAAAAATTAACTGAAAAGTTAACAGAGTTGGGCTAAGTTGTACTTTGGTAAACTTAAGTGTGCTGTGAGTTAGCATCTTTTTTTCGGGGGAGGTAAGTAGGATTTCTTGAAACCTAGGTAAAGTTAAGTGAAATTTTCCCCATGATGTTAACAGTTCGGTTTTGAATCGATTTGGTTCAACAATTTAGTCTTAAGAAAATTAAAATTAAATCGAAAAAATTCGATTCGGTTTAATTTTAAACATGTTACTTTGTCACTTTGGTTTTCGTACATTAAATTTCATAAATTTCTCACATTTTAAACCATTTTGAATTATTATTTAACTTATCGATTTTTAGTTGAATTTTTTATGAACCAGTTTTCATGAAATATTTACATTTTGGACCGGTCTTGATTTAGTTTTCGTCGGTCAAGTATTTTTAAGTTCGATTAATAAAGATCGATTACTTAAACTGAATCATGTGTCAAATCAATCTATTTTTGGTTTGATATAGTTTTCTTATTGTTCTTATATGATAAACCGAACCGATAGGATTTTGGTTCGATTCTGTTTTATACAGAACCAATGTGGTGTTTAGTTAATTTTTGGGCAGCCCTACTCCTTGGCTACTCAAACGATGTCGTTTTCCTCTTTACTCTTTTAAGGCTTAAAATTCATGGTGACTTGTTACCTAAAAACGCAACTTGTTTCGCAGAGAGGAGATTCTACAGTTTGCTGAGAAAATAGAGAGGTGAGTGAGAATGGGAGGGCAAGAGGAAGTGAAGCATCTTGAGGACTGCACTGTTTCCAAGTTCGTTCCTTTTCATTATTTCTTGTCTATTTATTTATTCCCAGCTCTGTTCAGTATCTGAAATGTTTGATGGGTATTGGGTTTTTGCTAATCTGAATGATTTCTGTGCTTGAATCGTTATGGGTTTTGTGTATGAGGATATATTATTAATCATACCTTATTTGAATTGTAACAATTAGTTCTCTCATTTCAAGTCATGGTGTGTTTGTGATTGTAAATGGAGTTTTCATGGAATTTGGTAATTAGGTTTTCATACTCCTGTCCAGTAGATTACGACTGCATTGATTTTCTAAGAATGTATATTTGTGTTTTCAACTTGTTTTTGGATTCTTTCTCATGCATTGAGTTACCCGTGGTTTGCCCGATTTTTCTGTTTTTGCTGTACATTTGTAGGATTGAACCAGATGTGGTAGTTTTATTTATTTGGATTCATACTGAGCTTCGTGTACTTCACATTTTGAGAAATGTAAAATTGAGACTGCAATGTGTTGTGTCATGTGTGTGTGTGATTACTGTAAGCTCCCCAATTCTCCCTTTTCAATAGATAGCACCCTATTTTTTTTACCATAATAACATATTATTTTCCTGTTTATTACCTGAAAATTACATATGTTGATGAGATACTTTATCAGTACATTTGTTTAAATCGTTCGTTTTACAGTCCACTGGTACATTGCTTTACTTATTTCTCAGGCTTTACATGGTTGCTAAGTGGAAAGTAATTTGTATTTCTACTATCATAAGATTTGACTATTATCTGGCAAGAATGTAAAGGGATATATCTGAAATCAGTGAATGATAAACTGAAATCCAAAATAGGGTAAATTTTGGATTCTATTTTTCAAGTGATTAGCTGGCAATAATGTATGGTAATATGAAATGCTGAGAATCTTGAAGAACTGCCTACTGTATCAGTGGTGCTTAACCATCTGCCTTCTATGTCGGCGTCTTATCCCTTGGAAACTATGATTATGTCATCTTGCCGTTTTAGAGTAATATCATGGCCCTTAAAACTGCAAGGAGGGATGGAAATCTTTAGTGATGGTGATGTAGTGATATCACTTCACTTCTGGTATTTGCAGTTTTCTTTCAATAGGATTTGTATGATAACTTTTCTCTTCAAGCTAAAAAGAAAGTCTTTAAACCATCTTTTATTATGTGATTGTAAATGGCTTTGATTGTGATTTGGTTCTCCATATCTCATTTGTTGGACCATGAGCAGCAAAAATAGGGTAACTTTTGTGGGAAATTAGATTTCAGATTTTCAGGCAAGAAAATGTGAAGTCTTTTGTTAAGATGATGGTTGGCCCTTTTTTCATAGACAGATATAGATACAAATTGGGGTTTAGTCAGCTTTGCTGCGGAGTTATTTGTTTAATATGTATTAGCTTTGCAAAATTTCTCTTATACATTCATATATTGGTTTCTAGTAATAGAATTATGATGAGTGTTACATATGGAATTTTCTGCAGTGCACTGGGAACGTGGATATTCTCAGTAGGTGGAGCTTTGCTAGCAATTCCGGTGGGAATAAAACGCAAGTCATTGGCACCCCTTGTCTTCTTTGGCACAACTGGCACCATGCTCGATATAATTATGGGAATCAGTGCCTGCGAACGAGAACATGCTGAACGCCAAATGAAGCTCCAGGAAGAGCAAAGTTCCACTGCTGATGCCTCGTTCTCTGAGGTGAAACCCGATTCCTGACCTCAAGGCCGTAACTCCGTGTCAGTGTTCCTAAGAATAGCCCTGCTGATGAAGGGGAGTTATTTGTGGATCAACTTTGTAGTGTTTTTCAATGGTTTTAATGCTTTGAAATGCATAATTTGCTACTACTCAATGGCCTCACATCTTTGCAGAGTGTAGAATTACCAGTGAATAAATCATCAGTTTTCTAAAACTGAATTTGTGTGAAAGAATGGTTAGTATGGCTTGCCACAAAAAAACTTGTTATTCACCTATGTTTTGAAACATACAATTTGCTTGAACGATGGTGGTAAAGAGGAGCAGAAACCAACAGGGTAAAGGCAAGTTTGAACATATGATTATATATTCAAGGTTGTGACTTGTAATGAAAAGGTTTCATTATAAAATCAATCTTTACATTGTATATTCCTGTAAATAGTAATTTCTCTGGAGTATAGTTACGAAAGTATTAGTGATACAAACAAATTTATAATGTTTTTAAGAAATGAATAATTCATTAATAGAAAATTGCAACTGTGAATTTATTTATTTTCTTGAAAAATGTGTAATTTTGTACAAAAATGATGAAAATACTTTGGTTATTCTCTTCTTTAACCGAATATCACTTGAGCTCGTCGATTATTCTCTTCTTTATCCGAATATCACTTGTCGCGGCTTTGGGTAATGTCCGACCGACCAACTCTGACAATTGGAGAAGAGAAAGCTCACAGTAAAGCCCACAAAATATGGCTATCGAATGAGGCCCAACTCAGCTAAACCATCCAACAGCTAGCCACAGCGACCCTCGACTCCAGTGGAGTCGACTCGACGACCATTGCCTCGTGCTAATTAATCAATCAGCTCCCTAAATACAATGATTCTTTCCATTACAACACATATTTCCAAATCAATAGAATTGCTGCAGATTCGAAAGTCTATGATGATGCGGACTCAGTGCAGCTGGGCACGCTCCGAAATCCTCTCTAATTGTTTCTCTAAACCCCAATCCACCTTCTCAACCCTCCAAAACCTTTCGATTCCAAGTAAAGGTCCGGTTTTGGATCTGAGGAACAGAACCATCGCATACTCATCTGTCGCGTCCACCATGTCGTCCTCTGTTTCGGCTGACAAAGAAGCCGCTCCCAAGCCTCTCCAGGTAATACCCACTTCGATTTAGCTTCGATTTCATATTGGTTTATGTGTTTTTCTGAAATGGGTTTGGCCCTTGTGTTTGTTCATTCGAATCTGTGGGTTCAATTTGGTGTCTTTATGTGATTTGATTGACGGGTTTTTGTGTGATGGGTGTGCGGTCTTGGAAAAGGATGTTTTTTTTTCTTTGTGAATGAATGTGTGGACATCTCTATTATTGCTCCATATATCTTCTGGGTGTTTACTTAGCAATCTCTGACACTACATAGCTTTACTTCAATTCAGGTCTTATTATTTCAGAAATGAGAAGTCTGGCATTATCTTAGACTTGCTGGAATGTGTTTTGAGTTTGTATATTTCCATTTTTCAAGATCTGGTAGACATTTGTGGGACGAGTATACTAACTCAGAGAATTAATAGTGCTCAATGGTTTAATCCCATGTGTGTTATTTTCAGTATTTCAATAAATATAATGTTTATCACCATATCCCATGCTTGTATCATGGTTGTCTGCGGACATGCCCGGTGACATAGATGGTCACCAGGAAGCGGGCTTGGCGGCGCTGGCCGGAATTGAAAGTGTTTGGAAGTGTGAGGAGAGAGAAGGAGAGAATGAAAAAAAAGAAGCTCTCAATGACATGGTTTTGAAAATTTGAATGACAATATGGATATAGCATTGGAGATGACCTTGCCTTTTAATTATAATTGAGTAATTGTGTTTTAGGTTTGTAGATTATCCATCCATTGTCAATGAACGGTAATCTTTGCTATCCCCATGATCATTCTTATCATTGGTATCAGTGACTACCTTATAGATGGGGATTTGATCATTTTACAAGTCATTAGAATTTGATTATGCCATCTTCATGTGGGATAAACTATACTTGTAGGGCTTAAGCATGTGGGATAGACTAATTGCATATATGTGTAGACCACGTTACCTTCTAATGCTTTGGCTCTTTTTCCAGGTTGCAAAACGCTTGGAGAAATTCAAAACTACAATCTTCACACAAATGAGTATGCTTGCGGCCAAACACGGAGCAATAAACCTTGGCCAAGGCTTTCCCAACTTTGATGGTCCTGAATTTGTCAAGGAAGCAGCAATACAAGCCATCAAGGATGGTAAAAACCAGTACGCTCGTGGATATGGAGTTCCTGACTTGAACTCTGCAATTGCTGCCCGATACAAGAGAGATACAGGACTCATGGTGGACCCTGAAAAGGAAGTTACAGTTACATCTGGTTGCACTGAAGCTATTGCTTCCACTATTTTAGGCTTGATAAATCCTGGTGACGAGGTGATTGTCTTTGCTCCCTTTTATGATTCTTATGAAGCCACCCTATCCATGGCTGGTGCCGACATAAAAAGCATCACATTGCGTCCTCCAAATTTTGCTGTTCCCATTGACGAGTTGAAGTCAATAATCTCAAAGAATACTCGCGCGATTCTGATGAACACTCCACATAATCCCACTGGGAAGATGTTCACCAGGGAGGAGCTCAATGAGATTGCGTCTCTCTGCATCGAGAACGACATTTTGGTTTTCAGTGATGAAGTTTATGACAAGTTGGCCTTTGAAATGGATCACATCTCTATAGCTTCTCTTCCTGGAATGTACGAACGTACTGTAACTATGAATTCCTTGGGTAAGACATTCTCTTTAACAGGGTGGAAGATTGGTTGGACGATTGCTCCTCCTCACTTGACATGGGGAGTGAGGCAGGCACACTCATACCTCACTTTTGCGACCTCCACTCCAATGCAGTGGGCAGCTGCAGCTGCCCTAAGAGCACCGGACTCATACTTCACGGAACTGAAAAGGGACTACATGGAAAAGAAAGCCATTTTGGTGGAAGGACTCGAGGCTGTCGGCTTTAAGGTATACCCGTCAAGTGGGACCTACTTTGTAGTTGTGGATCACACCCCTTTTGGGCTGGAAAATGACATTGCATTCTGCGAATATCTCATCAAAGAAGTCGGGGTGGTAGCGATTCCTACCAGCGTTTTTTATTTGAACCCAGAAGACGGCAAAAAATTGGTGAGATTTACCTTCTGCAAAGACGAGGGAACACTGAGGGCTGCTGTTGAGAGAATGAAGGAGAAGCTGAAGAAAAAATAAGACAAATGTACCTGTAGGTACGTATCTCTTGCACTTGATTATGTCAGGGCTATTAGACATTTGTGTTGTACTTTTGAGCAACCGAGTCGTGGAATAATTTCTGGCGAATTGAATTTAATCTATTTGATGCCTGGTAGTACTTCTGATTGAACGTCATTGGAGCGAGTAGGTTAGATGATGCAAAGGCATGCGATTAGCATTCACTGCCATAGTCTATATTAAATTAGAAAACTTATCAAAATTTATTGTAAGGGTTCTCATTGTGTTTGTCTAACAGCTAGGTTTTGCTCCCGTAACTTTGATCTCGATGCCTCTAGTTCTCTTAACTGTGCCCATCAACTTATGTACCTTTGATCTTGATGCTTCTAGTTCTCTTAACTTTGTCCATCAACTTATGCTTATAGCCTTGTACAGAAACGTCATTGGAGCTTTTTCACAAACGGTCAAATTTCAAGCAGCGTTTTGATCCTTTAGTCTGGCTCAATTTGGAAAAAAGTCTCATATGTGTTGTTTAATTATGCTACTGTGTCAGAAAAAGTTAGGTTTGGAGAAGCTATGTTACTATTATTGTGAACCAAAGAAAATAGTTTAGGTACCTAATGATTTATTACAAAATATTAACCATTACCTAACCTGTAGTAATTACACACATATTTGTACTGTCATCTTTTATAGGTAGTTGCCATCTGCTACTATGTAGTCATTGATTTGCTGATTATCATCTTGTTGCCTCTAATAATGGAAACTCTAAGACATTTAGTATATAAATAGTAGAAGACAAGGTGAATATTATAACATGTAATTATTTAAATCAGAGGGCTTACATGAAATAAATGGAATATACTCTGATTCTCACCATTGTTTCATTAATTCTGCAATCTAGATAAGATCTATATATGTTATTTCTCTCTCTCCCTGTGGCTCTGCCTCTAATTAATTGAAGCTCTAGATTTTAGAATCATATTCTCCATTTCTTTGTCTATTGAGTGTGATGATGACTATTTTGAACATGATGAGTAGTGTGTTTTAAGGTACATTTGATAGGATGAAAACATTGGAGATTTTAATGTCCCATTTTCATGGAACATTACTTATTGTCCTTGATTTCTGGAATACATTATTTATGTTCAAGAATGCAATCAATTTGATTTCAGAAACTGCATGTCTTGTTATGAATCTACTGCTTACATGGTTAGCTTTGCTTCCAAGTATATGGGTTTGTCATCATATGTTCGTGCCCCACATCGAAAACATGTGCATCTTGTGATCGCAGAATCTTCGCAATTTATGTTAAGTTCTTAAGCTGGTCGGACTTTCATATTATATGTTTTTGATAAATCTAGAATTATTATATAGTATAGAAGTTTATATAAAGAGGAATAGGATGCATAAAGTTGTGATGATGGAAATGTAGAGTTGAAAGATGGGTTCAATGATGCTATTTTTAAAAATGCTTAGTAGGCAAAACAATGAAGTATCACCAAACATCCATGCACTCACTTTTCTTCTTGCTAGCATTTTCTGTTTGGTATGTGAGAAAAGGAAAGAAAAAGATGGAGGGAAGCTGAATAATTATCACAGAAATAGGTCTTCTCTTTTCCTCCACTTTCATTCTTTATTTTGTTTGTATGAGTTATATAGGCATGTGTAGCTCAAATCATAGAATGTCTTGCATAATAAAGTTGATAGCACAATCTACTTACTTGCACCCTTTCACTATCTAATTTTGTTTCTTCGTAAAAAGTTGATACTATTATTTTCTCGTACTCGAAATTACACTTTTATGTTGCATTCTTTTCTTGTATACCTGAATTTGTTATGTTCTTTTGAGAAATTGCTAAAATCATGTTACATTCTGTCACATTTTTACAAGAGTGTCTTGAGCATGAGCTGAACTTGATTTTCTTGGTATGATGTATGTAATTATGGATTAAGATTTTTATAAAATAATTTTGAATTAAAAAAAATTAAATAACAAAATTGATTACATCAATTTTAGTTCAAAGATTTTTATAAAAACTTTTAATTTATATACTTTAAAATAATTTTTTATTTCAAAGGTAATTTTGTTATTTTGTTTTACAAATACACACAGTTTACCAAAAAGATAAAGTTCACATCACATTTTTGCAAAATTAAGAAATACAAAACATCTTTGTTTGCTATTTCCCTAAATATTTTTATCACAAATTGGAATAGGATGAATGAAAATTAGAGACATTTTGTTAGTCCAATGAAAGATTCTTAAATATACAAATGAGAAATAACTGCCCCAAGAACAAAAGTAGAAATCAAATTTACAATCCCAATTATTTTCAACCATTTTAGAAAGAAACAGATTTGGAAATTATACTTACACCCGATAAAGATGGCCAATAGGAAAGAGTAATAAATAGATAAATAAATAAATAAGCTGAGTTGTGTAATTTTTAATCGGTTATACTGATTCAACATTTATAATAACACTTATCAGCATCTATAAATAACTCGTGCTCATTATGTTTTTTTTGTTTATAAAAATTTGTGTCGTAATTAGTAAAAAAAACCCAAAATAATTATTAGGGTAAATAATCTTAACCATGGTAAACACTTTATAACGTTAACTATGACAAATGACATGGCTATGTCTTGGGGGATAAGATAGAGTTTATAATGAGAAAGATTTTGACTTTTGCATTGATTATTCATATGAGTTACATACGAGGAGTGTTAAATTTGGTGATTCTTTCGAAAATGGTAATGATTTATCGTTGAAACAACTGCACAACTAATCTAGTAATTATCGTATGATTATCTTTTGTAATGTTATGGTAATTTGCAAACCCTATTTTTGTTGATATAAACAAGATGATTGGAATGCTTGTAAACAAACAAACACAAAACAAGTGTGATATATTTTACTCATGCATTTATTATACATGATAACTTTTTTTTTTATCCAATTAAGTCTTATAATTTTTCTTTAACTTTCTTTCTTTGAAAATGCACTTCATTCAATCAGTTGGAACAATCCCTTTATCAATTGATCGAGAACATACACCAAATGCACTATTTTTTACAAACAGTAAATTACAACCCGTTAACACACAAACTCACAAATATCATTAGTAAACAAATGAGGAAATGACGGTTTGGTACACATAACTATACTGCTTTGACACTTTGGTACCATAACTACGTTTTTCTCTTAGTACTCTAACTAATCAGTCTGTGAAACCTAACCCTTAAAATATTTAAAATATCCATGGTTGAGAATAACACATTTAATTTTTTAATCATTTGTTTTAACTATGAGTAGTTTGGATGGTTCAGCCAAATTGATAAATAGAGTGCTAAAAAAGAAATAAGATACCAAAGTAATAAAGTTAGATGTAATAAATTTTTATTATCCCTATCCAAATCACAAATATTGCCAACAATCAAATACCATTAATTCTTTTAAATATTACGGTGAGACTAGAATCAGGAGCGAGTAAACTCATAATCAGGATTACATTTATATCATAAAAATGGCATGTGATGTAAATTGAAAAGATGGAAGATGGTGAAGCCTGTGAAGGTGTATGTGGAGGTGCGCAACATGGGATTGGGAGTAGACAAATATTTTTGAAAAAAAAGGACGCACCGTGGCACGTGCCGGCCTGCAACAGTAAAGCGTAAAGGAGTCCGAATCAATCTGAAGATCCGACGACCTATATATTCCGTCAACACTGGACATCCAACGGCTACGGGGTCGCCTTCTTTTCCCGCCGCCCGATACCCATCACACGGTCCAGGTTGAACCTCGCTCTCTCTCTCTCTATCACACCATAAATACCCAAAACCCGGTCCAAATTCTTCTCTCTGACTCTCTGAAACTTTCTTGCTGGTTCAGTTTCTGCTAACGCGCGCACTCTCACTCTGCTTAACCTGCGCCGCCTGGTATGTCGCCGGCGACTAAGCGCCACGGGAGAGCCTACTAGACTGCGGCGACGAAGGGAGAAGATCGGAGGGCTGAGATTGAGTTTTGTGTTGCTCCGGGCCGGAAATGGACGGCCAGAAGCAGAAGCTGACCAGGACTCAGTCGTCGCTCCTGAGATCGTCTCCGACGATCCGATCCTCCATTCAGAGCCTCTCCTCCGTCAACGAGGACGACGACCCGGAGGAGGAGAAGAAGCGAGCCAAGCCTCACCACCGCTCCGACCCGGCCCGGCTCGCCCCGGTCCTCGCCGTGCTCGCGTTCTTGGCTATCTCCATCTTCTTCTTCTTCTTCAGGCGACAAGAGATTCGCACCTCCGAGAACCTCCTCCTGGCCCTGGTCTTCGTGGCGGCGACCCTCTTCTTCGCCAGCAGGAACAAGGCCCTGATTCAGCACAGACTGGGCGTGACCAGGCAGTTCTGGCTCGAGAGCTTGCAGAAGCTAGGTCTTGGACTCTCGAGGAGCAATGCGAAGCAGGTGAAGTGGTTCATTGGGGATCAGGATCGGAAGGATGAGAAAGAGAAGCGATTAATAATCAGAGAAGGAGTGGAATTCTACAGCAATGGCGATTTCTACGAGGGTGAGTTCCACAAGGGTCGGTGCAATGGGAGCGGAGTCTACAATTACTTCGTCCACGGGAGGTACGAGGGGGACTGGATCGACGGCCGCTACGACGGGTACGGGATCGAGAGCTGGGCTCGGGGGAGCCGCTACCGGGGACAGTACCGACAGGGCCTGCGACACGGGTTCGGGGTCTATAGGTTCTACACCGGAGATTCCTACTCAGGGGAGTGGCTCAATGGCCAGAGCCATGGCATTGGGGTGCAGAGCTGCTCCGATGGGAGCTGCTACGCCGGGGAGTTCAAGCATGGAGTCAAGCACGGCCTTGGTTGTTACCATTTCAGGTGAATTCTTGTTTATCTATTTGCTTGCTTGTTGTGGACTTTGTGTTTTTTAACTGTTTCGTGATTGATGCTAGAAGAATTTAAGCAAGTGGGTAATTGTGTTTATTTGGGTTGTTGTCAAGGTTGAATCTTTAGACAAGTTGCTTTTCCTTTTCTGGGTTTGATTATCGAGTTCAATTGCTTGTGGCCTGAATTGGTGTTCACCATTTGTTTTCTTGAGCTATGATGTTTGTGGGTTTTGGAGAGTTTTCAACATTTGGAACTGCTTAAAGTCCTGGAAATGATTTTTTTATTTCAGTTTCTAGTTGCAACTAGGAACAGTTCAATTGCCGAGTTTTAATGTCGTGTTTAGTTGTGTCTGGGTGAATGTTTGCTGGTGAAGAACTTAATGGTATGGGAGGTAGATGATCGATTCATTAACTTCTTTATTATCGTGACAATTGGAATCAAACCCAATTAATTATGTTGTTTAGTTTTTTAATCAAGCAATGAATCTAGGGTGGTTCTGGATCTGAAGTGAATTATTATATTGGAGGAAGACAAAACTGAGGGGGGAAATATGATTTGTTTCAGGAATGGAGATAGATATGGTGGAGAATATTTTGGGGATAAAGTCCATGGTTTCGGTGTCTATCACTTTGCTAATGGCCACTGTTACGAGGGCTCATGGCATGAGGGTCGCAAACAAGGATACGGAATGTATACTTTCAGAAGTGGTGAATCTAGATGCGGTGAATGGGACGCCGGCACCCTCAAAACCCCTTTACCCCCACTAAACGGTGCACTTGTTCGAGCAGTTCAGGTACGCCATTTTCTACCATGTCTCTTTCAAAATTTCCCAATACCAACTCACACCCAATGGATCTCATATTTGCTTGACCTCCTTGTTTCGCTGCAGGCCGCTAGAAGAAGAGCAGAAAATGCTAAGAACATTCGGCAGGTAGATGAACAGGTCAACAAGGCGGCTTTAGCTGCTAACAGGGCGGCCACTGCTGCTAGAGTCGCAGCGATTAAAGCTGTTCAGAATCGGATGGATGGAAAGTTTTGCGAGGTCTAAGAGACGTAGCTTTGCCCCTAAAACTGTAAATTTTACTAATTTTATGCGTATGGAAAATGAAAATGAACCCCGATAGGCTAAAAGCTCTTCGGAGGTTAAAGAGAGAAAGTTCTGAAGAGGTTTTTGCTGATCAGTCAGTGTAACATGTACATATACTAGCGTATATTATTAGGAAAAGGGTGAATTTTTAGGAGCTCTTGTGGGGTTGTTGATTCATGAGGGTCAATTATTATGTTCAGCACCAGCTTGTTCTTTACATGATCATAATCACAACAAGGAAGAAAAAAGTAAAACGACCTTTCATCTATGTCAGTATCAAGTTTGTGTTCTTGGTGGAACTTAGAGCAAGGGTTCATTTTGAAATGCCCAAAGTCCACAAATTGTTTCTAGCACTTGGATTTTCCCACAAGCTACCATCACCATGACCAAAAATATAGGTCGTATCACTACAATGTGGACACAAGTGAGAGATGAGATCTCAAGGACCATAATATCAGAAAAAAGGTCCTTTTCCCAGTAAATGATCAAAAATAGGAGCCAACAAAACCAGATCTATCATGCATACTTGTTTATAGTTTCCCTAATGAACTGGTTGTGTGCAGAATCAAGTCAAAAATACTTGGCAGGTTTATCTAAAAAAAAACACTATATGACAGATGGTGAGGCCAAAACCCAGATAAAAAAATGAAATATTTCAAGGCAAAGAGCCATGTGACATGCTTGGCAGAGTATATATAAGATAATGTAGGCATGCAAGCACATGATGATGATGTTTTATGTCCAATTTAATACCCAGAAAATCCAATCACTTTCTCTCTTCTGAATAAATTGAAATTTCACAAATCTATGTTTTGAGGGTTTTTTATTTACACAATAGCTCTTTCTGGGTTCAAAATATCTCCCTCCCCAGTTCTAACCACTCCACATGCAACCTTTCATAAAAGTGAATCTAAAAGTACTGTGGACTGAGATTTTTATTTAAATTAATCAGTAGAGCAATTTAAATTAAGGGTTTATTGTAATTTTTACTGTGAGGACCATGAGGTTGGTCCATAGCATCCAAACAGATAAGGTTAGCAATTAGCAGGTTGATTGTGAGTGAAGGATTACCATTTTTAGCCTTTAGCCTCATCAGAGGCAGGCTGGTCCTTACTTATATTCCTATTCTATTATGCACTAATTACCATTAAAAAACAGATTATTTTAATATAATGAAATAGATTATTAGCAAATAATGTATTAATTACTTTTCTGTTGAACCATAGTGAACAATCATATAATAAAATTTTAAATCTTATGACCGTAATTATCAAGAGAAACTTGTTTTGGGATGCTAACAGTAGACCAATAATAAATATTACCTTAAAACTGTCAATCAATAATAGCAAAATTACATTAGAGTAATATATGATTACTTTAGTTAATTTGCAGTAGATACATAGTATTATATGATTAATATCATGCTATAAGAACATAGGTCCATTTGTAGCTCTAATAATATTGTTTATTTTCTGTAACTATTAATCAGCATTCAATTGTAAGTTTGAATATAGATTACTAAAACGTAACAGCTGACGCAATGGTGAAACTACCCAATAATAATAAACTAACATTGGTTCGACAAGTAAATATATTTATAACATAATGTCATTTAATGCTAGAGGTTATTTAATTATTAGAGTAAGATAAGTTATCAAATTAATTACCGTACTCATTATTTTTATACTAAAAATATCTCTTTTGTTACAAATTTAAAATTTCAAACATAACATATATATTTTATACAATTTTTCAACATCGTCTCTTTTCTCCATATAATTAGTTCTTAAGTGGTTATTAAGAAATACGAATATTTCTTCTGTAAATGATAATAACATATACAACCCATTATTGCTCCAAAAATGAAGAAAGAGATAAGTAAGTCAGTGGAGCTCTTTTGGTGTGAATTTTCCAGGAAAATCTGGGAAAAGAAGTGGTCACTGACACTGCATGCAAGTGTAAAGGTTTGGTTTTGAGTTAAAGTCGGAGACTCCCATATTAAGCACTTGATATGCACCAGAACCATATAGTCAATGATCCTAAAGTATATTTTACAAAATAAACATTTGAATACAATTAATTGGAATGTATTATGCATAATATATGATCAAAATAACCATTGATATATACATAGAGTTTTACCAAAAATGGTAAAGTATTAAAAATAAATCATTTAGTTATTGAATCATTCAATGTATAACCTATAAGCTAGCCAGCTGTGTATGATACGTATTTGGTTATATTTACAGCTTATTAATTAAGTAGTAATTAATCTATAGTATCGAATTAATGTGATATCGTAGTGATGCTGCAGAAGTAACATCTTCTCTTTGTCGTTCTTTGCAGGTCCCTTTCTTGTTCACTAATTTCATAGCTACCCTCCCAAGTCTTCTTCTTTGACTTTTCCCTTACATAAAATATAAATGAGCAATTCTACGTCAATACCCCAATTTTGACAAAACTTTTTTTATCAGTACCCCAACAATTTTTAAGTTACACTTAAGGTAACGACAGTTAAATATAACATAATTGATGTGTAAGAAGTCCAAAATACCCGTAATACTTGATTTTTAGTTTGGTACTTAATTGATAAATATGAAAAGACTATTTTACCTCACTTAAACAATAAACCAATAGTATGGTTGAATGATATATTGGTCTTTTCAAATGACAATATTAAAAAATTAATTAATTAAAAAAACCTAATAAAATGACTATATGCTCTTTCTTCAACCTCAACCTCCTCTTACTCTCATCTGGACCACTTCAACCTCTCTGTCGATCTCCTAGATTTTTGCTCAACTTCATTGATTTTGATTGTAGTTTGATTTTGTTATTTTGTTCTTTTGTCATGCATTTTCTGCAGAATCACAATAATGATTTACTCATTAACAAACCCCAAAATTTCTTCATAAACTTGAACAAAATTTTTTGAACAAATTCATTGCACAAAAACTAAAACGATGCAGGTTCGACCAGCTGTTTCTAATCCAGCCCTCTCCGGCGAGAATCAGTGACAAGAATTGGACAAAATTTGGGAAAAATTGGCCAAATCAGTCGGCCCTCTTTCTTCTTCATCGCTCCCTCCGAGTCGGAATCTACATCTCCATCTCTGAACTCACTCTGTTGCTTCCTTCAACAACTCGATGCTCACCACGAATACGAAGCAGTACCACATCACGAGAAAGCTTTGGTCTTCGGAAGAAGAAACCCTAATTCTGGAACCAGATGAGCAAGATCAACCACCCATTGCGGTCCCAGTATCACCCTCCGACAAGCTCCTCATGATTGACGAGGAGCGCCGTATCCGAAGCTTCACGTCCTCGACCTCCAGCTCGCCGATCTGTGAGTAGAGGCGAGCCTCCTTCACTGTGAGCAGGGGCATACAACTCTCCAGCTCTCAGCCTCCGGCGACTCGTACGGAGATTCGTGGAGCTCCGAATCGTGGGTGAAAACCGTTCTCCGCCGCCCTTGATGTCGTTCGTCGGGAGTCATAGAGCTGAGGTTGCTGTGAAGTAGAGGAGACGAAAAGTCTTTTAGGGCAGAGGTTGAAGATGGGCAACATTGTAATTTCACGTGTTAATTTTGATTATTTTATTTATTTACTTAAAAAGACTAATATGCCCTTTAAATAATTGTACACTTTGCTATTCAATGGAGGGTATGATGGTAGTTTTATATTTATCAAATAATTACTTTCAAATGATACAGTGAGGGGCATTTTGGTCTTTTTGCATACCAATTATGTTAGATTTAACCTTTAGTACCTTATCTGCAGTTAATTAAACTTGAGGTACCGGTAAATTTTTTTTCAAACTTAGGGTACTGCTTTGAAAATGAGGCAAAATTGAGGTACTGATATAGAATTACTCCAAATATAAAAGATAATTTTAGTATACCATACTGATGCGCCATTATCACATTGCTTCGCTTAATTTCTTATAATTTTTTGCTAAAATTTCAGTTAAAACATTCAAAATAAAAGTCACAATTCGAATAAATAAAGAGAGTAGTTATTTATTTATTTTTTTTAAAGAAAACATAACTTTTTATTTAAACAAATAAAGCGGTATCTTGTCGTAAGACAGAGTTGATTTTTGGGGGAGAGATCCCGCCTCGAAAGTATAGTTATTTTAAGATAAAAAAGTATAATTTTATTCATATATGTGTATCTTTTAAATTTTGGGTTTTATACACTTCCTTGTTTTCTTTCATGGACAACCTTGTTAATCACATATAAAGGCTCATTTATATTTTAAAACTTCTAATGAGCTCTGAAATTATCTTCTACAATAATATGCGTATTAAGATCCAAAGTTGAATAAGACTTGGGTTAAAACTAGAAAAAGCATATGATGAATTCTCATAAATGACATTAATAATAATTTCGTATCATCGTATATCTATTAAGATCTTGACAATTTTAAAATTACAATTGTTTACACACATAAATCGTCATTTGAATACAATGAAGAAGGTAGATATCTGAAACAACCAGCTTGATGCAGTGCAAATCAGAAAAGTTTCGGATTTCGACAAATAATTAATGTTTTCTCGGCGGAAACGTCGTTCTGAGCAAAATACATTGTTTTGCTATGACGTATGATGGATTTCAGCCATCTGAGATCATCTTGGGGGTCAAAATTACAATTTCCTAAATTTCGGGCTCTTTAGACAATTTTTATAATTTATTTCCTTTTTCCAATAAGTTTAGTATTTCCTAATATGTAATTAGGTTTGGCTATTTAAGTACTGTCATACGTTTATGTTAAGTAGTTTTTAAAGTTTAATAAAAAAATCGAGGTTTTCCTCAAATCTATCATCTTCGGTATTCGCAAGAATCAACGAATTTAGATAAAGAATTCTTCCTAGCCACGTACGCTGCATCAGTTGGTATCAGATTATAGTCGATCATGAGGTATGCTGCCCCGTAGACAACACCGAGCCGCTCCCCAAGGTGCTGATGATGATCAAGCTGAGTTACGATGTGAAAACGCTGAATTTCGACGTGGGAACGACGATTTGAGGCGGCGGGTTGAATTATTGACCCAATGAATGGACGAATTGCATCGTCGTGATGATGATACTCGCACGGACGACAATCCTTTCGCCTGGTTTCGGAATCGTTCACCCGAGTGCTCTAACCCTAACCACCGTTGGGAACAGGGTTTCAAGGTGGAAATTTCACAATTCAATGACAATCTTAAACCAGAGAAGTTTATAGATTGGCTATCACAGGTTGAAGAAATAATGGATTTCAAGGAGGTTCCAGAAGAACGTCGTATTTCCCTTGTGACGATCCGTTTCAAAGGTCGTGCGCAAGCTTGGTGGCAACAATTGAAGCAGATGTGTGTTCGTACTGGTAAGAAGAAGATTTCGAATTGGGCTAAATTCAGGAAACATCTCAAGGCTGCGTTTTTGCCCTATAATTTCAATCGGGAATTGTATCAACGTTTCCAGAATCTTCGCCAAGGTTCCCGTTCCGTGGATGAGTATTCCACCGATTTCTACTCTTGTCTAGCTCGTGTTGATCTCACCGAGTCCCTTCTTCAGTTAGTTTCTCGTTATATTGGTGGCATGCGGCTCTAATTACATGACATTTTGAATATGTTTGACCCATTAACTGTCGCCGAGGCACATCAGCGTGCATCCCTGGCTGAAAGGCACCTAGCCAGGCGTGGTACAGGTAGCTTCCGACAACCAGCAAACTCGACTGGTGGTATACCCCTCCACCCGCGCGTAGTTCTGCAGCCCCCCCTCCCACATGAACGTGGTGGTTTGCGCTGTTTTAATTGCGGTGAAGTTGGTCATCGACAAGCAGATTGTCGGCTCCCGAAATCTGCCAATCGTGGTATTTTCACTGAGGCTACTGAATCTGAACATGTCATTCTCACAAATTCGGCCCCGACATATGACGATTATGCCGACACGGACGCAGAGGAATATGTCTCCGGTGATGTTGGTCCCCTGTTGGTGCTCCGCCGATCCTGCTTAACACCTCGTGCTCCTGAGAATGGGTGGCTAAGCAATAATTTGTTTCATTTTACTTGCACCATAGCTGGGAAAGTTTGCACCTTCGTTATTGATGCTGGAAGTTGTGAGAACGTGGCCTCTGAAGTTGTGGTTGCTAAGCTTGGTCTACCTGCTGAACCTCACCCTAAGCCTTATCGTCTCACATGGCTTAGCCAAGTTATGGATGTTACAGTTTCCAAGCGTGTGCTTGTTAATTTTTCTGTTAGACCTACTTATCGTGATGCAATTTATTGTGATGTGGCTTCTATGGATGCTTGTCACCTCTTACTTGGTCGCCGTTGTCAATATGGTTCTCCATGACGGTCGTGTTAACACCTATTCATTCTTTTTCCGTGGTACAAAAATTGTGTTAATGCCGACTAAGCCTAAAGGGAGTGTTATTCCCACAGCTCACACACCTACCCCTACCACCTTATTGTCTAGTCGTCCTTTTCAGGCCGCCATAAAGGAATATGGGATGGTTTTTGCCCTATTTTGTTCTCTTGTTACGAGAGAGAGCGATGTGCCTGCTTCGGTGCATCCTCTCCTATAGGAGTTTGCAGATGTCTTTCCTGAGACTCTACCCTGCGAATTTCCACCTTTGCGTGATATCCAACATCACATTGACTTGGTTCCGGGTGCTTCTCTCCCTCATCGCCTTCATTACTGTATGAGTCCCAAGGAACATGAAGAGTTGTTGGGATTTTGTGCCCTAACACAATGTATTTTCAATCTACTCATGTAATAAGATTATTAGTTGAAATAAAATCAACATTTATATTACTAAGCGTTGTAGTAATATCTTAAGTATGATTTGATTTGTATCATTGACGTGTCAACATATAATAGTAGATCTACAGATCAGATAAAATCACACTTAAGCTGTCCCCGATCAGAATAGCTTCATAAGAAGTGATCGGTATGAGACTAACTCTAAATGATCACGCTCTACTGGTCATGGCCAGAAGGGGCCGGAGTTAGATCATAGTATCGCCAGACGGGGTGATATAGGACGACCCGATCGTGAGTATGTTACATAGATACAGTCATAAACATATTCATATGTCGGTACGTGAAATCACATCCTTAGACGAAAGGATCTTTGAGGTCACTATGTGATCAGTGACGAGTTTGGCTCAATCTAACGTCTCATGTGACAGGGTTACAATAACGACTGTGATTGGCTCGATCACGAGTCACATGAGTTGACTCAATAGATCACTGAAAAATTTATCTCTCATACAGATGTATGAACAGATATCTGTTTAGGCCACTTGATGAGTACAACTGAAATATAATAGCATGGCCATGCAGTCGATACAGAGTATCAGTCACAATTCAGTTAACTCAGATCAAGAAACAGGACAATTGAACAAGAATGACTTGTCTTTGCCTCGTGGTTGTCAAGATATCAAGAGGATAAAAGGATAGTTTCATGTACGACAAGGTTAAGTCGAAATCTCGATAATCACAAGCGTTGGGTAATCGTGATGTCTTGCTAGAGGTCACTCATGGTGGAAAGGGTAAAATTGTGATTTTACCAGTATGTCAACGTGTCGTGAGCTTAGAGGGTCAGACACTAAAGGTTGAATAAAACAGATGGAATCATGTAGAGGAATCATGAGAGAGATAATTTCCGGTTTTGAATTAAACCAGATTAGACCAATTTCGGTTTAGGACTAAACTGGAAATCAAGAACGGTTTAGCTGGATCAATTAATTAGAATCTAAACCAATAGATTTAATTAATTAATTTCAGCTAAATAGGCTTAGCCAGATTGGGTTAAGCAAGAATGAGCTTCTCTACTTAATTAATTTATTAATAAGCTTTGGGCTTTAAGCCCATTAAGACTTTTAATTAATTAATTCTTAAAGAGAGATATAAAAGAGGAAAATTTCGTATTGTAACAAAAAATATATAGAATTTTCCAAGAAAAAAAAACCCTAACCCCTCTCGCTCTCTTTTGGCCGGTCGACCTCCTCCCTCTCTTCCTCCCCGTTTTGCTTGCTTCGATCTTTTAGCAAGGATTGTTACAAGTATCTTCGGATTGCTCTTTCCGGGTGGACGTTCTCTAGAGGTCACTAAATTAAGTTTAGTGACAAGGGATTTCCAACCAAAAGGTATATTTTCATATTTGTTTTTCTAGCCTAGATCTTATGATCAATCAATGATTATATAAGATTTTATTTTATATGGATTTTGAGGTTAATTTCTAGCTATGGGTATGAAATTAATTGATTGGAACCCTCAAAATTCCTTAAAGACTTACGTCGCCAAGTGGAGGACTTGCTTACTAAGGCGAAAGCCTTAGCCCTTTCGTTGTCCATGCACTCCTTACCCCAAAAAAGGATGACTTGTGGTGTATGTGTGTTGTCCATGTTAGTATGGATTTTGTCCTTGGCTTACCATGTACCCAACGTGATTCTGATTCTATTTTTGTGGTGGTTGATTGATTTTTGAAAATGGCTTGCTTTATTTCACGCAAGAAGACTAATGAGGCTGTGGCTGTAGCGCAACTTTACTTTCGGGATGTATATCGTCTTCATGGACTCATTGCATCTATAGTTTCTGATCATGACACTCGCTTTGCATGTCACTTTTGGCGGAGTTTGTGGTGCATGGTCAATATACTCCTCAATTTCATCAGTGTTTACCACCCACTAACAGATGGTTAGACCAAGGTCGTTAATCGTTCATCAGGAAATCTTTTACGCAGTTTGGTTGGGGATCATCCCAAGGCGTGGGATCTCAAACTGTCTCAGGTTGAGTTTGCACATAACCATGTTGTTAATCGTTCTACTGGTTTAAGTCATTTTTAGGTGGTCTACGGGTTATCTCCGCGAGGTATCCTTGATTTGCTAGCTTTTCCCAGCAATGTGCGTCCCCTTGCTACTGCCGAGGAGTTTGTTGGGCAGTTGGCTCAGGTTTATCAGGCCACTTATGACCATTTGGTTGCTGCTACTGCCAAATACAAGGAAAAAGTTGATCAGAAGCGACATGTTGTTGATTTCGAGGTTGGTGACTTTGTTTGGGCCATACTTACTAAGGATCGCGTCCCTACTTGTGAATACAACAAGCTTGCTGCTAAGAAGATTGGCCCTGTTGAGATTATGGAAAAGATCAACCAAAATGCCTATCGTCTGCACCTTCCCAGTCATGTTCGCACCTCTGATGTCTTCAATGTGAAGCATCTTGTTTCTTTCACTGGTGACTCTTCTTCCGGCGAGAATGATGCGGTTTCGGATTCGAGGTCGAATCTTCTCTATCCAGGGGGAATGATGCAGTGCAAATCAGGAAAGTGGTGGATTTTGACAAAGGACTAGTGTTTTATGGGCGGAAACGACGTTCTGAGCAAAACACATTACTTTGACATGACGTACGATGAACTTCGGCCATCCATTTTTTTCAACTTAAATAGAATTGAAACAAATTAGACCAATTTCAATTGCGGTCTAGGCCGGTTAAGCCAATCAGATTTAGACTAGACTCAATTGTTGGTTCGACCACTGTAAATCGGGTTTTTAGGGTTTTCAAAATGGTAGACTTTCTTGTTGTATTTCTTTCCTGTCCACTCGGGTTTGCATTGTATTCTTTTCATGTCAATTTAATTTTCTTGCCTATTATAAAAATGGAGAATGCTTTGCTCAAATATTTCTCTACAATTTTTGTCTTTTTGGTCATCGCATTTTGTAAGAATCCGTCAATTCATACACACGTCCATGTTAAATTTTTTATCTTTATAGATATAGATTAAATATGTAGCAAACTGTACTATTTTGTCTTGCAGGTACGTCAAACATGAAGGTGGTGCTGGCATCAAACACAAACGCCGATGAGGGAGAGCAGAAAACAACATGCACCACAAACGCTGATTGCGTATTCATAAAGTGTAAATTCAGAGAGTTTTGTTAGAGTAAGAACCCAATAAGAGCACAAAGTAATATTTCACAAACGAGAATTGCGTAGTTAATTTCAGAATGTGAAGTCAACAAATTTTGTTACCAAGGTTTATGAGGTGTGACTTAGGCTGAGAATCTAGTTCATTTGTTGTGTTGGCCAATGAAGAATTATGTATCATGCATTATCGTAATTTATCTTCAGTTGGAATTAAACAAAATGGTACTCTTTATATTATAAAATCGGTTGAAGAACATGAATACCTTTGCCTTTGAGAGCGAAGAGAGAAAAACCTAAGCCGTGATATTTATAGTGAAGCAATATTAGGGAGAGGAACAGGAAAATAGAGAAGTCGTGGCCACAGAGCAATTTTTAATCAAACTATTTTTAGGCACTATTTCAAACAAATTTTAATCATATACTTTTAATTACATTGAAGTCCAGATATTAGTTGATAATTGATTGTACGTAGGTATCTACGACATGTAAAATATATATGATAAAGAGTTTTAAAAAATGATTAGAATATGAATTGAGGTAAATCTTATCCGATCCATTGTAATATTTAATTCAAAACAAATCAGTATAATTGACAATTCAAAACAAAATATATGTACGCTTGATCATTTTATGCCATCCGGATCCCATCCATGGCTTATCTTCATTATGTTTGGATGTGTGTATATATATAACTACATTCAGTACAAGTAGAGTGGAGTGTCTAAACTTTAGAATGGGTAAGAAAGTAAAATAGTAAAATGTTTACAGTAAAAGTGGAATATTTGACTCTGATGAAATGCTGAAATTACGCGTGTCTCACGTTAGGACATTACGCACGCAAATTTTCACTCATCTAATAGTTGAGAATTGGTTTGAACGATTTGTACACTCAATCCCTTTTGTAATGGAGTGCACCCTCATATTTATTTAGATCTAGTTACAAAATGTGACACCTATCACATTGAAAATGTCACAACGGGACAGAGTTGTGACGTTGGCGAGTGACGGGCCGTCACAAAATAATATGAGCCCTTCATACTCAGAAGTCACAGAATTGCAGAAACTCGCGTTTATAAGTAGTGGCATATCCAAAAATTATTCAAAGGGAGACAAAATTCCATATTAAAAGAGAGCAAAATATTTTTATACGGATAAAATTTACCAATACATGATTATCCACACATCTATTTTTCGACACAAAATCTAACACGATTGCGAGATAAAAGTTGAGTTCTACGAGATGCAATCTTTTGAAATGCTCCAAAAATAATCATCGTCAATACTAACAAATACTTCCTTCCCGATGTATACTATCAAACTGTCATTTAACCATTTGTCACTAATCCTATTTCGTAAATCAGTTTTCACAACAATCATGACTGAAAATATTCTTTTAATGGACGTCGTTGCAACTGACAGAAGCAATGTCAATTCAATTAAGCGGTACACCAATGGAAAAGTGAATGCTTTTTTTTAGTTGCGATTATCTTGTTTGCAAGACTTCCTAAATCTTAAATACTAAAAAATATATATCACATTTTGTTGTTACGTTTAGTGTTGGCTTTATTTTTTGGTGCAAAGAAAGATGTCGTCCTTCATGTTTCAACTTCTGGTAAGATATCTGTCGGTTTGTATTTCTGGCAAGTCTCCGGTTCTAAATGAATATCTTCGATAGTTAACTCGCTGACTTGTATGGGTAAGAAAACCCTAGATACATCTATATTCGTCTAGATATGTCTTGAGGGTAAGAGAAACCCTAGTGTCGCCTCAAGACTTGGTGAGTTGCTATAAAAGCCGAGAGCTTCACATTTACCAGCATGGACGTTCTTTTGTGCAAATATTCAGAACTCCTAAACGTGCAAGACTGGCGTATTAGAAGGTTGTATGTTTTGATAAGAACGGTGTCATTCACCAAACACCATTCGAGAAGATTGAGTGTTTGTGTGATTTGGGTTTTGTTTATACGTGATTAAAGACTCACGTGTTATTGAAGACAAAGGTCATCCGAGCACAAGAGTTTGCTCGAAGAGTGGAATTGAGGATGATCTATAATTTAGGAGGAGTCCCTGGTCTAGGTATTCACTTGTAGTAATAGTGTCTAGGGCGTTGATTTGTGTGATAATTATTTAAGCTCTCGTTTGTATTATTGATTACCATATAGTGAAATCCTTTCCACTGGCAGAGTGTCCCCAGGCGTAGGTGATGTTGTATCGAACTGGGTAACCATATTGTGTGTCTTTTATTAACTGTTTTATTTGTTCGTTATCCATTATTTGTGATCAAGCAAGTTGTCGGACATTTGGTCAGAACTTAATGTACGACATCTTGCCTCTGTAACTAACCAGAATTTCAACTTTTGACATTGAGAATGTACATCCCAAGCTTGCTTCCAATCAACATCAACTATGTTCATGAGAAGTCTTTCGAATACAGCTTAGGCAGATGAACTTACTTACCAACATTAAAGTCAAAAAACGAATTTTGAGGATCAAGACATGCCACACAAAAAAGTAAATATGTGCTTATTCTGATAAACGATTATCCATTTCCATTAAAATTAAATCAACAACCTAGTATTTCAAAAAATTAATACATTAAAGTTAAGAAAAAAATAACAAATAAATAAATATACTTTATCAAAATCAAATAAAAACTTAACACATTATCTCGCAAAGAACTTTAATCCGATTACATGTATTATTATTAGTAACAATTGTATTATCTCGTTTCATTTGGGTACAGGAAAGTAAGGAGATTTAAAAGAGGCACAATGTCGTCTTCTGTTCGTGTATAAATAGAAACATAGCGTCATATCTTGTACTTAGCTCAGTTCTCATCATCAGAAAGTCCCCAGGTACCAAATTTTGACCACATCTATCTTCATACTTCTCTGTTTGCAAATTGTATCTATAAAATAAATTTGTTGTTCATGTATCTGGATTTGTTGAAATTTCATATATTTATATATCTCTCTGTTTTACAAATTAAAAATAAAAGTTGTTGTGCTTGCATTTGCATTTCCTTTGATTTTGTTGAATTTCAGATAATATATATATATATATATGTATATGTATATATATATATAAACTCCACTAAAATGTCCAAACCCTCATTTGTTTATTCATTTTTTCACGAGCGACGACCAAGCGACACGTGGCGAAGCGGTTCACTAGAACTGTTAGTCACAAATAGACGGGGAGCTGAGGGGACATTCGTCATTCCAATATTATATTTGATGTATAACGTTCTGTGTTGAATTGTATAACATCATATTGTGTGTGCTGATCGCACATTTAAAGCGCGATCATTTAGCGATTCACACTAAAAATAGACGCATTTAAAGCGGGATCACGCATTTAAAGCGGGAACGCACATTTAAACCGCGATCATTCAGCGATTCATGCTAAAAATAGACTAGATCCAGAGAGCGATTGTTCATCGATTCAATATATAACATAATGTTATACATGGTACATCGACATGTGATACATCGACAGTAAGACATTCATACACAAACTTCTGAAAGTGGGTAATCGTTTTATGTGCTGCTGAACATCATCTAACTACACTAGTTATACAATATATAACATCATGTTATACATGGTACACCACCATCAACTATTTGTTACCAAACTTATTGATGATTAATTGAATATTTATTTCCAAATTAAATGAGCATTTACTACAGATATTTAAGTAGAACATAAATTACAAGTCAACAATCAACTATTCGTCACCAAAATTATTGATGATCAATTAAAGATTTATTTCCAAATTAAATGATCATTTACTACAGATATTTAAGTGGGACATTAATTACAAGTCAACCAAGCTAATATACGATTATGATCTCAATAATATGAATCAGCTTTAACATAAGTGATACAGTACAAACTGACATGCTATACAGTATAATCCGACATGTTATACAGAGTATCTCGACATGTTATACATAAATATAAAGACATGTAAACTTGATTAATATAAAATTTGTCTCGAAGGAGAATCGCTTACAAAAATATTAAAAATACAGAAAAATGAGTAAAAAACATTTAGCGACGGTGGTCAGTCGTTTTCATCCACATCCTCATCGTCTTCTGCACCTTAAGTTTGTTGTAGATGAAAAAAAACCCTGTATCGGATCGAAACCGGCTAAAAAGAAATAGCAAATCGGAAATCACAACACACACAATCGACTGCAGATCTATCATGAAATCGCGCTACTTACCGATAATTCTCAACCAGATCGACGACAACAAATCACTATTCTCGTCGTCTCTAAGACGAAGTCAAAATCGCTCTCATCGCGTTGTTCTGAGAAGCCAAACCAAACGCGCAATGATCTTGGAATAAAAACCGTCGAAAACGCAAATATAACTACTACACGAGAAGACAAAAATACCCCCCCGGTTAACTCAACCCACATCCCATCCCTGCCACGTGTCGGAATCAGGAAGCGCGCGCAAAAATCAGACGGCTGCGACAATGTTTGGACGTTTGGACATTTTTCCCTTGATTTTTATTTGATATATATATATGCCACGTGTCGGAATCAGGAAGCGCGCGCAAAAATCAGACGGCTGCGACAATGTTTGGACGTTTGGACATTTTCCCTTGATTTGTATTATATATATATATATATATATATATATATATATATAGAGGCACACTCGATCCAAACCATGTAGAACCGTCGGATCTGAGACACGCGTTATCTCAAATTGCGACATGTGGCAGGGTCCAACATGTTATACAATATTGCACTACATGTTATACATGACTTCAATTTTGCACATATTCAACGTGTTATACAACATTGCACTACATGTTCTACGTAGTTATACAACGTTACAGTGCATGTTATACAATTAAGACGTTTTGACATTTTTAATTGGTTTGTAGTTGATATCCCCTATATATATATAGGGCCGGCATGTGCATAAGGCAAGAAAAGCTTTTGCCTTAGGCCCCGACCCTGGAGAGGCCCCAAAATTGAGTTCAATATCATTATATTATACTAAGCTTAATTTTCTTGAAGCTCAAAATCTCATCAACATTAATCATTAAACGGGGAGGAGAGGCCCCAAAATTGAGCCCAATACCATCATTATATCAAAATAAACCCAATTATTTTGAAGTCCAAAATTTCAGCAATTCTAATTAATACTTAGGGTCCCTAATAATTATTATCAATAAATGAAAAGTGGGAATTGCGAAAGATAAACACAAAGAGTCGACGAGTCGTTGTTCTGAACGAGGTTAAAGCCAAACTAACGATGGCACCGAAGACGGGTCGTCAATGTGGAGAAACGAGGCGCAACAACGACGGGGCAACGACTCTATGGAGAAGAATTAGAGGAACTATATGTTGATTCTGTTCATTCTCTTGTGTCCGTTGAGATAAGTTTTCTAAGAAACCCTAACTTCAATTTTTCTATAAATTTTTAAAATAATTGGATTTTATTCACTGCAATTTCATGAGTTGTGTTCAAATATCATCTCGAAAAAAATTCGAGTTCCACTCACTCACTGAACGAGTTCTGAAAATTTGAGGTTAGGAATTGATTTCGGGTGTAAATTTTTTATGATTTTCGATTGGGGATTTCTGATTTCAAGTATAAATGTTTTAAGATGTTCCATTGAAGATTTTTTTTATTCCGAATGGAGATTTTTAGGTTATTGAGAATTTCCGATTCTTACTGATATTGATTGATTGATACCTGATCTAGTGTTTTTGTTAAATTGTTACTAATTTTTTGTTATTCAGGATTTCCTAGTCATATTCATAAGGGATAATGACACTTTATTACACTTAATTATAGGGAAATGACACTTTCATACCCTAACTATTTTTGTCTCTTTTTTAGTACCCAAACAAATTTTTTGTGACAAACTATACTAAAATGACTAAAATACCCCCGATTTAAGAAATCAAAATAAAACTAGTCCAATATGATTTATCAAACCATATTTGAAATGGTTCTAATTTAATTTTATATTTTCGAGCATAATTGTATTTGCATCTTAAGTACAAATCAAATTGAATCAGAGATAAAAAAAATTGAACCAATTTAATTTATAATTTCTTACACCAAGGATAGTTTAGGTATTTTAGACATTTTAGAGGTAGATTGTCACAAAAAAATTGTTAGGGTACTAAACAAGAGAAAAAAATAGTTAGGGTATGAAAGTGTCATTTCGCTATAGTTAGTTGTATCAAAGTGTGATTATCCCTATTCATAATGATTGATCTTTTCTTGTTTTATTAATTCATTTTCTTGTATAATTTTTACTGTTTTTTCTGCATTTGTAACTATACATTTAATGGAACAACATATCCTATCTTATTTTGCATTTGTAAGAAAGGCCTCGTTTTACATTATCGCCTTAGGCCCCTAATTTTCTAGAGTCAGCCCTATATATATATACATATATCTTTTTTATCTCTCTCTAATTTACGAGTTGAATTTAGGGTCTCTGTTTTACAAATTATATTAAAAATTGCATCTTTATTTGGATTCTGGTATATATTTGTATCTGGATTGCTATTGAAAACCCTCATTATTTGTTGAAACCTATATATATGTCATGGGAGGTCAGCTTACTTGAGATTGGTTTGTTTAAATTGCATATCATAACCATCCATATATTATATCTCTGTTTTGGAAATTGCATCTTTATTTGGATTCTAGTATAAATTAGTTGTCGGCTTAATTTGTATCTGTTTTGCTGTAGGAAACCTTAATTATGGCCTTTGGGATCAGCTACCGTTGGATTTATTGAAGAAGATTGGTGATCACATTGAGCTTTACTAAGACAAGATTAGGTCAACATGTGTTTGTACTCATTGGGATCATGCCTTCCCCGAATTGCCCGATTTCCGTGTGCCACTGATTGCGAGCACGTCAGGATTTACCTCATCAATAAAATCGCCTTATCGTGCGCACCCACCTGCGGCGGCGGTGATTTCAGAGCCGTTGCTATTACGGCGAGACTCGTAGATTGGCATATTGCGCCCTGAATAATGACTTTGAGCTTTTTGTTTGTGACGACATCGTTTCTTGTCCTGAGTTGAGGAAACTCCGTCTGGGCTGGGAAGGTTTTGCAAGCATTACTTTTTGTACTTTTGATATGCACTCGATAAACTCGTTGACGGTGGGATTATGCTGGCCATAATGAGGACACGAGACAAAGAACATTGCTCTAACTGTGAGACTTTAGATTTTGAGATTTATAAGATGGACTCGTCCAGCTCGGGTTGGATATGTTAGGGAGAACTGAGCCTTACTAAGAAGGAGCACACAACAAAGAACGCTCATACAACACATTAGAGTCCACTTTTGACCCAAAAGATTAGTCTTGTGGGTTTTGGGTCTAATGGGCATATAAACTCTCCTTATACTCTCTACACTTTTGATGTGGGACCTGAACTCACATGTGGAATCCTAACAAGATCATGTTACTTTTGAGCGGTAACTTCATGTTACTTTCATGAACTTGAACTTGTGAATAATATCATGTTGCATGCTTAGCTATCAAATGGTTGGTGCTGCTCTTTGACAACTCCAACCTGGTTTCGGGAATCTCAGGGCAACCCGGCGCTAGATCTATGAAGCGGGATCCACAACCGGAATCATTCAGACGATAATTTGCTCCATCTGCTGAAGTTATCACTCCAATATTGGGTGATCTAACTAAGCTACTTGAGTTATGTCTACTTAAACCGGACTTATGTCTACTTAAACCGTATATTCATCAGGTAAGTGATTACAATCTCTATAGCTTTTCTATGCCTAGCTTCGTGACTGCGTGCGTAAAGCGAATTTCATGGAATTTTCTTTGTCTCAGTTTCATAAACTGTTCGTGATCTTAAGTTTTGATGATTGCATTACATAAATTGTGCTGGGATTCGGTACGTTTGTTCTGAAAATGAAATCTTTGTCAAAATTTTCTAATGAGAATACTATTTGAATGTGCAAAAGCTTAATCCGTAATTGCAGGCTTTACTTTGTCATCTTTATCATAGGATTTAAGTATTGAGAAACAGTTTCAAATCCTTCACTGTCTTAACAATTTCAAGAGGAATGATTTATAAGCTGCAGAAACACAGTATCATTTCGATCTTGGGTAATATATAAACAGACTATTATATGAAACCAATATGTAAGAACCGTGAATTAGAGCATTGCCATGGTTAGCTGGAAATCATATTGAGAATGTGAGAAAAAAGGGTTTATGAGTATTTAAATTTTCAATTGAAACGATTCCTTCAATAATTTTAAATTTGATTACCCTTTTGAGGCTCATGTAAATAGTATTTATTTTATGGGGGATGCAACTGCTTCATGAATCTCTACAAAACAGCTTGAGAAAACGTGTTTTAGCCGAATGTGATAAAATTTAATCGATTCCTTGAATAATGTAAAATTTTATCCTTTTGAGCTTGCTGCCATTGATAGTTTTTCATTGGTATATATGCAATTGCAAAACTGCTAATTAAGAAAACATGTTTTTAGCCAATGTGATGAATTATTGCAGAAATTTAAACTATTCCTTCAACGGGTGTGTACTGTGTACGTAACAAGGCAATTATTATTTATTACTTGCTGTTGCAATGACCAAAACACCCTTACCTCTCTCTCTGAAAGCAACAAGGCCTTGATTCTTGGTTCTGGGCCAGACGTCTCAACTCCAACCAAGGGTGAACTGAGGACGTAGCTGGCTGCATCAAAACGCTTATTTCTCTGCCGTTTTGGAAATTGACCAGGGCCCATTGGCATCGTAAGAACGGCCGAACAACTGGCCCATTTAAATGTAAAAATGGTTACTCCGCCTGGCCCATTTATAAACAAATAATGGTTGGTAGCATGAGAAGGACTCCCGGTACAAACCATCATTATTATGCAAATCTTAGAACGGTTTGTAGCCATTGGATCGAAGACATGAATGAAAGAGAAACAAATGAAACAAAAGCTGAAAATGGTCAACATGGACAATCGTGTCTTTTGCTAAATAATTAATATTTAATAGTCCTAAAATTAAGGAAGTGATAAACACAAATATTCTATATATTCATGTTTTGAAAACCATTTATGTTCATTCAAATCAAATCAACAATGGAAGCTTCAAATTATTCAAAAAAAACAATTGAAGCTTCATATATATATATATATATATGCAACGATGATCGGCGACGACTCACTGGTAGACGGTGAAACAAATCTCGAAAGGTGACCAACTTATACATTTAGGATTCTTCATCTCCATCATATATATACATGTTTCTTCAAATCCATTATATATATATATATGTATATGTACACGTTTCTCATCTTCATCATATATATATGATGAAGATGAAGAAACATATATATACACACAACAATCATCAATTATTGTGTAAAACAAATTTTATTGAATCAATTTAAATTAAAAATTTGCAGACCACTCCCAAATAGCAAAAAACGGTGAGAACTAATCAATTTGTTCATCGGACTCGAATAAGGGAGATAGCGACCCACCGGAGCAGCAAACCGAAACTGAGAATCTTGATGATTCAAATAGAGAGGATCAGTACCCGCCTGTACTGTGGCCACCAGAGTCAGACTCGAATGAAGACTCAAAAGAAACAAAAGACGGTTCAAGCGGGGATGACGAACCCTCTGCTGATGATGGTGGCAGTGGAGAATAAGGTGATTTTGATGACGAAATGAATGACAAATATATAGGGGATGAAGAAAATTAGAGTTCACTATGTTTGTTTGTCTTTCAATTGCTTTTCTTTTATGAAATTCTAAACTATGTTTTATTTGAATTAGTAATCGTGTAAAGTTTTTTAATTACTATTTTGGTGTTAAATCTTATTATCCTATCATACATTTAAATGTCAAGAATTGTTAAAATTCCAGTGGATAGAGTTGAATACATAAACATATTTGGACAAACAGTTTACATTATAAAAATCACAACTTATAAAATTCATACCTTGCACATGAAATTGTTTCATGATCTTTGTATCATGAGACATTGAAATGTGTCATGACCTATTATAATGTGTCATGAATTTTATGACATGCCACAATAAAATGTGTCATGAAAAATTAAGATCTGTCATGACCTTTGTGTCATGTGGTATTAAAAACGAGTCATGATTAATGAAAATGTTTCATGCCATTAGTGTCATCCTTATGTTTGCTATTGTTTCGTAACATGAGTCATGATTACTAAAAATGATTCATGTTGTTTTTTTAAAAAATAAAAATTAGTGTTTATTTTAAAAAAAAGAGAGAATTCATGTTTGAAATTGATATCAATTAATAGATTATGATCAATCCCATAAATTATGATAAGCAATTCAAATTAGAGTACAGATGAATATTAATTGAAGATAATCATGATTAGCTTAAATTTCGTTGATATTTTAAATGTTGAATAAATGGTGATACTATCAGTTTTTTAAGTTGTAACGGCGCACAAAAACGTCTGTAACGGCGCCGTTAACGTGCGCCGTTACAGTGTCGCCGTTACAGCCTGTAACGGCGCAAAACGCGCCGTCTGTGCGCCGTTACAACCTGTAACGGCGCACAAAGGACGTGCGCCGTTACTAACTTTGACGGCGCACGCCGTCAGTGCGCCGTTACAAAGGCTACCGTCACCGTTGCTGAAGGTGACGGTGCCGTCACCGTTTGTAACGGCGCACACCGTCAGTGCGCCGTTACAAATAATGCAGAATAATAAAAAAAATAAAATTTTTAAAACATAATAAATATAAAATAAATTTTATATTTATTATTTTTTAAATATTTTATTTTATTATTTAGAAATGAATATTGAATTTGTTGAAAATAAAATTATATTAATATTGAAATTGTTGAATAAAATATTTAATTTACATAAAATCTATGAGGACGGGACTCCAGGATCTCTAGAACTATTCGGGTTAAATGGAGGTGGAGGTAGAGGGGCGAGATTAGGGTTGAGTAACATCAGCTGTTGTTGGAAGTACTGGAACATCTGCTCGGCATGCTGTTTTTCGGCGGCGTTCTGCTCACGTTCAGCCTGACGTTCAGCGCGAAGTTCCGTAATAACCTCCTCTTGTTGGCTGAGTCGAGTCCGGAGGTCCACAATCTCCGCTTGACTACCATCGAAGGAGGTCGAACGTCTTCTCTGTCTCGGCGGTGCCTGGTAAGAACTCCCGCAACCCTGGATGCGTCGTCCTCTAGAGGGTTCTATGGTAACTCCTATGGCAAGCTCGATCTCGCGAACATGCTCGGCAGCTTGTCGCATGACCTCATCCTCTTCAGCGTCGGTCATCTTGTTCAGCGTTCCATCCTCGTTGTAGTTCGCCTCCTCATTCTTCCAATCCCTAAGCGCATTCTGAATGTAAAGCTGCAAAAAAAATTTGATTAATATAATAAATTTAAATATTAAAATAAAAAATATATATATTGAAACTTACAAGCTTCGGGTTGAGTCCCTCCTCTCCCTCCTGTGCATCATCACCAGGCCTAGGTAAAGCCTTGTGAGCCTTCAGTAAGGCCTCCAACTTTTTGGAGACCTCCACTTCCCCGGCCTCCGACATCCTCTCCCAAAGCTGTCGAAATGGGACTTTACCAGTGTGGTGGTCTAAACCCTAAATTTAACCTAAACTCGATCGTGAATGATAAGCGGTCTTCCCGTGGTTTGATTTTCTTCAAATTTGTACTATACCACGTATATGTAATTTCCAACTAATCGAACGGTTTCGATTCAACATAAAATATATTAATCTACCGAACGTTTGATCATCAATGAGTTTAGGGTTTTTGTGAGTTTTACCTTCCTTAACCCTAAACTCACGCTTTCAACGAAAGTGGAATGTGTTGAAAATAAAGTTTTAATCCAACCGTACGGATAGGAGCGCAATGAATGTGTACTTCATATGCCAAAATTTCATTCAATTCCGATAATGTATGAACCTAGATCTAACCAGTCAATGGGAAGTCAAAATAGTTGACTGGCCTATTTGACTTTGTGTAACGGTGCACATATGCAACGTGCGCCGTTACAAAAGTTTGTAACGGCGCACATATGCAGAGTGCGCCGTTACAAACGTCGAAAAATAATATTATTTTATTTATGTCGATCCAAAAGTTAATCCGACCATACCAATTTGAGCGCAATGACTTGTTAGTTCATGTTTCATAATTTCAGGGTTTTATGTTGAACGGATGAATCTCGATCGGGATCGGAAACCCGATTTCAAAGGAAAAAAGTCAAGAATCTGATTTTTCCTAAGTGTGGATTTGTAACGGCACACTTACCTGTGTGCGCCGTTACAAATCCACACTTAGGAAAAAAAATAGTTTTAGGTCAAATTGACCGAATTACCCCTAATTCGGCCGGAATTGACTGAATTACCCCTAATTCGGCCGGAGTTGACCGAATTACCTGTTTGAGGTCAGATTGACCTAATTACCCCTAATTATGCCGGATTTGACCGAATTACTCTTTTAAGGTTCAAATGACCGAATTACCCCTTCTTCGGTCGGAATTGACCGAATTACCCCTTCTTCGGTGAAATTGACCAAATTACCCCTATTTCGGCCGGAGGTGACCGAATTTCTCTTTATAGATCATAGATTAAAAAACCATTTATTTATAACCAATCAAACATACATATACATATTAAGTATCAGAGTCGGCGGAATCATAATCTTCATGCCCTTCCAAATCGATGTCATCGGTTTCTTCGTCGTCGTGCTCGGTTTCTTCGTCTTCTTCATCGTTCTCAGCTGGAGGTACTGGCGGTGGATACCAGATTAAGTTTGTTAGGTCGATAGTGATACCACCCAATGTGACGATGTCAATTCGATCTTCTTGGTAAGGTTCATCGACTTCAAACTCCAGGTCGTCGTCGTCACCGGCACGGGCTAAGCTGCTCGGTTTGTAGTGACCCCTATGCGACACGACGTTCACAACCTTCCACGGTCCAGATTTAGGGTCGTCGATATAGTATACCTGTTTTGCCATTAAAGCAAGGCAAAATGAGTTTTGTTTGTGACGATTTGTGGACGTGTTGACCGAAATGTATCCATTTGTGTCCTTTCTAACTGTTCGTTCGTCGTACCACCGACACTTGAATAGAACGACTGGCATGCCTTCCGAGTAGGTAAGGATACATACGTCCATAAGAACACCGTAGTAACATATGTCGTTTGCTTCAATCATGACCCCTGCATTTTGATTTCTCCGGCCCTGGTCTATTCTCAAGCATAAAAATTTGACGCCGTTTACAGTACACTGCGAATAAATGGCAAACGAACGAGGACCTCTGGATAGTAGTACCAACTCTCGTTGCCACCCTAGAGCACTCATCTGCACACGGAATATAAATGAGCTATCCCTAAAATTTGTATATGGTAATTCAAGTTAATTGATTTCTAATACGTACAATTCTGCGCCACTCGAAGACAAAGGACATGACTCGATCCTGAAGAGATTTCCTAGGGTGTATTCGTTGGAACCCTGCACGATATGATTCAACGAATGTATCTGCTTCGGCACAATTCTCAATCACTGTCCAATTCGCCCAGAAAATCTCGGATGTGCTCAATTTGTCGTTTCGCACCACGCTCTTAACTTGTACATGTGGGGAAACAACTGATAAGTTGAAACCTAAAGCTGGACTAACAAAACTTTCGCTGGCTGAAGTGGCGCGGTTAAGGTACATCTGAGTGAAGGTGACAGACTCGTGCATCAAGTACTGTTGGGCTATACAACCTTCTGGATATCGCGAGTTTCGCACACTTTTCTTGTACACGCCAAGTTGCCTACAATCGAATTATGAAGGTTAATGTCATATTCGATTATACAGTTCAATGGTAATTTGAAATGATATTTCGAATTCAAGGATCATACCGTTCAATTGGAAACATCCATGTGAAATAAACTGGACCGGTTCGCAAAACTTGATCCGGGAGGTGCAGTAGAAGGTGAACCATAATTGTACATAATGAAGGAGGGAAAATAGTTTTCAACTTACAGACTAGAATCACTATATCTTCCCCCAACCTTTTCAGGGCTTTTTTCCTCTGTTCCCTCGTGCACAACAATTGAAAAGCCTTGCCCAGCTCTGTTAATGCTTCTGCCACATAAGGCGGAACGTACTTTCGAATGACAAGGGGGAAGATACGTTGCATCAACACGTGACAATCGTGGGTCTTCAATCCGAGGAACTTTTTCTCATCGGGATTCACCTTGCTCTTTAGACTTCCCGCATATCCAGAGGGAAACTTAACAGCTTTTATATGCTCCAGTACTTCCTTCCGATCACGACCCGCCACGCCATAAGGTGCATCTGGGAGCTCCCCGTCTTGCACCCATTGGTCTTGCCGGACACCCTATTCCTCGTAAGTTCTCCTAGCTTTCACGTCATCCTTAGTCTTCCCTGCAATTCCAAGAACTGTACCTATGACGTTGTCGCATACGTTCTTCTCTATATGCATCAAATCCAACGCATGTCTGACTTTATGAGTTTTCCAATAAGGCAGCTCCCAGAAAATGTTTTTATGAGACCAACATATAGGAACACCACCCCCTTTTCGTTTACTGAACTTCGGATGCAGACTAGGCGGTGGGTATTGATAACGTAGAATCGCACTGAGTACAGCAGCCCCTGAATGTTGGGTAGATCTTCTCCGTGTCTCTGTCTTCCCGTTAAAGGCCTGCGGCTGAAATCGCAGCGGATGTTTCGGAGGTAAGAACCTACGAGCACATTGGTAAGAGATTCTTGAGTTACTGTGTTCATAACCGATCTCGTCCAAGCATAAAGGACATGTCTTATAGCCTTTAGTCTGGATGCCCCCCAACATTCCCAAACCCGGGAAGTCACATATTGTCCACATCACAGCAGCCCGCATGATGAAAGCCTCTTTCTTAGAACCATCCCACGTGACAGCTCCGTGCTCCCACAGATGGTTCAACTCATCAATCAGCGAACACATGAAGTTATTTAAGCATTTTCCCGGTGATTTTGGACCAGATATCAACATGGTGAGGATGTTATACTCCTTTCTCATAGCCATCGACGGCGGAAAATTCAACGGGATAGCGACTACATGCCACAAACTGTAACTCGCCGCATTAGGCCCGTATGGAGAGAACCCGTCGGATGACAGCGCCAGCCGCACGTTCCGTATTTCTCCAGAAAATACTGGGTATTTAGCGTCAAAATGAATCCAATCCGCACCGTCCGATGGATGTACTAATATTTCATCGTCCTCATTCTCCCGCTCCCCGTGCCATCGCATCCACTCAGCCGTCTCTAGGGCAAGATATAAACGTCGAAGTCGAGGAGTCAATGGGAAGTACCACAACGTCTTTTTCGGAACTAATTTTTTTCCCACTTTAGCGTATCGTGCTTCTCCACAAACGCCACATGTCTGGAGTTGCGATTGTGTTCCGTAGTACAAAGTGCATCCGTACAGACATGCATCATATTTCACGTGTGGCAGTTGGATTGCCTTCATTTTCTGCTTCGCCGCTGCATAGCTAGATGGATACGTATTAGGTTGGGGTAACGTAGAACAATAATCTTTGGCAACCTTGGTAAAAGCTTCGTCAGACATCCCGGTGTTCTGCTTGATGGACAACATCCTTAACATTGCTGCTAATGAAGTATCCTCACTATTTTCGTACAACGGCTTTTGTGACTCCGTCACCAACCGGTTGTATGCTGTCATGGTTGCCTTAACGACTCCCTCCTCGACTTCGGTTATTATTCCAATGTTCTGTTGTACGTCCTCGTCCTCGTCCTCTTCCTCGTCCTCGTACTCGTCTTCGTCAATCCTTACATCTCTAGTCGGGTCTACATCATCCACGAGCTGATGCACAGGATCAACGTATACTGGATTGTTGTCCGACGTCGAACAAGGCTGATTCGCCGATGTTTCCTGAAACTGATATCCCAATTCCGGCTCGAGTTAGCTCCTTCGGGTTCGCCATGATGGAACCACACATTATACGATCTAAGGAAATCTTTCCTCAATATATGATCGCAAATGGTGTCCATATCGTGCCAAGCAGAATTACAACACCTCGTGCATGGACACTTGAAACGTCCCACACCATCTCTTGGAGCGTTTTTCCTCGCAAATTTTACAAAACTGCTTAATCCTTTCATCCATTCCTCACTCATTTTTACGGATCCCATCCATCTCTGATCTATTCTATATATGTAATATATATAAATTCGGTTAACAATTGATTTACATAATATTGCATTATTTCAAAATATGTACGTACCTTCTAATTCACATAAATTACCTAATTACCCTTGTTTGGTCATTTATGACCTTATTACCCCTAATTAGGTCATAAATGACCAAAATACCCCTAATTAGGTCCTAAATGTCCAACATACCCTATTATGGTGGTTTATGATCAAATAACCTAATGTAATGTTATCATGCAAATAACAATTACGGGAGAATTTACCCTAATGTTATCATGCAATTAATGGAATCGGGAAAATTTACCCTAATGTTATCATGCAATTCATGGAATCGAGTAATTTATTTCATCAATTCCAAAACTAATTTAATAAATTTAACATGCAAATTATTCATACAAGCAAAACCATACAAAATCTAAACTTGGATCGATGAAATCATATACAAATTTGCAGTTATATGTAGTGCATTATTTAAAATTTGTACATACCTTCTCGGGAGATTTGTCTGAGGGTGCTCGGGAAAATTTATAAAATTTCGAAATTACGAAATTACCCTTGTCGGGAGAAAAGTAGTTGTGAGATATGTTGTAGGAAAAAGAAGGGGAGGTTCTGCCAAAACTTATAATACATATTTGTAACGGCGCACATACCAAGATGCGCCGTTACAAACTAACGGTAACAACAACGGCTTCATTTCCGACCGTTTTCCATAACGGCAACAAAAGTGGTCAACGGTCAACACACGGCGCACATAACGATGTGCGCTGTTACAAATGTGCGCTAGTAACGGCGCACGGATAACGTGCGCCGTTACCAATGTTTGTAACGGCGCCCAGGTACAGTGCGCTGTTACAAATGTTTGTAACGGCGCACTTTACTCGTGCGCCGTTACTAATTTCGGTTCTAACGGCGCACATACTTTTTGTGCGCCGTTACAGTTGAAAAAACTGATAGTGTGAAGCTAAAATTACCTATCTGCCCCCTTAGTGACGCAAATTGTCTCAATTGTAAAGTGATTTGCACAAAATTACTTTGACTTGCGTTGAAAAATTTAATGGATGGGTAAGAATTGTTCTAACATTAGTAGTGAGTTATTGTTGGGATCTTCTAAACCAATAGTTTAATTGAAGGGGGATGAATTCATGTACAAATATATGAATATGGCTTGGCCGTCGCGAATTATGGAAACCGAAACCGTATGAGGGAGGATTCAAACCCAAAACCAAAGACAAGCAAGTTGTGCACTCTACCATCAAGCTAAAAGTTTGTTTGTTGATAACTTCACAATTTAAAAATTAAATATAAAACAACATTCCACAATTTTTAATGAGATAAACTTTATATATTCAAATATATCATGTTGGTCGTGGCTTTTTAGCTTGAGAACTAATATTAAATTTTTAAGTGTTAATAAGGCTTATTGTTGGTCTATTAATATTTATTAGTTATTATTTTTTCCTATGATTGAGGCTTAATCAAGCTCATTTATAGTTTAAAATTTTACAGGGTATTCGGATATTGGTTAACCGATCAACCGACCCGAAACCGACGGATGAAAACTGACCCGAACTGTCATGGATCGGTTTCGGGTGTAGTTCCTTCAGAACCGAAGGCTCTCGGTTCGGTTCGATTTATGGGCATCGGTTTCGGTGACCGAACCGTGCACATCCCTATACATAATTGCATGATTCCTTTCATTAATTTTTTTTCTAGTTCTTAGTATGTTGTTTGGTTGTTGTTGTGTTGCTAGATGGCCAATGTTCCTACTGTTATGTTTTGGATGAGCTTCTAACTCTGAGAGTTGAAAGCTTCATTAGGTCACATGATTCCATTAGGTTAGTATCCCACGATTCCATACTTGTATTTTCCTTGATTCCATGATTCAATTAGGTAAGTATCCCATCATTTCATGATTTTATTTTTTTTAATTTCATGATTTCATTAGGCCAGTCATGATTCCACGTTCCATTACTTGATTAAGTGATCCCTTGTGTTGCTTTTATCGTTGTTAGTCTCTCTGACATGCCTTATTTCAACTTTAGCTAAATGGCACAAATTCAAATTCATAGAATCGTGAATATTTATCACAAATTCAAATTCCTATAATTGTAGATATTTTTTACTTAGTTTCTTATTTTTACGTGTATTATTGATCATCAAGATCATTCGAAATGACAATCATACCCTTTTAATTGATTTAATTAATTTTTTAATTCATAAAATTATAGAAGAATATGAATTATTAATGGATTACATCTAATAAATGTAGTTTATTTATATATTTGTATACGAGCAACCATTTCTACGGGAGTGCATTCCTTAATTGAAATTACTATTTATAATATGTGATGTTGTGGTAGCCATAAATAAATGATAAGTCCATTATTCTACTCTTTCACTCTTAACGGTTACTTGATTACTCGCTTGGAAATAACTCCCTTTTGCTGGTCCATTCAATATCTATTTTGTTACTCTTTTACTTCATCTTTTTCCATAGATTTCTCCTAAGAAAATATGGAGAAAAAGGTAATTCATGGAAAAAAACACAAACAATATAATTTTGGTGGAAATAGATCTCTTTCAATAATTCAACTCTTTTCAATTTTAGGTATTGATGAATTCTCACAAGCTCTCTAGTCCTGATAAATGAGTGTTCGCGTGTTAGAACTATTGATAAATATTAATTGACACCGAAGTCATGCCGAAAATCACCTTGAACACTAAATGTCAAGTCGGCGATCGGTTATTTTTACTTTACGTCATTGTTCACCATCAATTCTCAACCCGATTTGATCCGGTCTACATCAAAGTGACTACATGGAAAATAATGGATATGCATGCCAAAAACAAAACATGATGTGAATCATAACCCGTGTACACGAAAGGTTAGGCCAACAACTTTGGCTCTTTCGCAAATTAAAGATTGAGAAGAAAAACAAGTAAATACAAGGCTACGGATATGGAGGTGGTTGAGGTAGATTCCTTGTACCCTTTCCGTGAAGTTTCAAGAAAGATTGGAGAGGAACCCACAAGGATCTTGTTGTTGGCTGTTTCAGAAGCTTAATCAGAAATCCAAACTTTGCATGATCCTTATCCCATCCAAAATTGTTTAATGATCGTGTCTGTAACCACTATTCAGACAGCTAGCTCTAGAGGAGGGATTGTGATTCACAGCTGTTGTACTTTTAATGAGGACTGTGAGTGTCGCTATCATGATTCAGATGCTGGGTACGGATCGCTCTGTACCCTTACCGTACCAAATCGTTACGACCTCTGCGCACTGCAATTCCCAATAATGTGTATTCAATATGAAAGAGAAAGTGAAGGAGCAAACACATATGCATGTATCTTCACGATCGTTAAATAATTTCCAATCTCTATTATTGTTTTTTTTTCGTGGGTGGACTTGTTATAATATCTTCATCTAACTAACTAGTTAATTAGTATATGCATTTTGATTCTATTAGTTTACAAATAGCGCGTGCATATATGGTTTAATTTATGTTCCAAGATGGATATATACTACCAATGGATGTTAATTTGTATTCAAATATGGTCCATTAAACCGTTCGATCTGATTTATTGCCAAGCTTTTTGAGATATAACAATAACGTAAACAATCGTTTTATCAATGTTTGTTACAGGGAAACACAATTTACTACATCTAACTATACTTGTTTCATACTTTGATATCTAACTTTTCCTTTTTCTTACTTAGTACTCTAACTATCAGTTTAGTACAACGGTAAGCATTATGTTAGATTTAACGGCCAGAAGATGGGGCACATGTTTGCACGTGCAACCTACAGTACCTGAAATACCTAAACTACCACTGGTTGAAAAAAAGTAAAAAAAATTAAAGAAATACAGTGGTGTCTTCTCTGGCAAGCTCACAGTGACGTTTGTGTTCCGCAAAGGCGGCGAGGTGGGTTCGGCCGATTTAGCAGATGGGTTCGATCGCCGATTAGGTGGATTCGGTTCAAACGCCAGCGAGATGTCTCTCTTGCCCTGATGCGCTCTACTCCCAAATTTCATATCCAATGAGGACCAAACAAATCTGGCGGTGTATGGATGATTTTTTTCCGCCTTTTTCGGCATAGAGGATCGCACTGTGGAGTAAAAGGATTTGGAGAGCTTGAAGTCCAGCATCGTGAACTGAAGGATGTACAAAAGAGTCGGAGAAACACAAGGGGAAAAATGTCTTTTTAAATATTTGAATGACAAGTAAGGATAGTTTAATTATTTTAAGTATTTGTTAAAAGAGTTAACACGTATGTTTCAACTGATAGTTATGGTACTAAAAAAAATAAACATATCAAAATATAGAACATGTATATAAGTAGGTATAATAAACTCTCATTTTCTATTGATGTTATTATGCAATATGTACGCGTACATAAGATGTGTACGCTCTTACTAGACCAAAGTTTAGATAAGGCCCAAGCCATTAGAGCTCATATACAATATAAATAAACACGTCAATGCAAACTTATATTGTGTCCATAAGCTAAAAAATTCAGCTCTGAATGGTCAGGAAAAAACATAAATCATTCATTTGCATCTCCCACCAATTATGTGGGCATTGTTATACCTGCGAGAAATTTTTTCAATCTCCATCTATTTTAGCGATCAGTGGAACAAAATAAAAGTTATGAAAGACGAATCGTGTTACCTAATGATGAAAAGAGAAATTTCCTGCCGACTTCAATTGAGAGAAATGAAAGGTCATTGTCCCCTTCCTCCAATTATTATTGGTATCATTATAAAATGGTAAATAAAATAAGTGGGGGAGTATGGCCTCACAAAGTTAAGCCAAAACCGTACTGTCATTGTCAGCCACCTGAGAAGTAACATCCAAATAATTTTATAATATCAGTAATTAAATCATAATTTAATTGAAGATAGAGATGTGATGTGAATTTTAAATTGGGTAATTAATTAATTAAATAGATTGATTGAGTGAGTGAGTTCCCAAGGAATAGAGGCAAAGGGGAGGAAGGAGAGGCGTAGCTCTCGTACGGAACGGCGACACTATTCTTTTCCCACATGAAACCTCATTGGACAAACAAAACTCTACATTTTAATTAGATGTACTAGAATAGTAGTTTAAATTTGTTTATATCTTTTCTTGTAATAGGAGAACATGCAATGTGTGAAGGTTGTTGCCCAAGATTGACCAAAAAGATACTAAAGGGCAAGAACTTATTGATTCTATGATATAATATATGATCAGTCATTCATGACCTTTTTTTGTTTCTGGTAACTTCGACTTGGAAAGAAAAATAATGACTTCACATATTTCACCATATATATATGCCTCTTTTTGTAGACACTTAATGTCATCTCCAAAATAGAATGGTTCAATCTGTGTTTAGGGTAATGGTTGGATTATTTTACTAAACATAGATGATTTGGATATTTAAAATCAAGTTAACGGAAAAAATATATTAGGAGAAGTGGTAAAAATTAATAGGACTGAGGTGGTTGCTTATATATACTGATATGAAAATCAGACCAATTCCTTTGGTTATGTTTTATAAACATAAAATTATTTCTTAATTTTGTGTTGGGAGAATGACAAGTGTACTATACCTAACAATATATTTTTTTGAAAGTATACCTAACAATAGTTCATTTACACTTCGATATATATGATAACTCTTTAAACAAAAACTTCAAATAACTAAACTACCTAGGTATATTATTCAAATTTTCAAAAATATGTCATTTAGACTTCTTTTTCTTTATCTATGTTTCCTACTCCTATGTACCTTCACCGGCTTAAGGTGCTGGAACTCGAGCTCTCTGAATCCTCATTCTCTGTGATGTGGTCCTCTATGCTAGAAAAGGACGAATATGCGCTGTGGGTTTTGACTTCGAGTCTGGCTCCTTGAACAATGCCAGCGTGGTGGGTTCTGCTTCGCCTCCTCGAACGATGTCGATGAGGTAGGTTATGCTCAAACTTCTTGAACAACGTCGACGAGGTGAGTTTTGGCTTGGAGGTGGATTCTGACTCGGTTGTGGCAAAAAATTGATTTTACCAGACCTCACTCCCCCAAATATGTGTTATGTCCACATGTGAGTTCAAAGTCTCACATTGGAAGATTACAAAGTATAAGGAGAGTTTATATACACATTTAATCCTACGCTCAATAGGCTAGTATTTTGGGTCAAAGGTGGGCTCTAATATATGTATGGACTTTCCTTGGGTGCTCCTCCTAGGTAAGGCTCGGATCTCCCCAACAATGGTATCAGAGCCTTGGTTCGGTAGACTCTCCTAGTTAAGTGGGTCGGGTATTCTCCAATGGCTGGTAAGACCAGGACCATGATCGCGTCTCCCCATGGTGAGGCTCAGATAGGATGAAAAGGACCCTTGTGGGAGAGTAGATCAAGATAAAGTATATGGGCTTAGGGGGGAGTCAGCCCGATGTGATGGGACTCAATGTGGAGGGGGAGATTGTTATGTCCACATGTGAGTTCCAAGTCCCGCATTGGAAGATTACAAAGTATAAGGAGATTTTATATACACATTGAACCCTACGCCCAATAGGCTAGTCTTTTGGGTCAAAAGCGGGCTCTAATGTCTGTATGGACTTTCCTTGGGTGCTCCTCCTAGGTAAGACCCGGATCTCCCCAACAATATGGACCCATAAACATGACTAGTTCTCAGATTCGAGAAATGAATAGAGAGAACTTAATGCTCAAATTGCCTATTTTTTGGATTGAAATCACAATTCGAGAGAAAATTTGCCAATTTTGGTACTTAGATCGTAAAATCAGAGGGAAGCTTTTCCGATTCGACCTCTAATTTTAGAGGCCCTAAACAAAATCAGCAGAGCAACCCTGGGGTGCTTAATCTCCCCCACAAGTGAGCATCTCCTGTCATTTCACTTCAGTGACTACCATTACAACATAAACTCCTCGAACAAATTTAGGAAGAAATCATAGATGTGGGGGGCTCAATCTCCGACCTCGATCTCACCCGTCAATCCAACGTTGAAGCCTTCTTCGCCTCTAAGAAGACAACTCAAAGCTTGCCGAAGGAGAGAACCCACCTCACCGGAGAAGGCAACCCTGTTCTTCTTTATTTTTTGAGTGTTGTTTGTGTATTTTATTTAGGAAATAGTCACATGTAGACATGTGATGTGACCCATTTTTGACTGTTAATTCTAACGGAATGCTAATGTTTGTCCAAAATCGATAGGCGTCAGAGAGGCTCTTGCCTGGGCAAAGGGCAATAAGTGAAGTATAGTGTGTTCGTGACGGATTGTCTGCGGGTGGTGAACCACGTTCATAATAAGAAACACATGACAAACATGTTTGGGGGCATCATCTATGATTGCATACGTTTAATCTCGGCTCCCGAGTTTAATGTCTCATTATCTTTTGCTCGTAGATCTTGTACTAAATTGGCTCACGAATTGACCAAGTTTGCTTTAACTAATGGTAGTTGGGACTATGGTGAGGGGTCTGTCCCACCATCTGTGGCTTCAGGTGTCCGGTTTGATGCCGGGTTAGTTGCTCCTTATTAAATAAAATTCGCTCTTCAAAAAATATAAATGAAGTTAATTTGTGATTCAAATTTACTTACCTATTAGTGAAATTCTGATTTGTAGCCGAGTCAAGAAGTCGAACACAAAGTCGTAACTTGTGTATCGACTACTTGCCTAAATTGCAGACCGTAGTTTAAATAATAAACAGGTAATAATAACGACACCAGAGATGATTACCCAATTCGGTGACTCCGCACCTACGTCTGGGGGCACTTTGCCAGTGGAAAGGTTTTCACTATATGGTAGTCAATAGTACAACTTCAAGCACCAACTAGCTATCACACAAGCTATTGTCCTTAGCTACTATGGATCTCACCGTGAACAACCTCGACCAAGGTCCTCTCCCCCTGTCTTTGAGATCCTCTCAATTCCACCCTTCGAGCAAGCGCCTATGCTCGGTGTCGTAGTCTTCTTTGACGGATTTGTAAATCTTCAATCACGAACACAAGAACCCTAACCGATCAAGCACTCAATCTTCGCGACTTGATGTTTGATCGGAGCAAAGCCGTTCTAGCAAACTAATCAGACTCTCAACACGCCAATGGTGCACGGTTAAGAGCTCTGAGAAATTTAGCAAATAATAGAACAAGAACGGACTACTGCTAATGGGGAAGCTTCAAGCTTTTTATAGCAGTCCAACATTCCTAATCTTTCTTGGATTAGGAATAGGAAGTCTCAGACTTCCTAAACGAATTAGGTAAGCAGAGTTGCCGCCTTTGCTGACGTGTTAGTGACAGCTGGAAGTCGCCTGGCTTGTTGACGTCATTCTCTTGCGCTCCAAGTCTTTGTGACGCCATTCTTCTTTCGCTCCCAGCGGCGTCTAAATAGGAAAGCTTCAGGCCTTTTCTGATCTGGAAAGTCGCTCCACATGTTGCACTGACTTCTTACTTTTGCGCTAAAAAATCATGCCAACTCTAAACTTAACAACAATTAGAATTATTCAGAAATCTCTCAAATTCTTAGAGAAGTAATTAAGGGCAACAAGCTAGTCTAATTCACATTGTAATGTAAACGGCAGTATTCAATTCAATATATAAAAGCTTCAATTTATTACAAATCTACTTTTGATGCATGCTAAGTTTTGTAGAAAGAAGTTTGTTTAATTAATATTATTAAGAATGTAGAAAGTCAGTTTTGATAACATGTAATGGTTTGAAAGCATTCCCATTGCCACCCCAAAATGACAACAATCAACAGGTTGTGCTGTAAAGTAGGCTATAATGAGTCAAACCTCGAACCAGCTCGCATGCAACCAACATATATATATATGGCCGTTTGAGAACCGTGCCAAGTGTGAAACCATATCTCCCCAACTTGTAATGTAATGTTATACGTATTTTCCACACATTAGTACTCCATCATATATATGCATGTGTACAACCTGTCAAAGTTTCTTTCAAAGTAAAATGTAAATTTAAATTAGATGATTACAAATTTAATGAAGAGTTTATTATATAGACATTAGACTCGTGACTTACTAGACTAGTATTTTGAGTTGAATGTAAATTGTAATGTGTGTATATATATAAGCATATGTGCTCTTCTTAAGTAAAGTCTGGATCTCTCAAACACCATTTACTAGGAGTGCTGATAAAAATAAAAACAAAACCAACTATTAGGCTGGGTGGACAATTTAGCTAGACCTGAAAACCGAACCTGAATCGAACTGAAACCTTTTGTAATGGTTCCGGTTTTGGTTATAAAACTGAAAGAACCATATACAATTTTCGCTTGGTTCCGGTTTTTAAAATATGGAACCGCCAAGTACCCGCCCATAACCGAACTAGTTCTATACGACACATTCCACTTCATAAACTGAATTGATTCTATGTTCCATATTATACAATCTAATTTGATGTTTGTTAGAACTTTTAATAATAACAAAAATTTAAGTTTTTATCTAAAAATCAGATTAAAATCGTCTAATTCGAGCCATAAACACGTAATTAATAAAAATTAAGAAATGGACGGTTCTACTCATTAGAACTGAAAACCGAACCAAAGAAACAAGTCCATGTATATATATATATATGTATATATATATGGAAGCTACAAGTGGTAGCTAGTAGTGTATATGCATGGTAGTGTTGTTTTCTTAGTAAATTACCTATAGTTGAGTTGAATTGATGTGTAGACAGAGGGATTGCATGGGACCGTGTAATGTAATTATATAAGTAACGCGGTTTCTGAGCTTCGCAAAGACAGAGGAGCAACAGCTGTAACTGCAACTGTGTATGCAGCAACATTGAAGATGTATCATTTATTCATTATAAGCGCGTTCAGTTTTGTTTTTATTATTGTTTTGTTTTGTTTTGCAGCACAAAACATAGTTCTAGCTTCACCATGCATCAAACAGAATCCTATGTTTCATCATTGTTAGTACAAAACTATAACCATTCTTTTTAGTAACTCAAAAATGTTAATTTATAAGAACCCATGTGGGTGGACTACCGATTTATACCCTCCTTATTAATTAATTATTTCCTATAATTATGATTTAATTATGTGTTAAGTTGGGAGACTTGTTGGGTAAGTCAGCAGAGAACACATGATGATGAAACAAATAATCACTATATATGTATTATTCTATAGTAATTGATTTTAGTAAAAGCTTAATTAATGTCTTTGCTTTGCTGATCTGTCATTGGTTCTGACTGCAGTATTTGAAGCTCCTTTTTTGGTAGTGTTTACTTTATTGTGTGGCTTGCCACAAAAGTCATACAACTCGATCTTTTATACCACATGCACTTTCTTCAAATTATCTTACTATATAGTTATTGGCAAAAGTTATGGTTAAAACCTATCGTTGAGTTTCTAATATGATATTAAAGTGCTGGTTCGTGTGATATGACTTTCATATGTCATTTGTTTCGAGTTTTACCCCATGGGTTGGAGGACGTCCAATCTACATATGCTACAGCTCATTTGTTTTGATGTTCATTTCAAGTTGAATTGCACGTACAGACAAATAAATTAAGTATAATTTCACTTGTTGATAAAAAAGATGTCACGTCGCATAATCATTTCTAGAAACATAGTTTATATTGTCATAGTTAATTACATCTGTATGATGTTCAAAGCTAATGATTCTTGACCTGATCGTTCAAGAAAACCAAACGGATCGTAAGTATATACGTACAACACTAGAATTATAGTGCAACAGAAGAGCTTGAAATGTGAGTTGATGACCTAATACATGAAGTAAGATTTGCTTGAAGAAAAAGGTAGGACATTTCCACATTTTAAATAAACAATACATAAGAGTATCTATTTTCTTACGTACAATTAGTGCATAAACTTTGAAAAAAAGAGAAAAAAGAAAAAAAGAAATACCTGTCAGCCATTTCATATTCACACTGTTCCTTAAATTGTCCTAGAATTGTACATCTGTTGCCAAGATCTATATAAGTAGACCACCAGCCCCTTCTCATTCAAACCTCACTACTCTCCAAACAAAACAAACAATACAATGGTGATGGTCAAGACCGAGCAGCATCAACAGAAGAAGAATCCAGTTCCGACAGTACTGTGTTCATCGTCGTCGTTGAGCCCGAGCAGGAAGATAAAGAAGTACAAGGGTGTCCGAATGAGGAGCTGGGGTTCGTGGGTGTCGGAGATCAGAGCTCCCCACCAGAAGACAAGGATATGGCTAGGCTCCTACTCCACCGCCGACGCCGCCGCCAGAGCCTACGACGCCGCCCTCCTCTGCCTCAGAGGCTCCTCCTCCGCCGCCAGCCTCAACTTCCCCATCTCCACCTACTCCAACATTCCCTCCCCCAACGACCTCAACATGTCCCCCAAAACCATCCAGCGCGTCGCCGCCGCCTCCGCCGCCGCCGCCACGCCACCGTCGCCGTCCGTCTCCTCTTCAACGTCTCCATCACCGTCGATTCATGAGTCCTACTCACCGTTGGATCATTTTAACCAAACAGAGGAGGATTCAACTCAACGACGTGACTTTAATTGGTGCAACTACCACTTTGATTCCTTCAAGTATGTTGATGATCACTTGTTAATGTTCGACCAGACGCAAATGCTGGACTACTCCTACGAGGAGTCTGGAGATATTTGCTTATGGAGCTTCTGCTAGCTGGATCGATAAATTAAAAGGAAAAAGACAGTCCAGTACACGAGACTCAAGTTAATTATACTTATCATTCTTTTATTACTTGTTGATCTTCATCAGTTAATTTGGATGCTATTGAAGACATTACCATATAATTAGTTTTAACAATTGTAGAAAAATGTAGTTGGGACAAATTGCAGATAGTGGAAACTTGAACCCATATGAAGGGAGGTGTGTAATGTTTCTAATTTACTTGACCACACCACAAGAAACCAGTGGATGGGTAAGGTTACTAATACCTGTTTGTAGTTTTGTGCACTTTGCTTGTGATTTCACATCACAAGTAGTCCCTTTGATGACTCTTAATTTGTATTATTGGGATCCCATCCCCACTTCACTTGTTTCCTCTGTTCACTTACGATCTACAAAATTTTGAGAGAGGGGGCAACATTTTTTTTTAAATGTGTTGATAAAAAAAACTATATAAAACATTAAACATAAAGTGATTTGTATGTTATGTGCATGCTGTTTACACGTCGTTTGCACGCAATTTGCATGCTACTTGCGTAATTTGCATGTGTCGCAAACGACTCACCCTTGAACTTAATCACAACATAACTTTACTTAAAAAATTCAAAAAATTTCAATAAGTTATAAATTATAATAGACAAAACATAAGTTTTAATGAAAAAACAGTTTAACTAATACAAAAATAATCAATAAGAAATAATTATAATTATGAACCAACAAATAAAGTATGAATGAAAAATACTCATTGAAATAAGTTTAAAAGCTCACAATTATTAAAATAAGTTTAGACCCAAACATGAAAAACCAAAAAGTTTGTCAATACCTAGGTTTGAACCTTGAATTTTATAGACAAAAAATAACACCCATACCATTAAGCTAAACAACTTATATTATTTTTATACATAATATATATATATATATCAAAATTTAGAAGCGAGGGGGGCATATCCAATTTCCGAGAAGAACTGTATATAATTTTTTTTTCAAATTCCCGATTCAAGGGGGTCGAGTGCCCCCCATACCCCTAGATCCACCTCTGGCCATCTACATGAGCAAATATTTACCATGCTAGTAGGAAGTGTCAAATATTGGATGAAATAATGAATCAAAAGCTTCATATACAAATACAATCAGCAAAACAAAGTTAGAATTAAAAATAGGAAAAATTGTGAAAAGATGTCATGTACTATCACACTTTTGCAAGAAATCTAAACTTTGTTTTATTTTTCTGTTGCAAAATGTGTGTATTTGTACGTAAATGACGAAATTACTTGCGATATTAAAATTATATATTTTTAAAAAATAACTTTTAACTTAAAATTGACTTAACTAAAAAATAAAATACCATAATCAGTTAGCCCAGAGGTTTAGAGCATAAATAAAAATTCGCCGGAGATTTCCTGCTTATATGCAGTTGGCCCAATGGGGATTGTCCCACTTATTTTGAAATGAATATTAAACAATTTGACGATTTGAAAAAAAGCTAAAAAATTAAACTATAAGTTTTGATTATAAAGATTTACAAAAAAAATCTTTAATAGTATTCTTTTATTTTTGTTTAAAAAATAATTTTTAATATCAAGGGCAAACTAGTCATTTACACACATTTTGTAAATAAAATATGAAAGTTCACAGCATTTTAATTCATTACCAAAGTACATGTGATGTTATTGAGAAAATGTGAGGATTCCCTTATTAGCTAGACTTTTTAATGGATTTAATGTTTTAACATGCATATTATTTGTGTTGGTGGGCATTTTTTAGAAGTGTGACCATCACCATTCTACACAAACAACACAAATGCCCACTCTTCTACACCTTTCTAAAGATCGATCATTGCCTAATTGGTAGGGTGGGCATTTTTTACCCAGAATCGAAACTGAACCGAAATTCAAATTAGATCCAAACTGAAGAATTGAGAACTGTGAGTATCAGATCGGATTTGGATCTGAAAAATTAAGAACCGAATCAATTCAGCTCAGTTCCGGTTCAAAGAGTGCAGAACCGCTGATTAACCGATTCAAAACCGGTTCTAGGAGTTTTAGTTAGCATTTTTTGTATTTCATTTGAAAAATTTTGCATACAAAAGAGTTTAATTGTGCATAATTTTCACTATAAATTGAATAATGTATAAATATCACATTAGTTGTGTCTAATTAGGCAGAACTATAAAACTATATCAGAGAACCAGACTTTTAATCTCACAATTAGTCATCTAATTGGGTAGAATCGGAAACCGGACCGTAGAATCGTGTTCAGAACCCGACCGATACTCACTTATTCGGTCTAATTCTAGCATGTTCGGTCTGATTCCAAAACCGCGCCCAGCTCTACTAATTGGGACATAAGTGTTTGCGCTTTCAGTTTCGAACACGGTCGAGTAGTGTCATTTAGATTCTCAGAAGTATTATTTGATGTAGTGTGGATCATGTGGACATGTCTTGTCTTTTCGCTATTACGCACACATTATTGCTGCTGAAACAGAGGCAGCGATGAAAATAAGATCCAACACTAATCAACGTGGAGAGATTTGGGTCGGTCCTTACTAAGACAAGATTAGCGAAGAGATTATGCGCCAATTAGTTCATCACATGTGACAGTTGCTACAAATATTCATAAAAAACAAATTCGGTTAACAAATAAATGTTTAAATAATAACCATGGTTAACTCTTTAATTTTTGCAGTTTCGTTAAAATCAGCAAAACAAAACATTATGTTTGTAACTCTAATCTTCTTTAACACAAAAAATATTCTTAGTCCTAATAATGAAACAAAATGTTGAAACTTGATTGGAAACATTATCTTATTTACAGATTTAGAATTCATCTCCGGCTAGATTCATAAAACATTGTCATTAAATTGGTCCATGAGCAGCCCAATACTAGCCAATGTCAAATCCTCTTCAAGCATGTACACAATCACGAGCTGCTCGTAAATGTTGCCAATGAATGGGGTTGTTGGTAACATTAATATAAGCGAGGTCAAGATACTCGTTATCGTACTCGCCGACGGGGGCAAAATAAATGTGGCAGGAGAGAGTTCTCAAAAGACATGACATTCTATGAAACGCATTAGAAGGGATGATGGAGAATACACTTTCATGAATTTGTTGGCACGAAAATAAGAGTGAGCATGAAGACTTTCACAGTCTCGTCGATAATGTAATGGGTGTGGCACTCTTAGAGCTCGATGGTGTATTTAGATTCGATATGATAAGACAAAATAAAAGAAGAACTGTTACATTAATCATGACCACGTAACACATTTCATTCAAAAGTAAATTTTTTGTTTTAAATTATTAATTTTGTATGATTGGTTTTGACTCTTAATCTCAAAATTATGAATATACAGTATGTAAATTAAATTAATCTAGGTGATTATTAACTCTTTTATGTTTACTGCGACCATCATCATATTTTTTGTTTACCATACTTTTACACAAAACCTGTACAATTAACCATTGTTTTATGCAATTTCCTTTTAAAATCATCGAAAAGTTAATGCAGTCCCTAGGAAATTTGAAAATATACCAAACTAAATTTAACATCATTTTGACGGTAAAATATTAATGTATTGAAATTGACCAATTAAAAGCTCGAGTTCACGAAATGGACCCAAGATTTGAATGGGCTGGATTTGATTCCGGTCAGCTCTTTGGGCTCGGTTACAGACAGCCCAAACCAAGCCTATGACCCGTCTCCATTTTTAAACCCAGGAAGCCCACACATGTTTGGATATTGACCCGACCCGGATATACGAACCGTTTGGGCTCGATTTGGGTCTTTCATGCTTGGAGAGTACGATGTTTCGATTTTTCTCATTTTTATTTTCATTAACATGTGACTAATTATGTGTTTAAATAACCCATAATTAAACTCATTTTGTATATACTTTATTGAGACCGGCTTGGCTGCCCATCCGCATCGTGCATGCTAAATCGGAAGCAACCAAACACAAAAATTTAACCGTCGACGATAATATTACCTAGCCGGTGTGATTTTGGACAATGTGTAGCTGACTATGATGTTTTGAAAATTTTACAAATGAAATCCACATGAGTTCATTTCTCAATATTCTTTGTGGGAGCCGCGGAAGATATTTTAGAACTAGTGATAGATGTCTCAATAGGGTTTCTTGTCCATTTAAAGTCGAAGATTATCAAGTTTATATTGTACATGATTTTGTGTTTATGGTTTCGTGTATTATATGTATATAACCAAGACGTAGTGTATATATGTCAGTTATTGATAGTAATTTGATAAATATAGAAAATAAAAGATCGCGACTGTATGAGGACAATATTTCAAACTTTTTACAGTTTATCGATGAAAATATGTCACCACTTGGACGGAACCAATATTTGAGCCCGTGCACTCGTTGTTGCAATATGACAACACAACATATGGTAAAATAGTTGCACACTTACTGTAGCACGACATGTTGTCGAGATACACTGTTTGGATCCTTCAAGGTGAAATTCAGAACACAATTTTGTATTCGGATACGAGGCGGTAAGGAAGACGAGATGGGGATTCAATAATAACAGAAATGTTGATCCTGTTGTAGAGCTTGTGGATGATTCATGCCAGCACCTAGAAAATTTTGATGAAGATCGAGTAGATGCAGTCGCGGAGAAGACGAGGAAGATTTTGCCGCAATAGCTACTACGATGGAGAAACGACTCGAGGAAAGGCAGCAAGATGAGGTGCAACAGAGAGTATATGGTCCAGAAATTCAAAGCAGAGTATCATCAACCGATGAAGAAGAAGTGATATCACAGGTATAGAAGAATTTATTTACTCTATTTGAATTTAGTGTATCTGAACTAATATTTGCTTATTACACTTGATGAAAATTATTGATGATTTGCTACTGTGGATATTGTTTTGTTGTTTTAAAATGTTGCATTATGTAGTTTAGGATAGTTGATGTTATATTTTAGCAGGTTAATTTGTTAATGGAATTCAGAAACAATAATTATTGGTCATCAGAAAGATGGTTCGCAACTTATAAATATATATATAGTTTTGTTGCATGAATAATTCATTTAAAATGTGAAAACAAAATCTATAATAGACATCCACACGCACGTATTGCATAGGAAATATAAGAAGAAAAAGTGGGACACTAACAAAGCACTTAATTAAGAAAGAGAGAAAATTAAAGTAAAGAGAAAAAGCAAGCATTATTCATGTATATGTATATAATGTCTGTTTGGTCTCTTGAAAATTGTGACTAAGGGAATTGCCACAGTCATGAAACAGACGATAAGCTCATTATTATTAGTACCTACCTTTATTTCATCTACTAGTACTGGGTTTATCCTTTTATATTTGATTCCTTGTTGCTCTTTTCTGTATATATATGTATAATAATTAAACTCCAAATCAATTGAGCATCAGTTGAGAGAAGAGAAGAGAAGAGAGATGGGGTTGAGTAATAAGGTGAGACCATATGTGCTCATGGTAGGGTTGCAGGTAGGCTCTGCCGGAATGTACATCATAAGCATGCTCACTCTCAACCATGGCATGAACCGATACGTCCTCATCGTCTACCGCAACGCTGTTGCCGCTATTTTCCTCGCACCTTTTGCCCTCTTCTTCGAGAGGTACTAACATATATATATATATATATCGTGTCACGGTTTCGCGTAAAATGATGTCAATATCGTTATGATCACATCATAAATATATTGAATTTCTTGTTTAATTACGGTGTTTAATCTGCAAGTGAATCAAATGCTAAAATATTGAATAAATTACAAAACTAATGCTGTATACTTTTTTTAATCTCTTGTTGTGCAGGAAAATAAGGCCGAAGATGACGCTATCGATATTCTTAGAGATCATGGCTCTCGGGTTCTTAGAGTAATATTTATACGCTCTTTATATACGTTCATAAACGCATATGTATTATACATGAACTAATTAACTAATTAATACACATGACCACATACTTCCATATATTATACGCACAAAAATATAAATAAAACACGTTTTCCACAACAACATTACTTTGAAAAGGTAGGATGAGATAGACATATACGAAACATGGAAAATTGAATCATGCATAAATCATTTCCATAAATACAATTATTTTCGTAAGAGTTCGAGACAATCAATCACAGCTATACAATCAGTCACTAATTTTTTAAATAAAAAAATCACTTTTTAGAAGACTTAAATCATATTATTACTCGAGCATCGACATGCATTACAAAAGTTAGAGATGGCTGGAAACAACCATTCCCAAACTCACAATAAAAATTCAAAAGAGTCGAAGTAGCCAATTTATTGGTTGCCTTATTGCCTGATCGTGCGACAAAACAAACAGAAATATTTATTTTGTATAATTCATGATATGTAAAATTGATACGCACTATGCAGGCCAATACTGGACCAAGGCTTTGCATATCTAGGGATGAAATATACGTCGGCGTCATATGCGTCAGCCATCATGAACGCCGTGCCCTCCGTTACCTTCCTCATCGCTGTCATATCACGGTAATTATTAAGTGTCACTCACTCGTTCAAAATTAAACTCGCTGATTGACCCTAATTCGAGTATGTTAGTCACATAACAATTCAAGTATTGATGTATATTTAGAGATACTCAATTTCAGTTTTGTGGCCGAATTTAAATATCTTAACGGCAGAAAATTAAAGCTGAGATACTTCTGAATATACATATGTAGCTATATTATAACAGTCAAAAATCGATATATTAAGATAATTTTAAGCGTTTAATTTTTTTTAAAATTATATTACTGAAACAGAATAGAGCGCGTGAAAATAAGAGAAATAAGGAGCCAGGCGAAGGTGACGGGGACAGTGATAACATTCGTCGGGGCATTAGTGATGACAGTGTACAAAGGGCCGATCGTCGACCTACTGCGGTCGCACAACGCTAAAGCTGGCAGCACGGCGGCCTCATCAGAAGCTGGGAAGCACTGGATCACCGGCACGCTTTTCCTCCTGATAGGGTGTGTGGCGTGGTCGTGTTTTTACGTGTTGCAGTCGATCACATTAAAGAAATATCGGGCGGAGCTGTCGCTGTCATGCCTCATATGTACGATGGGCGCTCTGCAAAGTGCGGCGGTAGGGATCGCCGTGGAGCGTCACCCTCAAGCTTGGGCCGTCGGCTGGGACTCTAGGCTCCTTGCTCCCCTCTATACCGTAATTAACTACATCACACTTATATTTATAAAGGACAATGACAGATAGATATATCAAACTTTAGTTGATTCTCATTTAACTATACTCAACTCTTAATATTGTTTTTTACAATACTCAACTCATATTTTGTTACGACAAGGCGACATACATTAACTACTTCTAACAGAAATTTGATGTAGAATGTCAAAAATACCCGTCAGAGTTTCAAAAACGAGGAGGGTATTTTTCATATTTTCCTCAGACTTCTGTTAGAATTAACGAATGTTGATTTATCTACGACGAAATGCAAGTTGAAATATATATAAGAAGTATTAGAAAGTGAGTATAATTAAATAAAATAATGTAAAGTTGAGTATATTTATCTGTACTCTTATTTGTAGTTAATAATACATATGTGCGTGCGTTTCAGGGAATAGTGAGCTCGGGAATAACGTACTATGTGCAAGGGGTAGTGATGAAGACGAGAGGCCCTGTATTCGTGACAGCCTTCAACCCGCTGTGCATGATCCTCGTCGCCATTCTAGGATCTGCCATTTTGGCAGAGAATCTCTACCTGGGAAGGTAGGTGTTGAACCTTTTTTGACAAATTAAAACCAATTGTAGTGTTGTTGTTGATTATGTATGTTTGATTGATATAAATGATCAGCATAATTGGAGGCATTATCATAGCAGTAGGACTTTATTTTGTGGTGTGGGGTAAGAGCAAGGACGTCTATGAATCGGAAGTCGCTGCAAAGGACAGTTCTGAGCTCCCTGTTACTGAAAATGACGCTCTACAAATGGAGATTGCTGACAAGATCGTGCATTGATTTCAATATATGTATGTATTCGTAAAATGATTTCTAAATGTTTTGCCTAATTATATATGCTCTTAGTGAATTGTGAAAACTGGTTTGAGTTGATCTTGGGCCAGCAATAAGGGACGAAGTTAGGAATGGGTAGTGGAGAATGTTGAGGCCCATTTATTGCAAATTGTGAATGTTAACGGTATTAACCCAACTAATGTGTGGCCTGCGCGATGCGCGTGCTAACTGTAAAATCTTGATAAAGTAAAATTACTCAAATTTTTCATTTTCTTCTTCTAAATATTGGTTATTTAAACTATTATTATTCAAAATTATGGGTACAACATTGTATAATATACGACATTGTTGTTGGACAGAAGTATTTGAAATGAAAATGTTATGATATGTTTTAACTTATACCTGAGCTAACTTGCGCCTTGATTATAAAACACTTAGACTCGACCTAAAAAAGTGATGTGAAACGTGTTTACATAAACCGTAATTATGTCATAATTTCACTCTCCCTCTCTCTTAGTCACTCCCTCCACCCTCCTCCCCATCCTCCTCCCTTCCTCTCTATCTCCTTCCGTTATCTCACCTTAAAATGAGATCTGCGTTTGTTGAAACAGAGATCTTCATCACCAGATAACCGTTTACATATTATTACTTGTCACGATATGTTTATATGAAGAAAAAATAGTTCTTTCTTATGATACTCCTTCCTCCCTCCCTCTCCCCCACGACATGTTTCAATGAAGAAAAAAAAATGATTCTTATGAGACTCCTTTTTTTCTCTCCCTCCATAATATAAGGTACAGTAATAATGTATATTAGTGAAAGGTAAAAATCATAAGACTCATTTATACATATTTTCACTTTATATAAGAAATAATTGAAGGCTTATTATGAATATATTAATATCATTTTTAAAAGGATAATTGTAATGTTTTTTTATATACACAAAAAAAAAAGTCTCGAGCAATATGAGAAATGATGATTGCATTGCATAGTTTATGGTGTCAATTTGGCATGTTATATTGTCCACTAAAGATGGTACTTGTTGTCAAGTACTTACCATATACATGGTCACTTATTGGTTCGAGACATAAAATTAGAAAAGTTTTGGATATATGAGTCATAAATGAGAGAGAAATTAAAAGAATAAAATGTGACTCTATAATCCTCTCTCTCTCTCTCTCTCTCATTTTAAAATGAGATGTGAGTTTGCTGAGAGAGATATCTTCATCACAAAATGAACGTCTACATATTTCTACTGGGCAACTATTTTCTCCAATGAAGAGAAAAAATGACTCTTATGATACTCCTCCTTCCTTCTCTCTCTCCTCCCTCTATCTCTCCTCCCCCTATACTTCTCCCTCCTCTATAAAGCCAAATAGCTAGAACGAAAAATGAAAAGATAAGTTTTCATATGAATATTAAGAATGTCTAAATTATTGGACTTGAAAATGTTGTATTAATTACTTTTGTAAACTATTCCTTTTACATGTGCATCCTCAGTCTGCATTCTTTGATTTCAAAAAATTGAGCCCGAATTAAAAAATTTTCTTTCAGCATTTGAGTCAGGGAAATAAAATTCACATTGAACTTTTTCCAGTTAACGAACACACATACAAGTATTTGCTATTCATCAATTGCATCCCAATGTTATGAAATTCAACAAAAAATACATTATAATTGTGAATGTCATTATACCAATCTCTCACACAAGCTAACATATAGATATGTTAGTAGGGAGTTGCCTCAAACTGTGGAGCACACTTCTCCCTCCTCTCCCCCTCTCTTCTCCCACCCTTCTTTTCTACCTCCCTTTCTCCCTTCTTCTCTCTCCCTCATTCCTCCCTTCCTCTCACCTCAAAATTAGATATGGGTTTGTTGAGAGAAAGATTTTTATCACCAAAAGACTGTTTACATAATTTTACTCAGGCAACGATTCGTTTCAATGAAGAGAATTTTTTTTTACTTTTATGATACTCGTCCCTCCCTCCCTCCTCTCTCTCTCAATCTCTCTCTCTCTCCACCTCAAAATGACTTATGATACTCCTCCCCTTCCTTCTCTCTCTCTCTCTCTCTCTCTCTCTCTCTCTCTCCACCTCAAAATGACTTATGATACTCCTCCCCTTCCTTTTCTCTCTCTCTCTCTCTCTCTCTCTCTCTCTCTCCCCCTCTCTCTCCCTCCTCTAAAATAGTGTACATGATACAATAATAATGTATATAAGTGAGAGGTAACCTCCATAAGACTAATTTATACATTTTTTCATCTCATGTTAGAGATGATTTGAAGCTAATTATGAATACATGAATATTTTTTTAAGGGGATGATTCTAATGTTCTTTAATATACACAAATAAACTCTCAAGTAATATGAGAAATGATGATTAGATTGCATGAATTATGGTGTCAATTTGACATGTTATATTGTCCACCAAGGATAGTATTTATTGTCAAGTACTTAGTATACTTAGCATATACATGACCACCCATTGTTTTGGCACATAAAATTAGAAAAGTATCAAAATAATAAAATGTAATTATGTCATCTTATCCCTCCCCCTCTCTCTATTTTTCGTCCTCCTTCCCTCTCCCCGTCCCCGTCCCCGTCCCTCCCCCTCCTTCTCCCTCTCCCTCTCCCTCTCCCTCTCTCCTCACTCCCTCCTCCCTCTCCTCCTCGCACCTTAAAATGACATATGGGTTTGCTGAGAAATAAATATTCATCACTAAATGACCGTTTATATATTTTTACTGGGGCAACACTATGTTTCAATAAAAAGAAAAAAAATGACTCTTATGATACTTCTCTCTCACTCCCTCTCTCATCCCTCCTTCCCTCCCTCCTCCTCCCCGAGAAAGCCAAATAGCTATAATGAAAAATGTAAAGATAAGGTTTGATATGGACATTAACGATGTCTAAATTATTATACTTGAAAATGTTGTAGTAATAGCTTTTGTAAACTCTTCTACTTACATGTGCATCTTATGTCTGCACTTTTTGATTCCAAAAATTTGGGCTTGTTCATTTTTTACTTTCATCGATTTGAGTCAGGGGAATAAAATCCACATTGAACTCTTTCCAGTTCATGAACATGTTGGACAAATTGTACAATTAAGTACAAAATGGCTAAGTTAATAAGTGTATTAACTTGTGGCTACGTCTACATGAGCCTTGATTCGGAATACAAATACTCGTTATAGAATTATGTGAAATATGTTTACATATTATATGAAATGAGGTCTTTTCAACGATATATCAAAAGCTCATGATGGGTAAATGGGTGAATAAGAAATTGAACCCGAAGCCCGCCACGTTTAGTTGGGCTCATAATTATGACCCAAACATAAGGATTTTAATTTAATTTTAAATTCAAGAAAAAAGATAAAAGTGAAAAAGTCATTAATAATTAATTTACATTGAGAAATAAATTATGGAAAATCTTACTTTCCCAATAGAATGATTTGGTAAATTATTTCATTTCTTGTCTTCCAAGTTTTATATTCTTTTCCTAAGAGTATTATTTCCCTAAAAAGAATATTTTCTTTTAAAGTATATTTTCCAAGAATGAGGGATTATTTTTCTTCTATAAGTAGAGAAAAACCGCTAGAGCTAAAAGACACCAAAAACCCTAGCCGTCGAACCTCTGTCAAATTTATTCCTCCTCTATTATCTCTATAGCCCGGTTAGAGTTCGACTTCAATCGTCGTTGTATTTTGGGAGCAAGTTTCCCATACGGGACAATAATTGACTTAACAAAAGCGGATTATCGTGCCTCGATGATATTCAATTCCGTCTCTATCAATTGGTCTTGTACCGGTTCCAGTATCTATAATATTTACACTATTATTCATATCGTATGAGTATTATCAACAAAACTGAGGTATTATTTTGATTGTGTTTGTATCATATGATTTACTTGTTTCCATCTTACATGATTATTCGATTTAATTATTCAATCTATATTTATGAACTAACATATTATCTAACAGAACACACGTACAAGTATTTTTTACTCATTAATTTTATACCAATGTTATCAAATTGAATAAAGAAATGCATTATAATTGTGAATGACATTATAATAATCTCTTAGCTAGACTAAAATGTATGTATATTATCATGGAGTTGACTCAAACTTTGGAGCACGCCTTCCTCTCCCATCCTCTCCTCACTCCCTCCTCTATCTCCTCCCTTTCGTTCACCTAAGAATGAGATATGGATTTGCTGAGAGAGATCTTCATTTCCAAATGACCGTTTCCATATTTTTACTGGGGCAACGATCTATTTCAATGAAGAGAAATTTTTTTAGTCTTATGATACTCTTCCCGTCCTCCCCACTCTCTCTTTCCTTCCGCCCCCCCCCCCCCCCCCCCCCCCCCCCCCGACGTGTTTTAATAAAGAGAAGAAAAAAATGACTTGTAATACTCCCCTTTCTCCCTCCCTCCCTTCTATGACAACCATAAATGGTTGACCCACCAGATATCATAGTAAAGAAATCTTGAATGGTCTGCGTACATGGTAATTAGTATCTCAATCTTGTCGTTTCATTTGAGAGGACACTTGTTGCAATCAATATGTATAAATAATAATCATTGATTATAATTGTTACCAAGCTGCCAATTGATCATTCATTTTAGGGGTACATTCACATAAGCCACCAAAAAGTTTGTATTTTCACATTGGTCACCACATTTTTAATTTAATTTCTGAAGTCACCAAAACATGTTTTTGTCTCATATCGTTGATAATTTTTTTTAAAAACTTATCAAATGACTAAAATTCACTTGCATTCAATAATTGAACCTGCAGTTTATCTCGATATATGGTTTGGCCGGCTTTAGAATCAAATTTTTGCCAAACATGTCCGGTTCGCCTGGTTTGAAGCTTGACATCCTCGTTCTGTGTTGGCTTCATCTCCGACGTCTTGCCTACTCGAGCACCATTCAAAGCCTTGAACGAGTTCAAGACACTCCGTTCACCTCTCTCGAACCACGCAAGAGCTGAAGGTTGAAGACAAACCTTCAAATCAAGCGAACCAAACCGTTCTGGCAGAAAATTGATCCTCAAGTCAATCAAACCGTTGGTTCAATCATTGATTGCGAGGGTATTTTGATAATCTTACAAGTTTTTTTAACAGAGTGAAACAAAACATGTTTTGGCGACCTCGCTAATTAAATTAAAATAGTGGTGACTTACGTGATAATACAAACTTTTTGATAACCTATATGTAATTACCTCTTTATTATATTCACAGTGTAAATATATATCCAATATTAAACATTATTGAAAGACTTTTAAAATATATTATATATCGACAATTTGGTCAAAGTCCAATTTATCATTAAATATCTTACATGAATTTTACACTAACATTTCCTAGATATGTCGGACCATGCCCTCCCTTAGATATATTTATAGCATTTCATTAAGAGTTTGTATTTACACAATGGTCGGTCATACCTCAAATACACAAACTATTTGGTGATATCTTTTATTATGGCAACATCGAGAGGGTATAAAAGTCGTCATTTCTCACTAATGCATTTGTTGAAATAGTAATTTTAGAAGGAGAAAAGTACATGTTTTAAATCCTACAACACATAAGTATTAGAGGGAGGAGGAGGATCATTTGAAAGATCAAACCAATTTCTAAAGTCATAACATAATTATTAATAATAAAAAATTCACGTCAAACTAAAATTAAAAGCCAATTGTTCAATTCTTTATCAAATGATGACATATAATTGAGACTTAAATCAAGTCCTCAACCACAAGTTGAAGAATCTTCAGTAATACTAAAAAATGATTTAATAAAGTTCATCAAATACATTGGACATACTAAAATACGAAGATGTATAAAATTTTATCAATAAATGATATGAAAGAGAGTGATGGTAAAGTTGTATATAATCATATTGTCATAATTTTGGTCAGATTTTACAAAAATGTTTAAAGTTAACTAAAATTTGTATAATCAAAATTTAATTTATAGTATACATCACGGGTTTGCATATTTATATATTTTATATTTTCTTTTGAAACATATCATAGTACATGTTTTATAGAAAGAGAACAATCTCTCACTCAAAATTATCAACCCTAAAACTATTAAGACTGTAATGATAAAAATGGTTAATGCACTGCAACATTAAACAAAAACATAAAGAACACATTTTATAAGGAAAAAAATCCATATGAGTTGTAAAAGTAACGAAACCACAATATTTTAAAATTTTAACTTTAATTAATATATTTACAATGACATCTTTGAATTTTGCCTTTCAACAAACAATCTAATTATTAAAAAGAATGTATCCATTTCATTCCTTTTCACCTCAACCACCACTGACAAGTAACTGATTTATTTACCTTTCTCAGTCACTAAGTTTTGCACAAAATTAATTCTATTTGTCCAATTTCGTCTCTCAAGGACTTGTTAACTTTTGCATGCAAACTTTAAGAAGTCAAAAGACTTCTATCAGTACACGTAAGATGTAAGCTAATTCAGCAGCAATAATTATGTCGAGACATTTGCGCAATCCCTTTCTCGAAAAGCAAGAGCTATCTTGTTTTAGAGTTAGAGCGTCTTTGTTTCGAAACCTACTGACTTGTGCCACTTATAAGGCGCTCGACTTTTTGACAAAATCCTCATACCTACATTCACAATCCAAGATTATTACTCTCCAAATTTATCTGTGAAGAATTATATATTTTGTTCGTTTAAAGAAAGTGACTATTGATTTTTAATTTTCTTAAAAAATTCTATTCATATCCATTAATTAGAAAAGAGATCCATATTTAATTTTCAAGTATAAAGCTTAGAAAAAGTAAGAAAAAATGACGTGGTTAATTTACGAATGTTTTTAAATTTAAATTTAAAATTCAACATTGAGTTCTATTTTCTTTAAAATGTCCACTGATTTTGTCTTTGAATAAAAAAATTAACTTAAGTCTTTAAAATGTTCAAATCAACTTATTTTGGTAGGTTGAATTAAATCATAATATATTTAAAGATAACCATGATATATTACAGTATAAAGTACGTAATCGGTATGTAATCTATGAATTCGGAATTGGTGTCGCACTATCGTGTTTGTGTCGGCTAGAAATATGCCTTCCGATAAGCCGTTCACCGAAGAGGAGCACAATCTGTCCTTGAAAGGAGCCCGTCAACTTTAGTGGTGTTGCGCGGCAAACCACAAGTATTAATCTGCACCAACACAAAATTGATTCAGGAAGTTAAAGAATAAATTAAAAGTTATTGAATTAGGGCACTGTGATGATGAAAAATGTGTGTTGCGGGTCCGATGTGACCTTGCAATTACACTTTTATCCCGCAATTGAGCACCGAATTGTCCTCGTTTCGGCTTTCAAGAGCCATTATTTTGTACTTTTTGATCTTTGGTGGAATTTTGACATTTTGTAGGTGGAAGGCACAATTAGAGCATAATTGGAGTTGAAAATCGGTTAAGAAAATTCTGCACAATAGCTGAAACTTCCCGGTGGTGTAGATTTCTCATCCGACGTCCGATTGGGGCCCATAATTTATCGATTTGAATGGATTGTGAAGATCTAACACATGGAGAAGGTTTTGAAGGAGTCACGATCGTGCCTAGGGGAGGCACAATCGTGCCTTAATGAATTTTTTGGCCAAATTTTGCTCGGAATGCCGTAGCGATGCACGATTTGAGTCACGATCGTCACCATGAGAGGCACGATCGTGACTCTAAAGGAAAGATCGTGCCTAAGCACCAGAACAGCGATTTAAAGTGCGAAAACACTCATTTTTCAGCAACCAACTCTCACTTTTCAGCTACACACTTAGTTTTGAGAGGGTTTTCAACCTACCAAGGGTTCTTAGAGGTAAAAGGCTCTAAAAACCTCCCTTGGAGGCCATTTTTGGTGCTTCAAGGGAGGGTTTCCACCACCACCACCATGGGAAGAAGAAGATGAGGCAAGAGGATGCAATAAGGAGCTAGATTGGAAGGTTTTGAGCTTTCCAACACCCATGTTTTTGGGTTTGGGTTTGTAATTCTCTTTCCATTTCTTGAATCTAGTTTATTCTTGTATATGAATGCTTGAGCACCATGATTTGGGGCTAAAATCCCAAGGTCATGGGAGCTAGACTTTGTATGGATTGATTTATTGTTATTTGAGGTATTAGTTTTAGGATGATGATGGTTATGTGTGGGTTTACCTTGCTTTAATCCATGTATGCTTTGTGGGCCGTGTATAATGTATGCTTAGGGCTTACTCGGGCTCGAGAGGGAGACGGTGTTCCATAGACTTAGGTATCATTAAGTGTGAGGGGCTCGAAACCAGGTTTTGACACCCCGACGTAACACTTAACCTAACTTAGTATGCGTGTTTAGGGGCTAAGCCGATCCCGAGAGGGACGGATAGGCCTGGACCTAGGAACTACCGAGGGTTGGAGGCTCGAGGTCGGGTCTTGATACCTCGAATCAACCCTTAGCCTAAGATTGTCGGGCGAATGCGGTTCCGAGTTGGTTCGATACCCGAGAGGGAAAGAGTTGACTTGAAATTAGGCCAATCTCAATGCCGAGAGGCGAGGTTGGTAATTATGACATAGGTTCATTTCCTAATCACCGTTGTGTTGAATGATTGTGTTGTGTGTTTGCCTCAATTTAATACTTGCATCGTGATTAGCACCGCGTAGAATGCATGTGTAGGCGATTAAGTCAAGCTCGAGAGAGACGGATAGTCGCGGACCTAGGTATCACAAAGTGCTAGGGGTTCGAAGCCGTGCCTAGACGCCCCGGATTAGCACTTATCTTAATATTGTCGGACCAATGCGGTCCCGGGATTGATATGAACTCGAGAGAGCAAGTGTCTTCCCGGGATTAGGCCGTTTTCAATGCCGAGAGGCGAGAACGGTATCCAAAACATAGGTTAAACATAGACATCAACCAATTGAACTAGTATTTCAATATTGTGAGTCAAGACCATGCATGTTTAGCACCTTCGGTGCTCGAATCCTTGACTTCTAACCAACCATCTACCATCCGTCTCCCCCATTTAATTTCTTGCATTAGTTGTAGTGTAGTTGTAGTTGTGTACTTAGTGTAGTTTAATATCGAGTCGTGTGCATTTATTTTATCGAGTCGTGTCGGGAAAGAGAGCATGAATTGTCCAATTGAGAGACCCCATTTTGGTCCCTGTGGATTCGACCCGGACTTAGGCCGAAATATAAATGTACTTGTTCGATCGCGTGTTGTTGCGCGTGTGGGGAAAGATGTGAGGCGAAGAGCACCCGCTCTAGAAGGGTGCGCCGCGCGAGCCACTATTACCCCCAACAATGTGTAGAGAGAGCCTTGAGCAGTGAGCACAAGGTAAATATGGTTTTGCGGTTGATGTCATATTCTTCCTTTCAATCTTACTTGTTTCAAAGTAAACAATCAATTGGCCTAATCAATGCAATCAAATAGAGTTCCAAACAATCATCATGACTCAACCCAAGCTATTGAATCAAGATACACACCGAAATCTTGCTCTGAAGATAAATATACAATCAACTCAAGGTAAATATACAATCAAATTGAATTTAGATAATATTCAAAATTTTACCAAATCAAGAAATTTAAAATGTTGAAATTGTTTCATAGAAGTAAAAAAGTTATATCATGCAACACTTGAAATAAATACAGTACTATAACAAAATTGGGAACCACCATCATTCCAAAAGCAATTGTTTAGCCATAAGAACCACGACTGATTTCTCTATTATCAAATGCATGAATATTCATTAGAATAGACATAAAAAAGAAACTCAAAAGACATAAATAATAAAGAACAATGATAAATATGCATATATATGAACCCAGGAACTATAAATTACCGAGTCTACAAATTTCAAATGCCATTGAGAAAATGAACTTACCTCGTCAATTTCGTTTATAAACATGCATAAATTCGTGGTCTCCAGATCATCGTCACTCAAATTTGGATGAAAAAAAACGTATTAGGGAACAACAAATGTTTCAGCCACAACCACAAGCCCGCACAAAATGTATGACATGCGACGAACCCCACAACAACTTATATACTAAAATCCGTAAAAGCTGAAACGTTGCCAAGAGAAATAAGATGAAACGAAACGGTGCATGTAACAGTTACAAAATAACCACAACACACACCATCTTCGAACAAGAAGGCAACACATGTCACAATTTTAATTATACAATTTTAAACAAAAATATTCTCTCTCCTCCCTTTTTTCTTGAATTGAGGAGGAGCCACCTGAGCATTATCAATTCCTAATAGCATAGAACATTTTATACCTATTTCCTATAACCAAATGTCATATATGCGCAAAACCATATTATTATTATTATTATAAATCTCAACGCCACATGTCAACCCTGCAGAAAGTCAAATGTCAACTAATGATGTGCTCCAAACTTATTCCCTATTCTCATTATATATAAGATAGATTTGTGAAAAAATGGATAATTATAGTTTACGAAATTAGACCTTTTCTAACTTCAATATACCGAATTTAAAAAAAGTAAAGTCCCCTTAGGTATTTGTCAGGTACATATACTGTAATTTTTGTTATGTCTAACAGAGTTAGTTTGTAAAAGATAAAAAATGCTTTCAATGTATAATTCTGAACAATGTACTTATTTGGTAAATATAAACTAACTATTTTACTCTCCAATGTATAACAGTTTCAACTAAGTGAACAAAGACACATTTTCACATAAATAAAAAGTTAACTCCCTCTCTCTGGTTCGCCTAATTCAACTAGAGTGGTTTGAACATAGTAATTAAACCAAAATTAATATTTAGATCATAAATCTACTCCTTAATGGTTTGATCACAAATAAACTAATTAATTGAACTCATCAATTCACACCAAAAATTCTGCCACATCTTATTCTTCGTTCTCATTAATCCAAAATTGAACAAAATTCAAAGACAACAAAATTTGAATAGAAATCAGCAACAAAAAGTCCGTGTTCATGCCCCCAAACATTTTTATGCAAATTCTCTGAATCGGTTGAAAAACAACAATAAATTGATGTACAATTAGGGTTTGGAATTGCTCGATTCGAGTGGAGCTAAGAGGAGACGGAGACCTTGTAGAAGGTGACCTTTCTCAGCCTGACGACGTGGCAGGAATCCGCCTCGTCGAAGTACTCACAATGTGATTCGGCAGACCTTTCCCGAATCCATCTCTCATCTTCACCAACACTACTATATTAAAATATCTCGCCGGGTTGGTTAAACCTTTCCCGGCAAGATATTCATAATCTCGTCGGGTTGGTTAAACCTTTCCCAGCAAGATATTCATAATCTCGCCGGGTTGGCTGAACCTATCCGGTGATATATCAAATATCTCGTCGGGTTGCTTTCACCAGTCAACGGTCGGATGTTGACCACAACGGTCGTAACCTTTCCCGGCGAGATGTTTCCGAATATCTCGCCGGGAATGGTTATGACCTTTTTCGGCGATATATTGAATATATCGCCGGGTTAGTTTTACCAAACCGACGAGATAATGTAAATCTCGCCGGGCCGATTACACATGTCAACGCCCAGATGTTGACCACAACGGTCATAACCTTTTCCCGGTGAGATATTCGACGAGATATATCAATATCTAGCTGGGGAAAGGTTATGACCGTTGACGGTCAACATCCGACCATTGATGGTCAACAAACTCTTTCCCGGCGAAATATTGATATATCTCGCCGGGTTGGAGTCGTTGACTATCAACGGTCAGATGTTGACCACAATGGTCATAACCTTTCCCGGCAAGATATTGCGCAATATCTCGCCGGGAAAAGGTTCTGAAAATTCTATAAAAGGTCCATGCATGACTTCATTTGTCAAAATTTGATTTGTGAAGGATTATTTGGACCTATATTGATAGAGGTAAATAAGTGCATACAAAGTCGAAGATTACTAATCCGATTCTCGAGTTCCCCTCGTTGTCTCTAATCTTGTCGTCCCCGCTGGTCAATCTCCAGATTTGTAGGTTAGTTTGGGTTTTCGATTTGGTATGAAATTTTAATTTTGCTATTATATTTTGACATTACTATGAATTTTTGTGACTTAAGCTATGAATTAGGCCGAGAGCAAGCATGAGATTGGATGTGCGACTAGTTCGAGAGTCCTAAATATAAGGTATGTTTTATACAATATTTTCTTTAAGTTTTTCAAATACTTAATAATACTTTCTTAACGTTAAATATTTGTCCGCGTGCAGGAACTTTCTAGAAAAATGAAAGCCTTCGCCGAGAATCGGAAAAAGTATAGTGGCAGTTCCCGGCCCTTCGACAGACATGCTCTACTCCAACAGAAGGCTGGAGTTCTCCTTCAGAGCTTGGAAACTGCGCGTCTACGAAAAAGACGGCGACCCGGAGACGGTAAAATTTTAATTTGTTTATAAATTTACCGGATTTTTTATGTATGTCATACAATTTAACACTTTCGTTTGCATGTCCAAAAAGTGAAGGACGAGATCGAGCGACACAAAGCACTTGCCATAGAAGCGGTTGGTAGAGGAGAACAATATTCGGTCTCGAAGCATGTAGAGGCCGAAATCCTTCAGTGTTTGATGGGCACGGAGAAGAAGTGGGGGTGTATTGTTCTTGGCATGGGCGGCGAGTTCCTTCGACCGGCGAAACCGAGAGGTGGTGCCCGTAAGTCCGCGGCGTCAGCTGAGCAGATAGATGCTGCAGTCGCTGCCAGAACGGCGGAAATGGAGGAGAGGGCTCGCCAGAGAGAGGCAGAGGCTCGCGTGAGAGAGGTAGAATTGTCCACCAGAGCTGCTGCTGCGGAGGGGGAGATAGCTGAGCTAAAACGGCGTTTCGACGATCAGCAGGCTCGGCTTAAAGCCGAGATCGATGCTCGGGTTAAGGCCGAGGTTCTCGCCACTATCCGGGATCACCTGGTGAGCTTCGGCTTGCTGGGTGGCGTGCAGATGCCGCTTCCGGCCCAGACTCCGACTCCGAATCTGACGTCGACACCGACTCCAGGCCTGACTCCATCTCAGACGGTGACGCAGTTGGCTATCTCGTCGGAACTGCCTTCGGAACAACAACAACCTCCAGCACCTGTCGACGAACGATCGCGCTCGAGCAAGAGGTTCCAGAAGACGGCGCATAAGACAAAACGTATAGGACAACTCCCGTAGTTTCCTAGTTTACGAATTTTTTCACGTTTTGTAATTATATATTTATTGTTCAACTTTTAATTGGTTTGCAATTATGAAATATCTGTTTTCGATCGTTGCAATTGCAGTTTAGGATTTAGTAGCACTTTATGACTTAGTTAAATTGCTAGGTTTTTGCAGGTGTGATTGGTAACGGGAAACTGAGAAATTAGGACAGATTTTGGGCAAGCCGGCGAGATTTTCGCCCGAAACTCGCTGGCTTGGTTCTCTCCGGGCAGGTGTCGACGGGAATGGTCATAGCCGGCGAGATATTGAATCAATATCTCGCCGGCTTGGAGGTAACCAATATCTCGTCGGGGTATTGAAGTTTTCCCGACGAGATATCGGCGAGTTATTGGTCAAAAACTCGTCGGTTATGGTTTACAACATACCCGTCGAGATATTGTCAATATCTTGCCGGTTATGGTTTACAACCTAGTCGGCGAGATGTTGCCAATATCTAGGTTGTAAACCCTAACCGGCGAGATATTGACAATATCTCGCCGATATCTCGTCGGGAAAACTTCAATACCCCGACGAGATATTGGTCACCTCCAAGCCGGCGAGATATTGATTCAATATCTCGCCGGCTATGACCATTCCCGTCGACACCTGCCCGGCGAGAATCAAGGCGGCGAGTTTCGGGCGAAAATCTCGCCGGCTTGCCCAAGCCGGCGAGACCGATCTCCTGCCCGGCGAGAGCAATGTCTCGTCGGCTCGGAGGTTATTTTCAGTAGTGTAAGTTCAATCATATATCTCTCTTCTTCACCGAGTTCAAGAATCTAAAAATTGAGAAAGAGAAACAAATCATATGAAAAAATAACCCATAATTCAAAAACAAATCGTATGAAAACTCAGAAACAGAAAACTTAAAGTAGCACATACCCAACATTGAAAATGATAGGAGGAAGCAAATAAAGGAAGAACAAGTTCTCGTTGAAGACCACCACTGCAAAGACAAAACCCTAGAATTCCAAATAAGAAACCAAACCCAAATTCAAACTCAAATAAGAAACCCTCAAAACGGGTCAGTGACTTACTAGAAGAATTGCAGTGGACTCATTGGTTCAGCGAAGAAGACACATCATTACCAACGAAAGGACCACCACGCCCGCGTTATATGATGATCGTTGAATTTTGGCGGGGCTTCGGATCGGAAATTATTTCTTGTGGGTGATACTTTAACACTATGATCTACAAGCTTGATCTTTCCCAAAAGCCGACCAATTTGTTATGTCCACATGTGAACTCAAAGTCCCACATCAGAATATTACAAGGTATAAGGAGAGTTTATATACACATTGGACCTTAGACCCAACATGCTAGTCTTTTGTGTCAAATGTGGGTTCTAATATGTATGTGAGCTTTCCTTGAGTGCTCCTCCTAAGTAAGGCCCGGATCTCCCCAACAGTGGTATCAAAGTCTTGGTTCAGTAGACTCTCCTGGTTAAGTGGGTCAAGTATTCTCCTATGTCTGGTAAGAACAGGACCATGATCGCGTCTCCCCATGGTGAGGCTCAAATAGGAAAGGGCCCTTGTGGGAGAGTAGACCAATGTAAAGTAGGTGGGTTTAGGAGGAGCCAGCCCGATGTGATGGGACTCAATGTGGAGGAGGAGATTTTATGTCCACGTGTGAGTTCAAAGTCACACATCGAAATATTACAATGTATAAGGAGAGTTTATATACATATCGGACCCTAGACCCAATATACTAGTCTTTTGGGTCAAATGTGGGCTCAAATGTGTATGTAGCCTTTCTTTGAGTGCTCCCCCTAGGTAAGACCCGGATATTCCCAACACAATTTGCGAGAGAATAATACGAATAATGATAATTCATTGAACTGATTAAGTCAATTAATGAATTAAGTCTTCTCTGATTTTTACCAGCTTCCTATAATCTCTACAATATAATTTAACAATAGAGATATGTACGGGAGACTAATCAATGAATAAATACAAAATCTTCATCTCTTTAATTTTTCACTGTGCGTGATCTCAGACATGGGTGACGAAAGTGTGAGAGTAGCTAAGTATATAAAAGTAGCCAAATTTACTATTGCAGTTGGTTCAAACGTTTCAGATGTTAAGATTGAGGTGAACCCCCAAGTTTTGTTCGCGCCTCTGTCCCACCATAAGCTACCAAACAAATTTCATGGGACAAATTTTCATTATATTACGTTTTCCCTATAACTCAATTTTCAGCAGTGGACGAGATGTTTATTTTTGCACCATCTATACAAATCCGTGAAAAATAATGAAAATGACACTTAAGTGTTAACTCAAACATGCTTAGGGGTGGACACTCTGGCAACAGAACCGAAGACCGAACTGGAGAACCAGAAATCATGGGTAATGAAGAACCGGGGAGTCTAGTCCAGTTCGATACTTGACCGGTTTGATCTAGTTCTAGATGCATGCCCACCTCTAAACGTGCTAACTCAAACGTCCAACATTTAAATGATAATTCCGTTAATTTTCACGAATTTACACTGGCGGTACAAATCTAAACATGAATGAGAGTGATTTCCTACAAAATTATAGTAAAGAGAAAGTTTACAAGAAAAAACTAGGGGTAATTACAGATCAGTACACCCGCTGAAACCTCATTTCAGGATTGGCACCCCAAGTTTGATTTTTTTTTCTCGATCCCCCAAGTTTAAAATGTTAACACTTCACTCCAATTTTAGCTAAATCTAACAGCAATACTGTTTATATTTTTGTTAATACCAAAAATGCCCCTGTTATAATTTAGGCAAACTATAATATTTTGTAAATATAAAATTACTTTTGTACCCCTCAATTGCATAACAAACTTAACTTAGGTTGAAGGGTAAATTAGTATTTTCGAAAAACAAAATAAAAATAAAAATAAATGCAAGTGAAATGACTATAGTGCCCTTTCTTCAACCTCCAATCTCTCTCTTATTCATCTCTCTTGTTCATCAAAGTTGCCCAGATTCCCAATTTGAATAGCAGATCCAATTCAACCCAAAATTTCTCTTAAATTTTAATTTCAAAAGCTGATACAATACATAATCAATAAATCAATTGTATCTGAATTAATAGATAAAAAAATATCAAAAAAAAAATGTAAGCAGATATGCCTCTGCTTCAGCTACTGCTACTCCTCCGTCTCCACCAGCAGGGACGTCGTCCTTGTCCTCGTTAGTGCCGTCAAACCCACCGTCGTGCCAGAGACAACCAGAATCGACGGTCGATTCGTGGCCTCCCGATGTCACCGTCTTCTGGGCGCCCTTCGGCGAGATCCACTGGAGGAGACAATCCTGGTGCACGGACTTGATGCTCCCTCTGCATGCGCAAGGGTACCGCAGCGGGTTCTCCGCGTCACTGGTGTTCCGGTAGATCCTGCACGCGTCCTCCTCGTCCTCTTCGTACACAGTCGGCGGCGCCGCCACGGCAGTGTCGAGTGGTGGCTGTCCCGCTGGAGCGATCTCCATGGAAGGTGATGGTTCTGGCACGAGCCCAGTGGTGGCGGCGGTAATATGGTCGTGGGTTGGGACAAGAAGAAGAAGAAGAGAAGGGTTGAGAGAGTGAGGTTGCAGAGAATTAGGTTTAGATTGAGGGTGGGTAGTGTGTAATTAAGAGGGGTAGAATTGGAATTTCATATTTTATTTTAAAAGATTTAATTCTTTTATTTGTTTATTTGCAAAGATCATCTTACCCTCAATCCATTAGTTTATCTTATCATTCAATTAGGGGTATAAAGGTAATTTTATAATTATCCCAAAAAGTACATAAGATTGGAAATAATATACTGAGGGCATTTTGGGCTTTTAACAAGCCATATCAGTTAAATCTAACAGATTTGGATTAAAGTGTTAACATTATAAACTTGGGGTACCGAGAATTTTTTTTTCAAATTTAGAGTGCCAATCTTAAAATGCAGTTTCGATAGGTGTACTGATATGTAATTACCCAAAAAAAACTACTTTGAAAACACTTTTTGGAATTTTCTCTTGATTCAAATAATTTCTTCAGCACATATTTTCTCTAATTATATAATGGTGCGTGTGATGTTTTAAGATTATTCTATATAAAAACGGGCATCGTATGAATTGACATCTGTATAGATTGATCATGTTCCTATGAGTGATTTATGGATAGGACTGATAAGGATGTGACATCACAGTCACTAACAAACAACACATGGCTGAGATTGAAGCAACCCATTTATAATATAAGAAAAGAATTATGTACCAAACAGCAATATCATCAATATATATAGTGCAAATTTTGTATCTCAAAGTTGCTGCTGAATCATACACACATAAGCTTGCCGTGGATTTACAAATCAATATCACAAGTGCTTTATTGGTTTATATGGCACTTCCAGGTTTAAAGTATACATCAATATCACAATTACTTACTCATCCTCTCTCTCTCTATATATATATATATTCCATGATTCAATCTAACATTTGTGTGTCGCGTGTTTAAAGCGCGCACATATATATATAATACATAATGTGATTCATGCGAAATTGGATTCTACAATACAAAAGTAGCACAATAAGATATAACCGGAATTAGTAAACATAGATAACCATTATATTTTGGTATATCAAGTAAGTATTTTATTTCGATTATTCACATACATATATGATGGAGTGGTGAACACGATAAAAATGCTCTTGTAACATTCTTGCACGCCTGATTGCGATTATTTATTACAAAAATTCTGTAAGTTTAAAAAAGTAGACTTTGTTTTCTTGATCAAGTATGGACAATTTTGTGTTTTGAAGATTGATCTTGGTTAGAAGGAGCACTTAAAAAGTACATAAATGTATTAGACTTCACTATTAATCTAAAAGACTAGCCTGATGAGTTTAACGTCTAATTATATATAAATCATTACTTAACTTAGCGGTGGGTACTTTTTACCCAAAACCGAAACTGAACCGGAATCCAAATCGAATCCAAACCGAAGAACTGAGAACCGTGGGTATCAGATCGGATTTGGATCTGAAAATTGAGAACCAAATCAATTCGGTTCGGTTCCGATTCTAAGAGTGTAGAACCGCTAATTAACCGGTTCAAAACCAAACCGATTTTGGGGGTTTTAATTAGTATTTTTTGTATTACAATTTTATGTTTTATCCTAAAAAGAGTTTAATTATGTATAATTTTCACCATAAATTGAACAATGTATTAATGTCACATTAATTAGATCTAATTAAGCAAAACTATACAACTATATTAGAGAACCGGACCCTTAATTTCACAATTAATCATTCAATAATGTCTAATTGGGTAGAACCGAGAACTGCACCGTAGAATCGGGCGCAGAACCGAACCGATACCCACTTATTGGGTTCGGATTTGGATCTCCAAAATTAAGAACCGATTGATTGGGTCCAGTCCGGTTCTGACCGGTTCGGTCCGGTTCCAGAACCGTGCCCAACCCTACCTTAACCCATTAATCTTTCAATCTGGGATTTTAAACTTACGCGTGGACCTAAATCTCTCCGTCTACACTTGAGTTCAAAGTTCAGTATCAGAAGATAATAAAGTATAAGGATTGTTTATATACACATTAAAATCTTTACTTGATTGTCTAGTTTTTTTGTTCAAATGTGGGCTCTAATGTGCATGTGGACATTCTTTGGGTGCTACTTCTATGTAAGGCTCAGATATCCTCACCATTGGTATCAGAGTCTTGGTTTGGTATACTCTTCTAGCAAAGTGGGTATGATACTCTTATGACTGGTAATACCATGACTATGATCGGGTTCTTTCTTGGTGATGCCCATATAGGATGGAAATGACTCTTAAGAACCTAAACTTAATATGCTAGTCTTTTAGGTCAATTGTGATTTTTAATATGTATATGAGTTTCCTTGGATGCTCATCCTAATAAAACCTTGTGATTATATACCACAAATTTCATCAAGTTAAAAAGAAATTTGTTTTCCTGATCAATATGGACAATTTTGTTCTCCATTGCAGTTTCGAAGTAAACTTTAAAATAAGATTTTAATATTATATATATTAAAATCATATTTTAAAATTGAATTGTATATCATATTTTAAAATTTAACATACACTCCAATTTTGCACAAGATATCAGCTACAAACAAATTAAAAATGTCAAAACGTCCGAACTGTATAACACGCAGTGTAATGTTGTATAACCACGTAGAACATGTAGTGCAATGTTGTATAACATGATAGATCTGTGCAAAATTGAAGTCATGTATAACATGTAGTGTAATGTTGTATAACAAGTTGGACCCTACCACGTATTGCAATCTGAAATAACGTGCGTCTCAAATCCGACAGTTTTACATGGTTTGGACGATTGGACGTTTTATACAGGTTTGTAGCCGATTGTACCCTTATATATATATGTATTATTTATATGTGTTCGGGGAAGGGTTGGAGCAGGACATGGCGGCCAACCCGGCCTAACGAGGGATATTGAACCCCAACCTCGATCTTCAAAAGTCTTCTTCCCCTCGACTTTTTAATTATAAAATCAAGCACTTGAATACTTGATTATTATCCCAATAAGAATGTTGTTACATAAGTCCTTTTTTTAATATATACATAAATATTACCCAACCTGGCTTGTCCACCTATTCTACTAACCTCACCCAAACCCTCCTACGAGATCTTTACTCACTCTCAAACCTTGGTTGAGGCCAGGGCAAAGGGCACACTGCACCACTATAACACTGCAGGTCCTCACATAAGTATTCTTTTTTAATAGAGAGTACAATTATTAAATAGTCACATTACATGCATGTGTACAAATTGGGTATATATTAAGGAATGTACAACAAATATAGTACAAGAATAAATCAAAACAAGTTAATTAATAGCGACAACATCACTAACTAAGGAATTGATGCAAAGATTTGTATGCATATATTCAGGTATCTATGTTTGGTTGCTACTTCAAATATTCAGAGAATATATCAACTTTGGAAGGGCCGTTCATATAAAAATAATAATCTGAATATATTTTAGGCATGCTCAATTATCAATAACTTTTAGAAAAAAGAATTCACATCTTGGTTCTAGTTCGCAATGAGATCAAATGAAACTTGGTGAGGACAACATGAAAAGTACCAAAATAACCTGAATTTATAGTTGAGTGGGAAATGATATATATTCCCAACATTTGAAATTAACCGAATTTTTGTGAGTGAATTAGTGGAGAGAATATGAATATTTAAAAGCTGTTTTACAGGAAAATTAAATCTCCAATATATATAAAGTGATGTTATGTTCCAAAATTGTAGTTTCAGTACACATAGATACATTATTTGGTTATCATGTACTGTAATGTGTTTAAAACAATGTCTTATAAAAATGCTAAGAAATTTTTTTACACAAAAACTGATTAAAAATTAATTGAAAATAAATCAGATTCATATATACATTTTTGTTCTTTGAGATGAAAAAAAATTGTAATTAAAGTCGATTCATGTAGAGTCATCTTGTGCGGCCTGTAAAATATGCTTACCTTAACACTCTTTTATCTTTTTTTTTCCTACACATATATATGGGAAATTATGTACTAAGAATACATTAATTAATATATCTTTGATGTGTTTAATTATAAACCAAACTAACACAATTAATTCATCCAAAAGATGCTAATGGTGCGTAATATAAAAAAAATGTTCAATTTGAATGTTTTAAGAAATTAAAATATATTTTTTCAATATGTAATAGTCAGGTGTGTATTAATTTTCTACCGTTCTTAATAGTGCATAGAGTTATTAATTTTAGATAAATACACTTAAGTTGACACTTTTTGTGTCATGTTAGACAACATGGTTATATTTCAATTAGTTTTTAGGGTAAAACGACAAAAATGTCCATTAATGTCATTCAAATTTTCACAAGCATGTCATTGAGAGCTTTTTCTCTCTCCTCTCACTCTCACATAACCATTACTCTTTGAAAATGAAGAGCTTGAGAGGAAAGAGAAAGATGGACAAAAAACTGTTTGTGAAAATTTGAATGACATTTAGTGATATTTTTATCATTTTACACTAAAACTAACTGAAATTTAACTACTTTGTCTAACATACATGACACAAAATAAATCTTTACTAACCTTAAAAATTATTTTTTAATTTTGAGTGTGTCAACTTGCAAATGATGTCAATTAAGTTACTTACGTAAGATTAGCCCAAATAAATAATAACGCAAATATATCATTTTACAAAGAAAAATTATGTCTTCAAATAATTAATACCACTTAGTTTTTCCTATAAAAAATACCACTTAGTTTGTCCACACACACCTCAAGCACCAAAGATATAAAAAATGTATATTTTTTTCCTTGGAATACAATCACCAAAGCACTCAAAATGTATGTACGTACTCCTCATTGTCCTTATAATCATTAATTTCTAGAAGTATTTTAATTTTATGGGTACATTTGCAATTAAGCTTAAGTTTATTCCCTCATTTGTAGTTAATAAAATAATCTAAGTAGATGCTTCTGAAACAAAGATGATTGCTTTATATAACTAGTGACTTCCTAATCGAGTTGTTAATTATATAAGTGTTTGATCTAATTAATACTAAGAATATAACTTGATACGAAAGATTATTTAACAAAAGTTATCAGCCAATTCTTTATTAATTATTAACTCGTGTTTTGTTATGATAGTTTTTTGCACGGTGAGGAGAATCTAATTAGTCACCCAATATTTTACAAGCTTATGTCATTAAAAAGAGGATATGTATGAATGAGAAAAGATGTTTAGAACTCCCTTTAGTGATTAATTAAGTAATTAATGCAGGTAACTAATTACAATCCCAAACCCTTCGATGAATATTCGTCAAATAGCCTTAATTACGCCTGTCATATATTATAAGATCAATATTGACATGTAGAGTCGTCTTCAATTGGTATCTCTTTAGGGTTTGGATGTTGGAGGCTTCTTTCTTTTTCTAGTTCCTTCTTACGAGGCTTGTTGTGAATTCCGTGTGTTATATATGTGGACAATTTTAATATATAAAAGAGAAATCGGTTGAGAACTATTTTTTCTCGTGACGTAGCAAACATAGGCGTATATATCTCGCACATGTTTTTATTATTATGTCATGTATTTTCATAATGCAGTCAGTCAGTATTTTCATTATTATAATATGTATTTTTAGTGAACCCATATCGAACCATAACTCACCCATTATAAAGTATGTTATAGAACCGACCCCTACCTCTCCCTGACCCCATTGTTACAGTCGTGACCCCATTGTTACGGTCGGGACTCTCGCAGAAGTAATTAGAAGCGAGACAACGAAGATTAGGATTGATTATGATAGTTGTTAGTATGTAATAATTAGGCTAACCTTTCACTGACACAGTTTCCCCTCGCTACAGTCAGGGATCTTGTAACATTGGTTGAGATCGGAGCAGCGAGATTGTCATAATCAGGCTGAACCTTCGATAACCCGATTCCTCCTGGTTAGAGTCGGGGACCATATCGTAACAATCAGGCATTCTCATTGAAGAAAAGAAACATGCCGTTATGAAAATAAAATCATTTTTAGTAGAAACACAATGGTAATTGATGAAAATACGTCTCTTAGGTCAATTTGGCCCCTCTTGTTACACCGCTCTCTTAACAGGATTCACTTATAGAGTATAGTATGAAACTCGGACCCCTCGTTACACCACTCCTTCAAGAAGGTTCACTTATAGGGTATCGTAAGGAACCTGGCCAAGGAAGAACTCTAGTGAGAACCACGAGAACCAGCGTAGCGCTACATGACAACACAGACGCGTGTGCCTCACATATGTTTCCATCATTATGACATGTATTTCCATAACATGAAAATTTGGGTTAATATATAACGAAATCTCTAACCGTGATGATGGTCCCCGACTGAAACGAGGAGGAACCGAGTTAGCAAGAGTTCGATCTGATTATGACAACCCAACAACTGTCATAATCAACCTGAACTTTCGTTGCCCAGACTCCCACTATTGTTACGAGGGTCCTGACTGTAGCGAGGGGGCTGGAACCTTAGACCATGTCTGTATTTTATGACATACAAAATACACATCTGGGCGTGCCAATATCGAAGTCTGGTACCAGATTGGTGAAGGAGGGAGACGTTTTAGTTGATAGAGGAAAGGGTAAAGAGAAAGTAAAGGAAAAAGAAATGAGTCAAGGATATTTTCGATATTTCAATTATATATAACAAAAAATTTGCCCAAAATTTAAATTAGGGTGATTTTAAGATATGAAGTTCAAGTAAGATCATTTTTTTTAAATATGAGTAGTAAATTATAAAACACATCAAATTAAGTACAGTAATTAATATTGTAATTATCCATATAGTACGTCTTATTGCATAACACAATAGCTATTCGTGTTAAAAATGATAAATTAATTAAGCATCGTTTTCTTAGAGATTCACACTACTCTCTTTAGTCGTGACTCTATTAACCAATAAAGCATAAATCAGTGAAGATTCCATTTGTAGGTATGTGTGAAAGAGAATGAGTGGTTGCCTAATTAGCTAGCATGAGCAACATTATCATTCTAAAACGAAAACGACATGTCCTGTCGTCGTCGTCGTCTTCAATATCAGGTTTTTCTCCTGCCTATAAAAGAAGGCCATGCATTTCCCAATCATATAACATAATTTACAGAGGGGATGGCAAGTGGTGGTGGGTGCTTGTTGTTGCTTAAGAAGATAAAGCCATACTTGGCCATCGTCTCTCTTCAGTTTGGTTACGCAGGCATGTATGTGATCAGCCTCGTCTCCATGAAGCACGGCATGAGCCACTACGTCCTCGCCACTTACCGCCATGTCGTCGCCTTTGTCCTCATCGCCCCATTCGCTTTCTTTCTCGAGAGGAAAATAAGGCCCAAGATGACACCCTCCATCTTCCTCAAGATAGCCATTCTTGGTTTCTTAGAGTAAGCCACCTGTTAATTAATGTTTGCTTCTGAATCTTAAAATAAGTGTTCACTTTTTATGTGTAATTGTCTACAGGCCGGTGTTTGATCAGAACTTGTACTATCTGGGGATGAAGTATACGTCGGCAACATTTGCATCGGCCACTGTCAATATCCTCCCTGCCATCACCTTCATTATGGCCCTTATTTTCAGGTCTTTTCCTTTTCCCGAACTTACATATTCTTTATAGCTCAAGCTAGCTATAGCGAGTACGTTATGTGTGTACAAAATGAAGCTACTATTTCGGGTTAGTACGCAACTCTAACTCCGGCCTCTAAAACGTTATATTATTAAGGTTTTGAGGAACTTTTAACACCAATCGGAGTCCTAAGACTTCATCCACGCCTCCATTTTCGTAGTCCATCCATATAATGAGTCTTCATTTATATACAGACTTACAGTAGTAGAGTCTGCACAAATATCATGATTGAAAAATTGATCAAGTCAGTTGTCTATACAAGAATTTTCGTAACACATACCTGATTTTAAGTAATCGATTGATCGATTTAAGTCTGGTAAGCACATTAAGTTGAATCTATATACACTATATAGGTTAAGGAAAAATATATTAATTAATTCAAGAAAAATAAAAATAAAAATAATTTGTATCAACTAGTATCATATATATTTATATTTTAAACATATAAACATATAAATGTAACAAATAGATAATTTTTTTTTATATTTATATCTTAAATATTTATTTTTAATATGGTACCATTCATATTTTATTATATACAACTAGTGCTCTCTGCATATGCAAAATAATGCTACTAATTTGGATGACACCATCTAGAGGGTCCCACCCATCGTGTATGTCTATTCGATTTGCCAAACAAACATACATATATCTGCAAGATTCATAGAATCATTATCACATCATATGACAAATTATGTGAATCGTATTTATTCCAAAAGTAATTTACATGAGTCAACTTGTCACACATGGGACATATCAGATTCGTGGCTGACATATGTACTGTGTTTTATGTAAATTATGTTGTTGCAGGCTAGAGACAGTGAACATTAAAAAGGTACATAGTATGGCTAAGGTTGTGGGAACAGCAATTACGGTGTCGGGAGCGATGGTGATGACTTTATACAAAGGACCCATAATCAACATAGTCCGATCCGGCGGGAACGGCCACGCCGGAGGCGGCGGCGAGGCCAGCGACCAGCATTGGGTGTCCGGGACGGTCATGCTCATTGCTAGTTGTTTCGGCTGGTCTAGTTTCTTTATTTTGCAAGTAAGTCTCCGATAATATATGACTAATTTCACACGAGTAAAGTCAGTATGAATTAATTAATGAAGTTGTACTTGTTATATTGTTGTTTAGTCGTTCACGTTGAAGCAATACCCGGCGGAGCTGTCTCTTACGGCGCTGATATGCATGATGGGCATGCTGGAAGGCTCTGTGGCCACTCTCGTCATGGAACGTAAACTTAGCGTCTGGGCCATTGGCTGGGACTCCAGACTCCTTGCAGCCACTTACTCGGTAACTAAAAATCTTCGACTTGTCTGATTAATTTTTATTAGTCAACTGAGCGTTTTTTTATTAATCATGCTGATATAGGGAGTGGTTTGCTCGGGAATAGCATACTACGTGCAAGGTGTTTTGATAAGGGAAAGAGGCCCAGTATTCGTGACATCTTTCAGCCCACTTTGCATGATCATCACAGCCGTTCTGGGCTTCATCGTTCTCTCCGAACTAGTCTACCTAGGAAGGTATGTATTGCAACTTTCTCTCTTTTTATCGGTAAGTTGAAGATTTGGTCTCGACTATGTTATGACGAGACAGGACAGCACAAAACTTGTGATTCAACTTATCAACTATCAATAATACAAAATTGACTGACCCATATTGATATATCTATGTTGATGAACGCTACAGCATAATTGGAGCGATTCTGATAGTGGCGGGGCTTTACACGGTGGTGTGGGGCAAAAGCAAAGACCCATTGGAATCACAAAAAGCTCAGGATGGACAACAACAGAAGACTTTCGAATTGCCCCTCACCAACACCAACGTTGCCAATGGAGGAAAAGTGACCAACAACAACACCCATCACTAGGAACATGGCATCTTCGTTACTTAGTTGGTTACCTTGTTTTTGTTTCTTAGAATTAATGGGGAAGATGAAGATTCCTCTTGGTCTGGATGTAAAGGAGGAATGATGAATAATATATAAAATAGCTGTTATACTTATTAATATACCATTAGAGTACACTATCCAAAATACAAACCTTTTAAACTTATTCATTTTGAAGTCCATATCCCATTTCTTCTTGTACTTCAATTATCTTTATTTTCTTGGGGTAATTACAAATGGTTACCTTTAACTATCAGTTACACAGACACGTACATACTTATAGTTTTTTTTCTTACATATGCTTACTCAAATAAATTGTTTTCTTGCATTTAGATACAAAAAGAAAGAAAAAGTGAATTCCATCCAAACACGTGCGCGCACATGACCAGAACATATTTTTCACTTCCCAAAATGCCCGTGCACGTGACCAGAATATATTTTTCACTTCCCAAAATGCTCGTGCTCACGTTATTTGGGTTTATTGGCTCCCCATATGCACATGTTTTCATATTCACTCTCTCACTCTCCCCAAACCTCTGTCGTGTGTCGCTCCCTTCCGCCCTCGCTGAAGATCACCACCTTGTTGCCGAAGACGGACGTTGACCTCTTCCAATCCTCAAGATTTGTTTTTCTGATGAATTGTTTTATTCAATCTCAGTCTCAGGTTGATTATTTCATTTAGAACCTCTAGGCATATGGAATTACTGTAGAAATGTGAATAAAACAATTCATCAAGAAAACAAACCTTGAGGATTAGAAGAGGTCAACGTCCGTCTCCGGCAACAAGGTGGTGATCTTCAGCGAGGGCGGAAGGGAGCGAGACACGACCGTTGGCGTCTTAAATGTATGGTCGAACAGTAGATAAAATGGTTGAAGCTTTCACCAAAAAAACTATATATTCTGGTCACGTGCACACACGTGTTTGGATGGAATTCAATTTTCCTTCCTTTTTGTATGTGAATGCAAGTAAACAATTTATTTGGGCAAGCATGTGTAAAAAAAACCTTAGGTAGGTATGTGTCTGTAACTTGATAGTTAAAGGTAAGCATCTGCAATTATGGTCGCCATAGTTAAAGGTTTCAACACTTCCTCTATGCTTTTCTTCTTATTCTCATTCGTCGCAACCTCTTTCTTTGAACTCCTTTTTTCTATCCAACTCTGTTGTTTAAGTTTTTTCAATTCAAAATCTTTTTCATTATTCATAACATCGTCCTCTCCATTATGGTCGCCATTGTTAAATACCGTTTCTATTAAACCGCACAGTATTCAATCACTTGTGACTCTCAAACTTCATTTGTATCTTATACTCTTCACCAAAAACTCCATTATCAAAGCCCTGTCAAGGCATGTACTTTTCAATCACCGCCAAATCCTCTTTAATAACTTTCATTTTCCCCTTTTGGATTACTGTAATATCGGAATTCCATTCACTATATACAAGACGCACGCGTTATCTGCTTCGTTGGAGGTAACGAGGCGCATTGAAGTGGAAGGCTCAGGTGAGCCTTATGCTGAAATATTTAAGTTTTTGAGATATGGTTTACCCTACATACATGGATTATATAAAAAATATTATGTATATACTGACACGTGTTTATATTACATTCAAATAAAGTATGAGCCAAGGTTGTAGAATATATAATAGATTCACTAATGAATTTTGCATGATTATTAATAATCAAGAGAAGTGCATTTTAGCACTTGGCATGTCGGTATTTTCTTTTTGTCATTTAACACTAATGACAATGGTAAATTAGTATTTTATACTATTTCCTTTTAATTGCCTCAATTAATTCGTATTTAACATCAATAATTACTTCCACAATTATAAAATATTTTCATCCATGATTAATAAATATTTTTTCGTTGTTGACCTAGAAAATACTTATGTTTTGAATATTAGTGTCTTTCCATTGTTCAATTGCATTGGTATGTGTTTCCATTATTTCATGAACAATATATTTATTTCCGTTGTTCCATTGCCAATGTCATACGATTTCGTTATATCATTGCAGTGTCATATGTTTCCATTCTTCCATGAACAATACATTTATTTCTATTGTTCTATTATGAATTTCCTATGGTTTCATTATTTTATATAAATTATTTTTATTACTATTTATGTCAATGTCCATTGTTTCATGTGCGTATAACCACATTATTCATCTCGGTCACATTCACCACAGAACCAATATCATATGATTGAACCATGGAGTCAATATCATCCGATGGAAGCATGGAGACAATATCATTCGATGGAACCACATAATCAATATCTGCTGGAATCATGGAACCAATATCACATGTTGCAGCAGCGACATGAAATAACATGGATCTGAAAATAAAATAGAGATTGAAAAAAAAGGTTTTTACCTTTAGGCAGCTTCGAAAGTCATGGTCGGAGGCGCGGAGGAAGGAACCGCGGAGGCTACGAGTGGAGGCATAGAGGGAAGAACCGCAGAGGCCACAGGCGGCGGCGCAGAGGGAGGTGGCGGCGCGGCAAAACTTCGATCCAGAGGACGGCGGCGCGACAGAACGTCAATCCGGAGGATTAATAATGGCGGCCGAGAGCTTAAGCGTGGAGAAGAGGAGAGTAGATAATTAGGTTTTAGATTGATGAATCGTAAATCTAAATGAAATATAGGTTTCATTTTTACAGATTTACCCTTACTATATTTTTTTCATTTATTTTACTAATAAATTCACTAATTATTATGGATCATTGATTTGAAACCATTTTATGGATAGTATATATTTTTAGATTTGCATATAATATACCATTTGTCAAGGGGTGCACCTATATATATATATATATATATATATATATTCTTAAAGATGTTATACATATTTTTTAGAACTACTTAATGACTAATAAAAGTATTATATCACTATATATTTATGAGCACGTTATATTTTAATTATTGTTTCTAAGCAAACTCTTGCTCATGACCGTAAACGAGCTGAGTTTTTAACGTGCCTCTCGAGTTTGCCTTGTTAAATATTCGGCTCGGGCTCATTATAATCAAACTTAAACCAAATTCGAACTCAAGAATAGACTCATTTAATAAACTAGCCGAGCTCAAACCTTATTTATAATGCTTGATAGGCATCAAAACTTGTTTAAACTATTTATCTTCATATATTTTATTCATAAATATATGAAATTAAGTTACTCCACTATTTATATTACTTCTTTTATTCTTTATGTTTTTATTATATGTTAATTCATTATTTAAGAGTATAAAAATAAATTAAAGATATATAAAAAAGGTCAGTGATCAATTGGTGACACCAGTAGTTAAATATATTTCTAGCTTAACATTATGAAATTTTGATTAATCGGTGACACCAGTAGTTAAATATATTTCTAGCTTAACATTATGAAATTTTGATTAATCATGCATCCATTGATTTAGAATGGTGCATGAGTCGCTCCTGTTTACTCAACCTTCACATGTCCTCCCATTTTACGGTAATTTCGATTAATTAATGGTAAGTGGTGTGATTCATTTCGTAATTTCGTGTACCAACAACAAATCACCATGATTGAGAAAGTGATTAGAGTGAGAAATCAAATTTGAGGTTATGTTAGTGACGAAGATATATTGAATTAAATAATACTAATATTATATTTCAGATATTTGTGTTACATATTTATATTTGTCGGGCTGGTGTAATCGGCGATTGAATATCTCGTTGTAGTTACACATTTGAAACGACCCACGTCTAACACTTTATATTTAATATGATCACAATTTTTTCATCTTTTTTTTTAGAAGTAATCACAATTTTTTCTTAGATACACTATAGTTATTTATGTGCAAAATAATTAATTAAGCATCATTTTCTTAGAGATTAACACTGCTCTCCCTAGATATGATTTTAGTAGGCAATAAAGTATTAATTGGTGATGATTCTATTTGTATAGGTGGGAAGGTGTCTCATGTGTGCTTTGTTGGACAAGGGAATCACATATAATTATTTTTTGAGGGAGAAAGAGAATGACCACTAAAACGACATGTCGTCTTGAATATTGGGTTATTTTCTTTCTTTTTCTCCTGCCTATAAAACCATGCATTTCCAAATTTTTAATATAACACAAGCTAAGGAGGGTTGAAACAATCAGTATGGGAAGGTGTTTGTTGTTGTTTAAGAAGATAAGGCCATTCTTGGCCATTGTCTCTCTTCAGTTTGGTTACGCGGGCATGAATGTGATCAGCCTCGTTTCCTTGAAGCACGGCATGAGCCATTACGTCCTCGCTACTTATCGCCATCTCGTCGCCTTTGTTGTCATCGCTCCCTTCGCTTTCTTCCTCGAGAGGAAAACAAGGCCTAAGATGACACTTTCCGTCTTCCTCAAGATTGCCCTACTTGGTTTCTTAGAGTAATTTACTCTATAACATTTTTGACATATTGACACTGAATGGCTACTTAATGTTTGATTATGTATTTTAAAGTAAGTGTCCACTTTTGTGTGTGATTGTTTGCAGGCCGGTGTTTGATCAGAACTTGTATTATTTGGGGATGAAGTATACGTCGGCAACATTTGCATCGGCAGCGGTCAATGTCCTACCTGCCATCACCTTCATTCTGGCCCTGATTTTCAGGTCTTTTCCTTTTCCTTAACGTGCATAATTCTTATTGCTCATGCGATATGTATGTGAAAAATAAAGCTATCAGGCAGGACTGACTCGTTTATCAAGTAAGTGATTCAATTGCTTTAGGCCTATCTAAAAATAGAGTCTAAATATGATTAAAAAGCTTTAAATTTGAATATTTTAGACCCATTTTAAAAAATAATACCCAAAATAATATTTTTATAATCACTTTTAGTTTAGGCTTCAAGAACCATTGAATCCACGTTGCTACTAGCACAACTCTCATTGTAATGTACGTAGCATAGTCGACTCATCTTTTTTGTGAAATGAGGACTTTTCCCCTCCTCTTCTTCAACCTCCCTTGTCTTTCTTATTCGAACTCCACAATCCTTGATTGTAAAATCTACTTGCTTCCAAAGATCAAAACACAAACTCTCAATTCCTTAATAAATTGATTAATCATCTAGATCAACTAGTAGAAGCAAAAAACAATACAATAAAAACGAATACACAAATTTGTATGCATTCGGTGCGTCGTCGGGTCAGATTCTCGTCGGCACAATTTCAGCGTCCGATCTGATGGGTCCGGCTCTGACAACGTCGCTAGAGCTCGCGACAAAATCTAGCAAAAATCTTCTAGATATTTTCGAACTCAAACTAGTCTAGATCGACGACGAAGTTCAAAAACCCTACATTTTGGGAGATGATATATGTGGTCTAGCAACTCAGATTCGTCAAGGTTAAGAAAAGTTTCAGTTCTTTTAATAATAGGTCGATAATGGGTACAAGTTCGAACCTCTTTGCTCCGGTGTCAAAGAATTTTCTTAAGGGAAAATGGGTCATTTCACGAAATTAGTTATAAAAGATAGAACGGTGATAAAATATTTGATTCAGGTGATCTACAAGTTAAAAGTACAGGAATAATAAACATGTTTAGTCATGTATACCTAATTATAATTATCTCTAAATTATATCATGGCAGGCTCGAGAGGGTGAACATCAAGAAGGTACATAGCATAGCTAAGATTGTGGGAACAGCAATAACGGTGTTGGGAGCAATGGTGATGACTTTATACAAAGGACCCATAATCAACATAGTTCGATCCGGCGGAAATAGCCACGGCGGAGGCGGCGGCGAGGCGAGCGACCATCATTGGGTGGCCGGGCCTATCATGCTCATTGTCGGTTGTTGCGCTTGGTCTAGTTTCTTTATTTTGCAAGTAAGTCCCCAATAATATATGACTAATGTCACACAAGTAAAGTAAGTATATGAATTAATTAATAAAATTGTACTTATTGTATTGTTGTTTAGTCATTCACATTGAAGCAATACCCGACGGAGCTGTCTCTTACGGCGTTGATATGCATGATGGGCATGTTGGAAGGCGCTGTCGCCACTCTCGTCATGGAACGTAAACTTAGCGTCTGGGTTATTGGCTGGGACTCTAGACTTCTTGCTGCCATTTATTCGGTAATAGCAATGTTCTAAAACTCTTTGAAATAATTTTTTATTCGATCATTTTGTTATTAATCCCTAAATTGACCTCTCTCTCGCCCAAACTGGAGCACAGTGCTTTTTAGAACATGATAATTGGTCAATTGACTTATTAATGATTTTTCTGCGCAACAAAATTTTTAATATAATTGAAATTTTTTAATTCGGCTAGGGCATCTCTAACCATGTACTAAATTTGGTATAAAATATATGTTAGATGACATAATTTTAGCGTCTATATGTTATTTTCATTCCAACCAATTTGTTGTACGTCATTTTAATAATAAAACAAAACAAAATATATTATTTTATTATATCTTAGTGATAGGAGTGATAGAACTGATATTAGATGTAATAGAGTAATATATTTTTTGGATATACAAATGGAATATAATTCATTTTCATATTAAATATATCACGAAAATATAACATATGATTAAAGTTGATATGACAGATAATATATTGAAGGGACAAATATAACATGTGGTTGGAGATGGTCTAATTAGTCCAACACTACAATATAAGTATAGACTATGTATTAAAATATAAACCGAACTAATATTTTTTTATTAATTATGTCGATATAGGGGGTGATTTGCTCGGGAATAGCATACTATGTGCAAGGTGTTTTGATGAGGGAAAGAGGCCCAGTGTTCGTGACATCTTTCAGCCCACTTTGCATGATCATCACCGCCGTTCTGGGCTTAATCGTTCTCTCCGAACTAGTCTACCTAGGAAGGTATGTATTACGTATTAAAATTTGTGCTCGATTATATCACGATGAAACAAGACAACACCAAACTTGTGATTGCAACTTATTCAACTATCACTACATTATTGACCCATACTCGTATATCTACATACAGCATAATCGGAGCGATTCTGATAGTGGCGGGGCTTTACACGGTGGTGTGGGGCAAAAGCAAAGACCCGTTGGAATCACAAAAGCCCGAGGATGAACCACAACAGAGGATCTCCGAATTGCCTATCACCGACACCAACGTTGCTAATGGAGGAGAAATGACCAACAACAACCATCACTAGGAACATGGAGCTTTTGTTACTTTATTGATTACCTTGTTTTTGTTCCTTAGAGTTAATGGGGAAGATGAAGCTTTCTCTCGGTCAAATGTAAAGGAGGAATGATGAATAATATAATACCCTTTGTTTACTACATATTCTTGACTTAAATGTTTGTATTGATTCGGGAAAGTCGTGTTTTTGTGTCGTGTTCTTAACAGTTGACAACTAAGTTTTCTAGTTTCTGTTTGCCTCTGTCTATTGTGGCATTTTGTTTTGCCAAGGCAATCCAAACAAGTAGAAGCTGAATCGTTCATTTTCCACAATTGGGTTTGTCAATCCATTTCAAGCAGCTTCTCAGAATACTCTGTTAAAATGACATTTTCTTGCCCCTTTTTAAATACATAATTTTTTGAATATTTTGCATATAATTGCACCTGTACCTACCCATAATGGATTTCTTTCACTGAAAGAACTCGTAGTCAACACTGAAGTTGCTATTCTATAGATTTTTTTTGTTTTTTTCAATAAAAAAGACAAGTCACTTGAAAACCAGACCTTCCATAGATCTAAGAAACTCATAAATATGAATACAACTATCTGTTACTTACCCCAGAATCCAAACTAGTAAATGGGAGAGAAATGTAAGGAAGAAAACAAAACCAAGAAGCAAACAGATAAGCATCAATGGATATTACATGTATATGTCCAAGTGAAACAAAGGAATCAACACACAAGCCTTAAGGCTGAAAACTCGGTCTTGATTTCTTACAGGCAAAATTAATCCCTTACAATACCAGCTACAACTACAGAGTTCTATTGGGAATATATTAAATGCAAGCCATACATTTCCAACCTAAAACAACTTGAAACTAAAACACACATTATACACCTCCTTATACTTTCAATCCCGACACTCCTCTAACTGGTTATCCAGACTGCCCACCAGCTTATTGCTCGTAACTAATCGCTGTCATCATCATTATCTGCAAATACATGATGAAACACAAGTAAGAACACTAATATTGCAACTTCAATTATGTAGATCACAGGCATTCCCCGCCTAGTTAACGATGTACTTGAAGGCACCATGGGTCCTTACAACATTAAAGAGGTATACAAGATGCCAAGCTGACTGATACTACATAAAGAGCTCCCTTCTTCAAAAGGGAGGCCTTGAATCCAGATTTGATTAGTTCAAAGTTGATAAAATAAAAAAGGAATTCATGTGGTTTAGAGCTTTGCATTGATTTACATTTATGTATGGTTAAAAGTCTCTGCAACAAATTGGACCATTTCAGTTCCTATATTCAACAGTCCCACGTTTTCAATTTATTGGTTCTAGTTCTTCAGTTCACAACTACAGTACTCTAATTAGTTAATTTACAGAAAGGACCAAAACCAAAATGTAGTCTTGAACAATTACTAGTATTTCCAGAATGTGAATAGTATCATACTAATATTTGGTACGACACTAGAACTATTATGAAAATACAGTGATGTTTGGACCAAATGCTGCGGATGGGATTATACTGCCCAAACAAACACCATTGATCACTGCTGCTTTACCGTCAATATCCACATGCCATTTTTATTGGACACCTCTTTATACAATCAATAGACTTTAGGAAAATATATATATAAAAAAAATATATATATATATATATATAGACTTTGAATAAAAACTTACCGTCATCCGCTTCTTCACTTTGGCTGTCACCATTTTCCTCATCGCCTTCATCTTCGTTATCTTCATCGTCGCCATCATCACTGTCCTCATCATCGCTGTCGCTGCTTCCGGAATGGTCACTTTCAACTGGAATTTTGGGCTTAGGAGGAGGAGCTGTGAAACTGGTTGTAGACCTTCTTCTTGAACTTGAGACAATGTTACTCGTGTCAATGCCCTCAAGTTCTCTGGCTCTTTCCTTTCTTCTTCTGACTTCCTTGATTTCTGAGGATTAATAAATTGGAGAGCATTAATAGTGTAGACCTTGGCACATGTGTGTGTATTCATTATCCCAATGTGCAATATGCTAAACACAATTCATCTCTGCAAGCATCTTAGTTCTATTTTAAGCTATGTGATACATAAAATTAGAGAACAAAAAATTTTCCATTGTTTGACTTGGGAGAGGGTGTAAAGCAAACAAATCTGGATTCTACTGCTGCTGACAAGAAGATAACAAAAAAACAGTGTCCTTTAAGAACTCCGGGGAATATTTAACGAAGTCTCCTTCAATGAGTCAATGACAGTGTTAACTGTTAAGGACCATGACAAAAATTTTAAATGAGAGTTTACCCTTTTCAGAAGGGTTTGCAGACAATCCTTCCTTTGAAAGAATCTCCTCCAGTTCTTTTATTAGAGCAGCCTCACGTTTGTTCTCGGACACCTGTTTGACTTTCTTGTAAATCACAGGGGGCACACTGCAACAGAATTATTGTTAAGATGTTGGCTTGACAAACATGCAATTACACATAAAAACGAGTCAGAAGATATACCCCATTCCACATGATTTAATAACTGATTTTAGATGCTCCACACGTTTTCCATATGCAGGAGTAGGAACTTCTTTCTTCTGCATGTCACGAACATGAGTTAGACAAAGTCCATACCTACTTCTAAACCTTTAGGCCTTTGGTAAATAATAAAATTACCTTCACGGGGTTTTCAGCAGACGATTGGGAGTTATCGTCCTCATGTTCACTGTCTTCTGCGGCACTCTTTTTCACAGACATTCTTTTTGCTAGCTTGACCTGTTTTGTACTAGATGCCTTTGCCTCCTTCACAGGCCTTTTACGTTTTTTAGGTTCAGATTTCTGCAACTTTTCCTTTCGAATGATTTTCTTTCTGGGCTTTTCTTCTTCTTCTTCTTCTTCTTCTTCTTCTTCTACCTCCTCACTCTCACTACCTGAAGCATCAGAATTTTCATCACTGCTGCCCTTTTCAGAGGATTTGATCTGAGACCCTTTCTTCACTTTTTTCTTCTCAACTTCAGTTGGTGATTCAGAACATTCAGAAGAGTTTAGGGCCTAAGAAAATCACACAGGGCCACATTGTAAGCATACTTCAAGATGAATGATGCCTACTGAGTAAATTTAACCCACCTCATCTAATTGAGCACTTATGAGCTTCTTATATGGATCAAGGGTATGCTCATCAAGTCCAAGATCTTTCTCCAAGAGTCGACGAAGTCCAGCCATTGTCACTTTACTGAAAAAAGGAAAGTGATAAGTACTCAATTCTCACTTGGAACAAAGATAAACAGCACAGAGGTGGTGTAATTGCAAATGGATACACACATATGTTAAGCATAAGAAAAAGACCAATCTAAAGCAAGATGACAATTGTTGCAATGGAGTAGGACCAATCTAAATCAAACAATATGTACAAGACTGTTACCCAATTAACAGAGTAAGTAACATACTCAGAATTTTCTCTGACATAAGAGGCTCTTGCTCTAACAGCTTTCTTGATAGTGTTCTCACTTGGAACTTCACTTGCAATGCTTTCAGTTTCCTTCTTTTCATTTTTGCTGGTTTTGCTTCCTGTCATAAGGCCTAACACTGGGGAGTCTTCCATTTTCTCATCTTCAACATCTTTCTTTAACTGGTGTTCTGATTCTGCCGTTTCTTCTCTAGGTTTACCAACACTTTCACTCTCCCCAGAATTCTTGGGGGCATTGTCATCATCGGCACCACCTATGCACTAAAAATGAGAATGATGCAAGAGTGCAAGTCATCAATAAAGGAAATACACGACAACAACGAGGATTTATCAAAATCATAGCTGTAAGGAATTTAGTAGAGCACAAAACATTGAATGCTCATATATATGTTTGTGTGGTAGGAACTGTGGAACTGGTATATCATTATTTTGTTCTTGTTCTGTAAATCCCAAAAAGCTTTAAATTCTAATTCTTTTCAGATTTCAATGAATGAAATAATTAGTTTCTCTTAACATACAATTCCAAAATATTTAAACTGATAAATGAACCTCTGATAGACCTATCTTCTCTACGGAGATAAATGATTACTGCATTCCAATTTCACGAAAATCAATAATGTGCAAGGATTTCCAAAGCCAGCAAGTCTCAAAGATTATTAAAAATAAATGTTCAAATAAAAATAAGAAATCAAAGAATCAGGTGTGGGTGAGAAAAAAAAAGAAGAAAAGACACTTAAATTTCACCTAGTTGTTTGATGTGAAGGAAGGAAAATACACATTTTGTATCATATTGCCACAACGCAATAAGAGACGGGCAGATAGTAAGCAAGTGAAAATCAAAGCATGATATAAAGTAAAAGTAAAACTGTGAAACAAGCAAACAACACTCTGCCTCAAGCATGATGTGTTCACACATTATGCCAAGCAACAATTTTAAAATCCAAGATAGTACCTCCAGCAAAAGTTGCTTTATAACTCTTTTATGCACATCCAGAGCACACTTCTCCAACCCCAAGTCTTTTTCTAATAATCGTCGAACCCCTTCAAATGTCAAAGAACTGAAATAGAAAAGGAATATTATGATAATCATCACTGACCATTTAATCGTATGTTCAGACTATCACCAATGCATCAAGAAATTTTTTACAGCAACTGACTTGCTTCAGCAATAAGCATAAATAAGTGCAAATTAAACAGGAGAAGATAATTAGAAATTAGAATGAATCAAAAATGTAGATATATCACAAACAGATCTTGTGATACAGCCGAATTAGCAACTCTAAGCAAGTTCGGATTCTTCTGTAATTCTATTCCAGACCCGCGCATACAGAAATCCAGACTTGAATACTTGTATGGATAGACAAAACCTTTTAGAGATTATTTCAAGTTATTTTAGCTTTTTTGTTACTCAGTAAGTGACTTCCGAGTGCGGTAAGCTCTTATATGTTGCGCAAGAAGTCTCACTTTTCCACGAGACACGACACATGAGATGGTCATATATCATGACTGTTCTATGATATTAAGTTTCTCGATTACCTTCATTATTAAAAGTCTGTTGGCAACATGAAAGTTGAAGTGGAAATCTAAACTATAAGCATTTATTATCCAGAGTTAACATGGTGTCTACAAGAATTCTCTTTTGTTCTAGAAGTTGTAAGATGACAATGTTTAAATGAAAATATGTTGCCAATTCCAATAGATTTTGGTTTCCGTGTATCTGAATAGCATCAAGTACAGACTTTTAAACGATAGAAATGGCTCTTACTATTCTCCATTCACATAAATGGAATGTTCTTTCACAATGTAATCTTAATTTGATGTAAGACCATTACTAGCGTAATATAAATTATTTTGCAGATTTAGACGATAGTTGGGGGATAACAAGTGCACCCAAAAAACACGATGACAAATAAGTATACCAAAAAAAGCCAAGACTTTCTTGTGCTTCCTCACCTACCCCCTTTTAGAGGAGGAGCAAGAAGATATGACACCAACAGTGTCAAGCATTTTCTCATCCACACACCACGTTATTTCTGGGATAATTATTTGAGAACACATTGACACCAAAACAATAATTATACTCTAAAATAGATTGGACAAGAATTCTTATAAAAACACCCAGCTTAAAAACATTAGGCGCCAACTACCTCAAGTTTTCAACTTTGATAAAGTAGCAACGCCTCATATCTACCACGCCCAAAAATAGAATCAAAGGGCCTTAATTCAAGCTCAAGTAGTCAGTCACGTTTCATCCCTAAATCAGGGACATTTCATCCAAATGTGACTCCATTTGGGCTAATAAATTACATGGTAGAGATGACAACACAATAAGATCATCTCCAAAACTAACAAAAGCACTCTAAAACCAAACACTGAAGAACCAAACACATAGCATAATCTTCCAATTGCGATCCCAAAACAAAACACCACTCAGATCAATCCGATTAAAACCTAAAACCATACAAACCTAAACGAGAAAGTAGGGTTCCTCAGCAGAAATCTGCAAAACCCTAAGACCACACCGTTTTCTTCTGAAAATCTCTCGATAATCAGCAGCACCACCAACAAATTAGGGAAAAAAAAGAGAAAAAACTCACTCGGATTGTTCCTTGAAGTAGGAGACGCGAGAGCGCATGGCGGTCTGGACCTGCGATTCGATAGTGGGCGCTTCTTCGGCCATTTTCGTCTTCGGTCTGAGTCTCGAGTTCGAGTGGAGAGAGAGAAGAGCTCCTTCTATGCTTAAACCCCGAAGCAGAGAGACAACTTTATATGCTGTACTCGCGTGTATGTGATCCTTAAGATCTCACGGTGGTTATGCAATCACACTATTTACAGTGTTTCGAGCTTAGCTTAGTTCGTGTTTGTTATAATCGAATTTAATTTGAATTCGTGTTCTAGTCTAATTATTTGAGATTCGATAAACTCATAAGCCGACTCATTTAATATTTAATTAATTACTTATTTATATTAATATAATTTTAATGTTTGATAAATATTCATAATAAAATTAGATGAGCAGAATCAAGTCGAGTCGATTTCAAATTTACTCATTCAATATTTATTTATTTTTAATAAATATTTGTATTGAAATTTACATGAATAGAGCTGAGCTTGAGACTAAATTTATTTATTTTATTTTAAATTTAGTTGTATAAGTTAGCTTGTTCGAACTGATCTCGGGGCAACAGTTTTTCTCACGAGCTAAGTCGAGTCTTACACCGTATTGACATCTGTCCAAACAAATTATTGATTTAAATGATTGACAAATCCAAAATCATCATCTTCGTGTGAAGAATTTTCCATGGGAGGACACGGAGCTATGGAGGTCGCCAAGACCGTTCTGGAGGTCGCCGACGTGGCTTGGGCCGCCGTAGAGCACTGTCAACACCGTCACCATCACGCCAACCACGATCTCGACGGCGGAGAGACCACGAGTCCGTCGCCGGAGTTGGAGTCGTTGAAGTCAGAGAATAGGCGCCTCAGGAACTTACTCGAGCAAAACCTGATGCTCCTCCAGAATCTATCCCAATCTCCGGCTTTACTCGACGATTGTCCTCCTCATGTATGTTAATGTTGTTACCATTCACTTTGATTTTTTTGAGCTTGCGTTGCGTGCATTTCTTTGCCTGTGAGAGGGCAAATTCGGATGAGATTGTAGGGTTCAATTGTTTATAGTTGCTTCTGGTGGGTACTGATCTGTATAGGGTGTGAAGGATTTGCATTTCAGGTGTGATAGAATGTTAGATGAATTTGGACACTTGCTCCTTAGTCTACATATTTTGTAAATGTCTAAGTGATTAGTATGGTTTCTGTAGTTTGTAGGATGTCCTGATGATTGCATATTTAAGTTAAGCTTGTTAATTGTTGGAGTACCACATGGTCCACATCTGAAAGATGTGAATCCGTTAACCAGCTTAAATAAGTGGGTTGAGCTTCTAACATTTCACTGTTGATTCAAACTATGAAGTGATTATGTATCTTAGTTGTTTAGAACTTCAATTGGGAGTTTCCTTATGCTTATTGTATGCAAATTGCCCTTTGTTCTTAATGATGTTACGTGAAACAAATCCGCTATGTTGCATTGTTAAAAAGTTGACCTTGGTGTTGGTGTCACTCTTGTTCACTGATTCTATGTCTTTTACACTTGCAGTTGTATGCTAATCTAGTTGCTAGTGTGGATTCTAAGAACTTCTTGAATCAACTTAAATCCCTCAAGCATGCATCAATTGATGGGACTGGCAATGAGTTTCCTTTCAGGGAGGCTACAGGTTTGTTTATTTGTTTCCTTGATTGTCTATTTACAAACAGTATTTGGGCTGATCATTGGATTTGTGTGCTTTGACTAGGGGATGATTTGCATTCAGCTGAAGTTCTAATAAATGTTGATCGTGAAGAACCCAGTTGGTGGGTGTGGGTCACTGACGATATGGTTCCTAGCAATGTTGAAGAGTGGAGTGGAATTGACAATGACAGCTATGTGGTTGTATGCGAGGAACATGTGGTGGATGGGGTTGCAAACTTTATGGCTAGGTGCTTGCTATCAAACCCTAAAGCTCAGGTATGTTCTTTCTCAGATGTATTGTGATCTTTCCCCATTGCATTTCTCATGATTTGCTTATTTGGAAGTGCAGAATCTTACACCAGAGGAGCTTCAAAAGAGTAAGTTACTTGTTTAAGTTTATAACTTCGAATGGTTTCATCTATATGCTGTTTAGTCTATAAGATTTACTTAAACTAATTCCAACTGTTGCAACTTTGTCATTTTACTTAGTGGATGGGCATTGCTTCTAGGTAAAGTCATAAATCATAATCTTAAGCCAAAAGGTCCAAAACACAGCATGATTGTTACCTATCCCAAGGCAAAAGGTCAAAAACATATCATCATTAAGTAAATAGTCTAGTTATAATACATATGTTTAATTCTGTTCATAAGAGCTTTCATAGCTCAGTTGGTTAGAGCACCCGTTTAGTAAGCGGGAGGTCTTGAGTTCGACTCTCAATGAAAGCAATCTTTTTCCCTTCCTCACCAAATGGGTTTTCTGAAATAGTACTCCATGGGCACAAGTTCATGTAGCAAAGCATTCAAAAAATGTTTCCTTTTTTATTTCAGCTTTCACAATTCATTTATTTATATCTATACAAAAGTGTACACATGCAATGATATTTATATTTTGGTATCCATCTCACTGAAACCATATATTTGCAGGTATGGCAAAAGCATTGGGTGGTATGAGCAAACTGGAGAAGATATTTGATATTTGGCATGCTGGGATGTTGTTTTACACCCTTTCCACTTGGGGACTTGCTCTGGCAGGGTTAGTTTACCTATGGTTATTACCATTACATGATTTTGAGCAAGTTTTCTGTGCATTTCAGGGAATTGGAAATTTTCCATGAATTTTTTGCTTTATTGAATCATCCGCACTTCCAAATATGATTCTAGAATTAGTATCATGTATCGCATGTTTAACCATTCAGGGTAAAAGATAGAGTCGAACCCATAAAAGCTTAATCAAGTTCTAACTAGTTAAAGTAAGGTACCGGCTAAAACTATTATACGTGTTAAGCTTGATGGTTTTCAACTGTATGGTTCTCAACTGTCATAGATCCTTTCTACTTAACCTTGGATCTGTTGTGAACAACTGATCTCTTGCTGTTAAGTTCACTTTGGGAGTTACCGCCATTAGTTCAATTGAACATTTACAAATGTACAATGGTAAAGAAAAAGCTCAAACGAAGCACCTTCTGCACTCTGCAGTACAATCTGGGTTTAAGATATTCGCTTTCTCTCTTCACTGGATCCTCTGCCAAACCAAACCTCAAGTACGAACATTTAGTTCATAACTTGACTAAGACATTGCCATTTACTCAGCCTCGCACACCTTGCAATACACTTATTATTGATACAATGTGATGATTCCTGTGACATTTTTGTTATGTTGAATTCATAGTATCCCGGTGAAGATGATTCGTCATTGACTTAATGTGTACTGGATCGCAGGCTGTACAAAAGCCGAGCCATACTGAAAGTTGCTGCTATGGGTGTCCACACAACCAGCAGAGTTGTTATGAGGGCTCTCTGAAGATGGCTCATTCATACCACAAATAATCCCCAACCAGCAGAGTCGTTATGATAGTTAATAAATGTTTGACTGGTTTCCTATATCCCATTGGCATGTACACAAAATACAGTATCTTTGCTACTTCAACACAATCATGTAAATAATTGTGCATAAAATCATGGCTTCTGTGTTTTCTTCAGGTCGTAATGATTTGATTTCATAAACAATCGCACATAAAATCAACGTTTCCTTATCAGTTTGCCACTTAACCATTTTGTTCATTAATAATTGCAGTTAAATTAAGCATATAAAATCAACGTTTCTTTATCAGTTTCTGTACATAATTTAAGTTAATTATATGAACTGTTGTTGATTAAATGCACTAACTGCATGTTATAAGTGAAGATGCAAAGCTTCCCTCTCAAACACTGCATCAGCATCTCTCAGGTAATGAATCCAACATAAATGTCAATACATGCTCATAGCTATTTTTTTTCTGAATTCTTCTGTAAGGATCATTAATAAGCTCATACCTGTTTCTTATGAATTGCAATATATATGCAAAGTTCTATTTGTTCCCTTCTGGCTTTTTCAATAGTGTTGTTTGTGACAGGGATGAGGAGGCAAAATGCTACAGCCACCATGGTATCAGCAAAACTGGTTCAAGTGATGATAGTAGCATTTCTGATGCTAGGCACATCAGCCTCCTTGGCGTCAGCGTCGCATCTAAAAGGTAAACGTGGTAAACGTTCTCCGAAACACGGGTTCACGGTTGACCTACACCATGTTGACTCCAACCAGGGTCTATCCACATGGGACATCATCATGAGGGGCATTCGCCGCTCGAGGCCGGGGCACAAGCATATCAACCCCGCGCCAGACGCGGTTGAACAGCCTGGCGACGAGAGGACGTTCTGGGGCCCACTCACCGCGGGCAACGGGGAGTACTACATGGAACTGGGCATCGGGGCACAGAAAACGCCCTTCTACGCAATCATGGACACAGGGAGCGACCTGATCTGGTCCCAATGCCAGCCCTGCGTCAACTGCTTCCACCAATCCACGCCCCTCTTCAACCCCTCCAAGTCATCCACGTTCTCGAACGTGTCCTGTACCAGCGAGTTCTGCAAGGAGATGGATCAGAAATCCTGCAGCCGACCCGGGAAGAACTGTGAGTATTTCTACGGGTATGCTGACCAGTCCACGACACGAGGATATGTGGGGAAGGACACTTTCACCTTTGGCAAGCCGGGGGAGGAAGTTTCCGTGCCTGACATTGGGTTCGGGTGTGGTGTGGACAACGATGGCAGGGGGCTCAACCATGGCACGGGCCTCGTGGGGCTCGGGAGGGGACACCTGTCCCTCGTGACCCAGCTGGGTTACGGGAAATTCGCCTACTGCCTGACCCCCACCAGCTCCAACAAAACCAGCAAAATCATCTTCGGGCCTCTGGCCGACAGCAACATCACAAGGCAAGAGACCCCGCTGATCTCAAACCCGTCGAGGCCTTCTCAGTACCATCTCTCCCTCGAAGGGATCACCGTTGGCGACAAGCGACTGAAGGTTGACAAGTCTCTGGTCGAGCTGGGAAGCCATGGGGCTGGCGGGATGATGCTTGACTCCGGAACCACCATCAGCTACCTGACGAAAAAAACTTACAACGATGTCAAGAGCGAGTTCCTGGCGCAAATGAAGATCGAGCCTGTGAAAGACGACTTCCATAAGCTCGACCTCTGCTTCAGGCTTCCGCGTCACATCAAGAAATATCACGTGCCCATGTTGATATTTCATTTCAAGGGAGCGGATATGAAGCTGAGAGCAAGCAACTACATGCTGGCAGATACGAACCGGGGAGTGCTGTGCCTGACGTTGGGTTCGGGTCCTGTGGGGATTCTCGGGAACCTTCAGCAGCAAAACATGATGGTTGTTCACGATCTCGACAAGGAGACTGTATCCTTCACTCCTACCGACTGCACTAAGATATAAGCTCTCTGGATATAGTTTCAAGAAAGCTGAAATGTGTACACATAATGTGAATTTAAATTTTGATTACAAACAATACAGAAATACCACATAAGTTTTCACTATCAGAGAAACCAAAATCTCTTATAAGAAATAAAACTACTGAAATTAAGGAAAAACTATTGAATGCAATGCAAAAAGAAATTAGAAAATTTCTAAATTCAAGGAGAAACTAAGTGATCGTTCTAACAAAAGTGTCCTACTTTAACTTCTCTACTAATCACGAGTAAACCAAATCCTGCCATAAGTAAATCACAGAATTCCTCAATTTGAAGAGAATAGCTATAGATATCAAGAACAGCAAGTAAAATTTATCATTGAAAACAAAAGTTTACACATAGTTGCTTGATTACTTGATCAGAGGCATATCTTGGAAAGTTAGATGAACACAAATATGATCAGAAACATATCTTCCATTAGGATCTCCTTAATTTGTAGTAAACCATAAACCAAGAACAAATCATGCAAGAACACACAAATGAGTCCATTGACTTTAAAATATAATTGGCTAAAATACCCTTTTTCATAGGATCAAAGCATACCCACAAAACTGATCTAAGTAAGCATTATCCAGCACAAGAAAATCAAAAAACATAATAATAAGCACTGATCACTTGCCAATTCCAAGTCAAAATTAGCATTGAGAAGAAAACACTACCTGGTAATGGAACATTCATCAAATCAGTAATAATGGTCGGGTCTGGTGTACCAAACGTCGACTAATCGAATTGACCCATCAAGTGAACAAGTTCAATCGACTCGCCGCAGAGAATTTTTGGGGATTTTGTATTCATAACTGGAGAAATGGGGGGTTTTCGTTCCGCTTGGACACATAACAGTGTTATATATTAAGCGTTCTTATCTTCAATTTGCATTTGTTTTTAGCTACATGGAACAACTACAAGATTCAATGAGACAATAACGAGACAATACCTCCACCTAAATTTCAGAAAGTGAGAAGCCAACAATAAATATGATTAACATTACATTCAAGCACGATTCAGTAACAAACATAATACTAATAAAAATAGGGAAATTAACACTTTTGTGCACTTAAATATATACTTTTGATACTTTCATACCCTAATTTTTTTCTCTTTTTTCCTTACCTAACTGTCAAAAGTGTATATTCAGGTGCACAAAAGTGTCATTTTCTCTAAAAACCTAGTAGTCACAGCCTCCTGGATGAAAAAACCAATCAGACAGTATCAGATTATACTATCCAAAATTGCTCTTCCGAGTCACTACAACCGTCGACCACCGGCAGAACGCCTTCCGCTGGGTTGCTTAGGACAAACAGTACCTTCCCCTCCTTGATTCCAGTGAAATTCTGCCACAACCCGAGACAATTGTCCATCCCAGCACCCGAGACCATACAAAACTCACTTGAAACTGTCCACATCTATTAACATCGATGCACACTAGAAAACAACGCTATAGAGACGGACACTCTCAACTTGTGAGAAAAAAAATCCTAAACAGCTGAGCCGAAGACACGTCGAAAAACAACCGCACACGACAGGAACAACCATACGCGATTTAGGATTAAACTTTAAATCGCCCAAAGAAGGCTCCCAAAGATAAGCGATGCACCAATCGTATCGTGATTTTTTAAATAATTAAGAATTTTATTAATAATTATTATTTAGTTCTATAAATAATCATAATATATATTTAGTGTAGTGAATTTTACATCTCCAACTTCAAGATCAACTAAAATATCAACTGAATGTGCTGTAGTGGTTGGGGGTTTACTCACCCCTTCGAGTCTTAGTTGTTACATGATGAAACAATGGAATATACACATACAAACTAAACTTAGCAAGATGAAAAGAAATCTAAAGACATATCCATGATATATATTCTAAAGAAATTTTTGCAAATATCCATGATATTTCTATGGAGGTTTTTAATCTTGAGTGATTCTTCAAGTTTCTAAAAAATTCCGTTCAAGACATTAAAATTGGGTCATTTTGTCTGATTGGGCCGCAAGTCCCATTCGGGTTGAGCTAGGGTTGTTCATCTGGTCGGGTCGGATAGACCTAATTGGTTTTGGACCCGACTCGGTCTCTGTCGGGTCCAATTGGTTATACCCGAGACTCGCTCGACTTCATGGTCGGGTGGTCGGGTTTGACTCGGTCGAGTATCGAGTTGAGTCGGGTAGAACCCAACATACCAGATTCTTAACCATAACCCATAAATCAAAACCCCCAATGTTTAATCCTAAATTCAAATTCAATCATAACCCAAAATTAAAACATAAAACTGAATGGAAATTGAAATCAAGGACTCAATCAAAACTCAAATCCCCAATTTGAAACCCTTATCCCTGAATTGATTAGGATTTCCCCAATTGAGAAAAGAAAATCTCAAATTTCCCCGACTCAGAATTTACAATGGAATGAAAATCAAAATTTTCGAAACTCTAATCCCCAAATTGATTAGGGTTTCCCCGATTCATAACAAAAAACCCTCAATTTCTCCCAATTTAGAACTTTGGTTTCCCCCAATCAAAATTGAACTGAAAACCTTAATAATTTTCAAATACCCAATTTGAAACCATAATTTCCCAATTCATAACTAGAAAACCCACTGTTCATAACTTACAATTAAATTAAAATTGAAATTAGAATTGAAAACCCTAATAATCCCCAAATCCCCAAATTGAAACCCTAATCCCCTAATTGAAACTCAAATCCTCTAATCGAAACTCAAATAGCCCAAAACTGAAAGAGGGAGAAGAAGAAACACTAACCCTAACCGGTGTTGCATGTCACTAGCGTTGTGTGTGAACAGTGAAACTTGAAATTCTGTTGGAGAACCGAGCCATTGGTGATTCTTCTCTCCACCATCGCTTGATTTATAGGGACGAAGATGAATGCTCTCCAACAGATCGATTCGCAACGGTAAGTAGATGGAGATAGAGCTCGAGGTGACTGAGGCTTGCAAGTTGCGATAGAGAGAGAGAGTCGAGAAAGAAAGCGATGATGGAGAGGCTAAGCTCTGGGACCTAGGGTTTTAGACTGAGAGAGAACGAGGTGTGTGTGCGTGACTTGTGAGGGATTAATGCGAGAGAAGAGATATTTTGTTTCAAACGAACGGCTGAGATAAGAGAAGACTTCGTGATGGACAGCGCAGGAGGCGGCACGTCTACATGAGAGCTGAGAGCTCTCTTTCTCTCTTATGCATCCCACATCAGAAACGTATAAACGTTTTAAAATATCTATAAACTTCCGTGTTGGTTTGATTTGCAAAACAATGAGCTGGATTGGGCGGTGTGCTCATTAATTCTGGTAGGCTGGTTTGGGCCTAGCGATAAAAATGTGGATTGGCTCCTTTGTGTGAAGTGGAGTCGGGTGAGTCGGGTTATTCGGTGATTTTGTAAATCACACCCGAGACCCGACTCACCTGTCAATCAGGTAGGGTCAATCCAACCTGATTTTCACTCGGTTTGAGTCGGGTTGGGTCGTCGGGTGAGTGGGGTCCCGCATAAAAATAGACAATCCTAAGTCGAGCCGTTTGGCTAGCCCAACATGCATCAACATCAACAGATTTGTTCAAAACCATTCGGACCCATCTCGATGGCATCCGTGACGAGCATGTATGAATGTGGGCCTGTTTCTATTTCGGCCATTTTATTTCAAAATTTTACCATTAATTAAATATTATGGTACTGTATTCATTCATTTTTTCGACAAGTACTTTTAGATGTGCTCAAATATTGATTAAATGCAATTAAATCAATTAAATTGGTTTATAAAAAAATATTTAGTATATCCACCATATTAATTCTTGTTTAGTATTTATCCAATTCCTAAGATTACTGAAATATTTTGTGTGAGAATAGAAGTCACTCATTCAAACTTTAATTTTAGGATTTATCGAATGCGTGCTTAATTCAGAACCATCATAATTTTGATTTGGTCATTGATATAGGTTTGTCGGGATGTCATTTCAACACTTCTGACTCACATCTCTTATTATGCATTTCGAGAAAGCATTGGTGGTATTTTATATTCGGGTTGGAGTTTTGATGTTATCATTGCAGGTACAAATTATTTGATCTTAATTCTTTAAAAATAAGTAGCTAATTTTGGAAATTAATAGCAAAAAGGAGATGCCACGAAAAGTGTCACGGTGCGTGACATATTATTTTGAGGAACAGATTGATGCCCCAAAAAGCGCCACAGTGCGTGGCATGTTATTTTGTGGAACGGACTACTTACCGTGCCATATTCTCTCGAGAAACAGATTGTTGTCACGATCGTGGCCACGCTCTATGGCATAGATCGTAGCAGAATTGTCAACCAACAAAGAGCTGCTACGGTCCTTGGCAGGCATCGTGGCATAATTACCTACCCTTTTGTACTAAACCAAATATAATTAGAATAAAAAAAGAACACTACACATTCATGATGATTCTGTTGCTCGTTTTAGTGTATGTTCGAATTTTTAAGAATGGATGTAATCGATTAATAAAATGATTTATATACACAAATCAAAGCTTAAATCCAAGTTAGCTAATCCGATTGCATTCCTTTCGGCACAAGGGACACGAACTCGATTTCTTCAACCACCGGCGAGGGCAGTGCTCGTGAAACACGTGCAAGCACGGCATTACTTCAAGCGTCGACGGCGGCGACAATTTCTCGAGACAAATCGTGCACGCATCGTCGTCACAAATCGCGGGGAGGCATGTCGAGAAATAGGTCGGCCAGAGATGGAGAGTCGGTTACTTTTGTGGTGCCGTTGATGCGGATGTAGTCTATTTCTTTAACTTCAACGTCGACGAGACGATGACCCGAGGCGCAGCGTCCCTCGCCGATCAGCCTTACTTGTAAATTCCTCACACCCATCTCTCTTTTGGATAGATAGAGATTCTTAATTTCTTATATAGGCCTATTCTCAGTTTAGAATAGGAAAGTCAAAAACTGTAACTAGATTATGAGTTTAGAATAGCTTGGTCCTCACGCCACCCACTTTCCTATTCTCAAATGTAGAAACCCAACAAAGTTCTACTCTTAATCAAACAGAAACAAGGATAGAAATCCTGAACTAGTAAGTAGAAAATAATATTGTTAAAAATAGTTGTTCTTTTTAGTCTATGTTTCCAATTCTAATTCAGGAAATGTATTCAAATAAAAAATATATGCTTTCAGTATGAGAATTGAATAACGGGGATTAAAATGATGAAATAATGGATATACACATACACAAATTAAACCTTAAACCCTATAAATAACTGATTCGATTCCTCTCGAAGCATTTCCCTCGACACAATGGACACGTTTTCGATTTCTTCGACCAGAGGTGAGCACAGTGTTGGTGAAACACGTGCCCGCACGGCATTATCTCGACGCTCGACGACAATTCCTCGAAACAAATTGTGCACGCGTTGCCGTCACAAACAATGTTCTTGAGGTTGTGAAGCTCGATCACCATCTTGATTGTCCGAAAGCCGGTGTTGTAGGCGAAGGAGACGGTCTTGGGGACGAGGACGTCGAGGAAGTAGTCGCGATCCAGGTCCATGACGCCGGAGAGGGACCGGACGAGGGCGTGTTCGAACAGAGAGGTTTCGAGAGAAAACGAGGTGGGGCAAGTCGAGAAATAGGTTCGGCGGAGATCGAATTCGATAGTCGATTGTCGTCGGGGTGCCGTTGATGCGGACGACGACGATGATCCGAGGCGGAGCGTCCATCATTGTGGCCGCGCAGCTTGAATTCAAAAGGCCTCACTTCCATAGATTCATCTTAATTTCTTGCAACTTCATTGCAAATTTGGACTCAGCACTAATATATATGTATATAGCTTTGGCTTTCCTATTCTGAGTTTAGAATAGGCAACTCATGGCCCCCATTTTATAAAAAGTAATAAATACCATTAACTTTCAAATTTTAACAATTAAATTACCATAGTACTCAATTAAATTACCATAGTAACCAGGGCCGGCTCAACAGTCTTGTGTGCCTAAAACAAAAATGACAGCATAAAATATGCCGGATGGTAGCTGGAATTATACTGAAAGTCTGTCCCACCATCTGTAACTTCAACTGTTCCAAAATATGTTACTGTGGTTGGGCCATGAGATCTATCATTTTCCAGTTTGAAACCGACTTTAGCATTATTTACTCTTTTATTAATTTTTTTTGAGAAATACTCTTTTGTTAATTAGTTATTAATTAAATAAGAAAAATACATTAGCCATATTTTATTTTTGGAATGATTGTGAAGATAAACATTTGTTTTTCAATTAATAATCCATCTAAACAAAAATAAATAAAAATACATATTGTTACAGTTAATAAATATATAATATTATTACAGAAACTCTAAACATAAGAAATACATAATTAAGAAACATAACAACAAAATCTGCCATAACAAAAAAACACAATAACTACATTTAACATAAAAGAATTGGAATTTTTGAGAGCTTAATTCCTTTGTATTTCATGTTCTATAACAAAGAATTTTTCATATACATTTTCCACAAATAATTAAAAAAAATATGAAATACGGTATGAATATAAGAAATAAGGAATTTTTTGCATATACGAACAGTTCATAGAAAAAATGGGTGATTAATAAAAAAAGGAATTGAACTGATTGAAATAAAGATAAAATAGAGATAGACTTTTGAAATTCAAGAAATACAAGCCAATCTGCAGTACACCGACTAAATATTTTGCAAAAATAATACAAGAAAAATACTTTCAAATAATTTGTTTGAAGTTCTTAATTAAGAATAATTAGAGAATTACTAACCTGTAGAGAGAAAGGAAGAAGAAAACAAGTGAAGTAAAAAGCTAAAGAATGAACAAGCCAAGTAGGTGTTCAAGGCAAAAATGAACACACTCAAAAATCTAACTTATTTGGTTAACAGACTGCTAATATCCATTCAATGTGGAGATTGTTGGAAATCATGTTAAAATAAATATTTTTCTAGCTCAAGTATTGAATGAGATAATAATACATTGAATTTGAGATTGATGCAGTTTCTATGGTTGCATTTTTCATTCCAAACATTGAGCCATACTTATGTTTTTTGAATGGATCTTTTCATTCTGAAATATTGAATCATGCTTATGTCATTTGACTTTAATATATAGCACCCTATGGTTTAAGGGTCGCAACCTTTCTATAAGAGACACGTTGAACATGTGTGTATGTTTGAAACAGTGTCAGCTCTACTGTTTAAAGAATTAAAATTGGATAAGAAATTCATGATCTTCCTTAATCATCTTCTTCATAACTCTTTCTCTCCTCCTGCTTAAATACAAATCAATAGTTATGTCGCTAGACTCCACTATTTATAGCACTCGTTAATGGTTTAGTCTGTTTTATCTTGGGAGACAATAGCTTGGTAAATTTTTCTGTGTCGTAGAGAGAGCAATCTTGTCTTAAGGAAAACGACGTTGTGTACTCAGACATTCAACTCTTTCATAATTTCGATATTCTCAAACATCTCTAATACGCATATTCTATTATATTTTAAAGTATTTTTTTATTGTTTATATTCATAAATAGTGTTGTAACAACTCCATTCTCCAAACACTTGATTCTATACTCTATTTGGGTTCAGATTTTACGCTTGTAAGTTGTAGAAAATTTTAGCCATATTTTTAATGTACACTTGCACCCACCCGCGAGGAGTTTTTCTGCAGATACACCTGATGTCCTAATTCATAATACAATTTCTCTGGTTTGATTATAAAAAAATAGTTAAAATTGCAGTTAAGTATAGTTGTCAAACCATTTTTGCGACTAATATCTTTTTAACTTGTCTGACCGCATAAAAATTTTATTCATATTTTTTCACATAAATTTATTCATAAATGTGTAACTTAATTGGAAAAAGAGTGATGATAAATTTTTTAAGTAATTTGGCACACTAAAAAAGTTGCGTGTATTTAGTTGCAAAAATGATTTCGACACTTCTACCCAAGGGCAGCTATTTCAAAAAATATGTCATCTAAATTTATTATAGGGATAATGACACTTTGTTACACTTAACTATAGCAAAATGACACTTTGATACCCTAACTATTTTTGTCTCTTTTTTAGTACTCTAACAAACTTTTTGTGATAAATTATGCTAAAATGACTAAAATACCCCTGATTTAAGAAATCAAAATAAAACTAGTCCAATTTGATTTATCAAACCATATTTGAAATGGTTCAAATTTAATTTTATATTTTCGGGCATGATTGTATTTGCATCTAAAGTACAAATCAAATTGAACCAAAGATAAAAAAAAATTGAACCAATTCAATTTATAGTTTCTTACACTAAGAGTAATTTAGTTATTTTAGACATTTTAGAGGTAGGTTGTCACAAAAAAAAATGGTTAGGATCTAAAAAAGAGAGAGAAATAGTTAGGGTATGAAAGTGTCATTTCACTATAGTTAGGTGTATCAAAGTGTCATTATCCATTTATTATAAACACCATCCTATCAAATTTTGTACATTTTTATTTAGGGATAATTCCAGATGACTACACCTGGATATGTCATATTATCACATCTAGGACTTTTCGTGTCAGGATGAATATCGAAAAATTTTATTTTTCTCACCGGTACTCATTCCGTCCATTTTTGTTAGTTTTTAACATTTTTAACACATGAAAAGACTAAAATACCCTTCAGAGGTAATAAATTGTTTTTAAATTGAATGAAAAGACTAACATACCCTTCATTATTCATTTAATTTTTAAAAAAAAATACCTCTCTCTCTCTCTCTCTCTCTCTCTCTCTCTCTCTCTCTCTCTCTCTCTCTCTCTCTCTCCCCGTCACCACCTCCTCCGCCATTCCCTCCCCGCCCCCTCCACCACCACCATCTCCTCCCCTTTTATCGCCACCTCCTACTCCTCCACTACCACCGCCACCACCTCCATCTCCTCCACCACCATCCCCTCCCCGCCCCCTCCACCACCATCTCCTCCCCCTCTGTCTCCACCTCCGGCAAGTCTCCAACCGACTTCCGGCGAGATTCTAACGGTGGTGGAGAAGATGGTTGTGGAGGGGGCGGCGAGGGGATGGTGATGGAAGAGATGGAGGTGGAGGTGGTGGTGGTGGAGGAGATGGTGACAAAAGGGGAGGAGATGGTGGTGGTGAAGGGGGAGGGGAGGGAATAGTGGTGGAGATGGAGAAGATGGAGTTGGGGGCGGTGGTGGTGGAGGAAGTGGCAACGGAGGGGGGGGAGAGGGAGAGGGAGAGAGAGATATTTTTGAAAATTAAATGAATAGTGAAGGGTATTTTAGTATTTTCATTCAATTTAAAACAATTATTTACCTCTAAGTGGTATCTTAGTCTTTTCACACGTTAAAATGTTAAAAACTAACGGAAATGGACGGAGTGGGTAACGGTGAGAAAAATGACATTCTTGGGTATTCACCCTGACACAAAAAATTCTAAATGTAGTCATGTGATAATGTGACATATCCAGGTGTAGTCATCTGGAATTATCCCTTTTATTTATAATATATTACACAACCACACAATTATTTTAATAAACTTCAAGGAGTGTACGTAATAGAGCGGAAATAAACAGACAATCATAAGATACAATATAAGATTACACACTCTTATATGATTATGTCTTGAGAATCACCATCTCCGTCATCCTCATGTAACCTCAGAGTGTCGACGTAAGCTTTTCCATTGAGTTCTCGAGCAAATAGTCCTTTGTAGAAATCAGTGACAGTGATTCGCCGGAATAATGCCGGTGTCGACGGAGTTATAATACTCGGCGCCGGAAAAAGTTCTCCGTCCAAATTAGGGGTGTAAAATGTGGCTACTGAAAGCCTCTCATTCTCCGAACTCACGGTTGCACGATGCTCAATGCTTCTATAAATTCCGTTACTCACAACCTATAAAAGGCAAAAATTGTTAAAATATAAAATTATGATAAGATTTTTTCTAAGTGGAAAGTATGAATAGTTATCTTTAACTAAACATCTCTTACACAATTTATCCTCAACTAAAATTTGGATCATCCGGCTACATTTAGGTATCGAAAATTCTCACCCATTGAATATTTGTATCGTAAATGCCGCAAACCGGAAATCAAATTTTCAACCATAAAAAATTAATTTAAATTTGAAAAGTAAAAAATATAAATTTAAAATCTAAAATTAGATTTTTTTTAAGTCTGAAAGTTATATATTTAGTGAAGGAGCATTTTTTGTTTTTTAAATTTCAAAATTAATAATTTTCATCCAAAATTTTAACTGTTGAGAATTTCCATTACTTCACTATAGCTAATTGACCTAAATTTTAGTTGAGAATAGTGGAAAAGACGTTTAGTTGAGAATACCTATCCTTACTTTTCCCTTTTGAAATTTTATTAAATAGATTTGAAAAAAAAATCAATAAGATATTCTAAGAAATGAATAATGATATATATAAACTCTTATAAATAATTTGATTAACAAAATATATGTCTAAAATTAAATTTAAGTTTGGGACATACATAATTTTGGTAAATAATAATATAACTTGATTAATATATTATTAATGATGTGCTTTAATCACAGTTATTAAAAAATAACACTTAAACTGACACGAATATCACTTACATTCAAATGATTTTAAAACATTACAAGAAACTACAATTAAGTTTGTATTTTCACATTTTACTCGATTTGAGTACAAAAAGACCAAAATTCCCAATTTTTTCATTTTACATCCCTTCAAAAATAGTTGATTTTTGCAAACTTAAAGACTTTGAATAACTTTAGTCTTTGTAAAAAATGTAGCGGACTTTCATACCTTTTTGAAATGATGAGATTCAAGAAATTTTGAGATCAATTGGTAAATCAAACACGTGTTAGTATTTTCTGGTGAAAACTTGCTTGTTCTAAAAGTTTATGTTTCCAGCAGAAAGTTTGAACCTACTTTTGAATTACCAACCGACCTTCAAATTTTTGCGAAACATAGTATTTTAAATAGATATAAAATTCAGCTATATATCTCATGAAGATTCTAAAATCATCTGAAGTTTTTGAGTGTGCAAAGGTCATCCATTTTATAAGGACGATTAAATGAAGAAAAAAATAGCATGAGTTTGAAAATTAAAGAGGGGCATTTTGATCTTTTTTTTTGTACTGAAAATGAGCAAAATGAGAAAAAATAAACTCAACTTTACTTTTTAGAAACGTTTTCAAGTTCGATGTATTTAAGTGATATTCGTATTAACTTAACTGTACTTTTTCAAGATTAACCATTTTATAAATTCAAAGGCTGAGGTGATGAATTCCTATTTTACATATTAAAATATGAATTTGTTGATGAGTAAAAAGTGATGTGAACTTTATTTTTTTGTGCAAAATGTGTATATTTGTAAAAAATGACGAAATTGGATATGATATTAAGAAATATTTAAAAATAATAATTTAACTAAAAAACTAAATTACAAATTTAAGTTAAGCGTATTTTCAGAACAAAAAAAACTTTTTAAAATATTTATTTTATTTTTATTTAAAAATAATACTTAATGTCAAGAGTAATTTCGTCATTTACACACATTTTTCTTAAACTAATTAAAATGTCATTAACAAAATACATGCATGTTCCTACAAAATTTTGATTATATAAGACATGTTATATATATATAGTACCTCCAAAGTGTCACCAATGTTTATAACAAAAGCATTGGGGAGGGGCTTCACCGGAACCCAAACACCATCTTTCTTGATCTACAGACCATCAGTTTTATTGATCTGTAAGAGAATGGTGATCCCGGACCCGTCGGAGTGAGCTTTCAGGCCGATCACGCGCTCCGGTTCCGGGCATGGAGGGTAATAGTTCATCCTCATAACTTGCCACCCTTCCTCGAACAATTGCTTCATTTCTTCACTTTCCATCTTCATAGCTTTAGCCATTGTGTCCAGGAGCTTTAGTGTTATTTTTTTTAGTTCTGTTGAATATGCTTCTATTGTGTCTCTGCATGGTTTGGAGCATGTAAGTTGCAAGGAAACTAGCGGAAAGGAAACTTTGATACATTAAAAATTTTACGGTTTTAATTTTGACGTACTTAAGTTTCGTCTATTTCACACACCTAATATAACATTTTTCTCACATTTCACTAGTGGATTTCATTTATTTCCCGAGCAACTCAAATAAAGTTGGTCGACAAAGATTGGTCAATCTCGACTGAAGCAAAGTTGGTCGGTAAAACATCTTTTTGTAGACGAACTTTGCATTGGTCGGTATTAAGTACTCTTTGCCGACCAACTCTATTTGAGTTAGTCGGGGTTAGTTACCCTTTGCCGACCGACACGAGTTGGTCAAAATTGGTATATTATTCTCGACCAACTCAAATAGAGTTGTTCGGGAACATATTAGACTTAACGGTCAGAATGATCACAAAATAGTCACATTCACCTTTCCCGACCAATATAGCCTAAGTTGGTGGGGGAAGGCAAATTTTTAATCACCATTTGAGGCCCTTATATAAGTAAAAATAGCAAGTTAGGTCTGCGAAAATAGTAAAATGAAACTTAAGTATATCAAAATTCTAAAACACATACTTTTGAGTGTATCAAATTGTTGTTATCTACCCAATAAACTATTACTAAAGCCCAAGAAAAATACAAGCTTCAATTTCTAGGTTAATTCATTCACTTCTATTTTACGAGACTTTAACATATGTTGTCAGTGGCTTATATTGGAAAATATAAATCTTAACTGACAAATGGCCGACCTTTCACTCATTATATATATATATATATATATCACATTCACTTATTTTTGTTGGACATTTATTATATTCAATTGACAAATTGTTTTCGTTGGACATTCATCTATTTTTATTGGACATTCCATTTCATTGGATATCACCATTTTTTTTAGACATTCATTTAATTTCGATAAACATTCACTTATTTTTAATGGACACAGTTAGTTCTCATGGTCCATAACCAATCCTAAACGGTTTAAAAGCCGAATGAGTTAATGGAAACAAAAAATCGTTCAAAAACCATACGGTTCAAAATTTGTACTATAAGAAGCCAAACCAACCTAAAAGTCCAATCTGATAAGTGAATGCTCGGATTGTTATTATTTAAATTGATAGACACATTCACATCTTTTGTTTGTGCAACTATTTAACACCTCCTCTCACGTGCAATCCGGATTGATATAGACTTGTGGAAACAATAGGATGGGCCATAGGCCCGAGAGGGTGCAGGGACAACCAACTTTTGATTTACGGTCTTCAAGCTCGAAACAAACGAAATAGTTACGTCAAAATTAAACCAAACTCTATACCACGTTAAAAGTCCAACTCGTCTAAGCTTAAAATGATAAGTAGAGATTCTTATTGTTATTTAAATTGGTTAACGGATACACAACTTTTAGATGTGATGCTTCAAGGAGCGCTTCCATTTCAACAAGTACCAACGAAAGTTCCAAACAAGCACCAATAACCGTGCCATAAACATCACTCCCCCGCAATAAATATACCTCATTTATCAATAGTACTAATTCAGTCGGCTATGGTCAATATGACCGTTAACAAGTCAGAAAACGACCATTCGTGACCGTTACTTACGAACTATACCCGACAAACTCAATTAGAGTTTGTGGGGGAATACTTTCGTAACCGACCAACGTAATGTTGGTTGGGAATAATGAAGCGTGCCCGTCGACCTACTCAAATAGTGTTGGTCGGGTATGCTTGATTATTTCCGACGTATAATCAACACTAGAAAATCTACATCAGTCTATTTTTTTTCATTTAACAACAATATTAGAATCAATTTAGAACTAAAATTCATAGAATAAAGTGCTTCAATTAATCTATAATCAAGAAAGAGAGAGAGAGGAAGAGAACCTTAGAGAAGGAGGGATATTTGGGAACAAATTAGGGTTCCTAAGATGAGTTGGAAGGGTAGTGAGTTGAAAAATATCAGCCCAATCAAGCTTCTGCTCCTCAGAGACCACAAAGTTCTGCCCAAATCCTTCAATTTCTCCTGGTTTTTGCCACAGCTTCTTCTTTTCCTCCATTGGCAAATTGAACAATTCTTTAATCTCTTTCTTCACATTATCCAACAAATCACCACTCGCTCCATGATTGATCAGCTGCATATATGTATGCCCACAAAAATATCTCATCTTAGTTCAGTAATTACTGTATTTAATATGTAGTAAGTTTGTAGAGGAATTAAATATTATACATCTGTTTAATAGTGTGACATATGGTAAATTGCTAAAAATTACTTTGAACTATTCAAATTTATTAAAAATTGGTTGTGAACATTATATTTTTGGAACGCGTATATATTTGTCTAAAAAAGACGAAAATTGTTTCTTAAAGAAAATATGGGTTTCCAACTCTTTGCGGGGTTTTCTCTTGACTTCTATGATGTGTAAGAGGAAAAAAATCCGACAAATTCAGCTTAAAATCGTATTTTTATTAGAAAAAATTATTGAAAATACATTTTTATAATTTTTAGACAAGTAAACAATTTGCAAAAGGTTGTATATATTTTAACTATTTTTTACAAAAATTAAAATTCGGAGACACTTTTGCAAATTATGAATAATTCAAATCCACTTCTTACCCTTTTCATTTTGATTGAAGCGAATATTAGTTTATCTAGTCTAAATTTGAATTATAGTTTGGTTCACGTACGAATTAAAGAAACATATAAATATTGAAAATGAACGTTCCAAGATCAGCGTCCAAGATGAACTATATATATGACCTCATCCGCAAATATCAATTTTATTATACACGTAAGCTAATAAAAAAATTAAAAAAAATCTTTATTAGAGTCCCTTTTAAGGATTTCGGAATCTAATTAGGTCGTAGGCTATTAAAAGGATTTCGGAAACCATCCAAAACCTGAAAGAAATTATTCTTAGTAGGATTCTGATTCGAAAAGCGCATAACTGCATGATATGATCTCACTAACCCGTCAGTTTGGGATCCAATTAAAAATTTTCTTTTAAAAGTATCAGGTTTAAGTGCATGAAAACGTGATCGTCTTAGTTAGTTCTCTTCTTCTTAGATTTTTGCATAGATCACTCAAAATTAAAAATAAATTTAAAACTTTATTATTACCTGGAAGAAACCCCAATCCTTGCATGCAAGATGTAACTTGTCCATCTCCGAGTTCATCATGACACCGTCTCCAGCACCGGCGACCAGCTTTTGCATGTCGATGACTGGAACTCGGGGTAAAGCAGCGGTGTCCGGCACGGTCGGAGGATCTTGCTCCGGCTGAACATACCGTGCCGGAACCGAGGTCGGGTTTTCCTTGGCAAGTTCTTGAACGCAAGGCACTGCAAGAGAATTGCCAAGATTTGTTGGTGGCTCTTTTGCTTCCATTTCTCTATTCAATCAAGAGAAACAAATTCTAACAAATATGGAAGAGAATCATGTGAATATACCTACGAGGGGGGCAACATTTTATACATGAAATGCACAAAGTATATTAAATTTTAAAAAATATATATTTGTTTTCGTAATAACTCCTATTACTAGTTTCTTTGCATATCATTACCCTCTACTATGCAACTTTTGCATGTCACTATCCTCAACTTTTTTTAGTTGCATGTCATCACGGTAAAGTTCCATTTAATTGCACCGTCCATCACAAAGTTAAGTGTAATGTAAAATGTCTATAATACCCCCTATATTAAAATTTTTGAAATTTTGAAAAAAATATATATTGAACTTTTTTAAAAAAAGAATATTTTTTATCACATAAAAAATAAAACGCTTATTTCAAAATTATTTTTTCAAAAAAATATTAAAAATAAAAGACCACTTTTAACAACACTTTTTTATTTTTAATATATATTTTCTTAAAATACATTTATAAAAAAATTAATGTTGAAATTCACTTTTTTATTATTTATTCCATAAATATTTTGAAAAAATAAGTTACATAAATAAAAAAATATTCTTTTTTTAAATACAAGGAAAAAGAATTTGGGACGATGGCACATCTTCCGGCGGAGTACGATGTGCCATCGTTCGGCGTCGTCGTCTGAGCACGGCGTGGAGTGAGAAGACGAGAAGCCCGCGCCCTCTGCAGGTGCAGCCTTCGAATTCGCAGGTCCCTTCGCAGATGAGGCAGACGAGGAAGTCACAGGTGCAGCCAGGAGCAGTTCAGCAACGGAGGCTGAGCAGGCGGCTTGCGACGGGAGTGGCTGAGAGTGTTGGTTAATTAGGGTTTAATTAAGATAATTATTAATTAATTAATGATTATTAGTAATATAATTAATGATTAATAATAATAATAATAATAATTTAATTTATGATAATTTATGTATTTAATTATTAAATAATTATGATTAGTAATTGTGTAATTGAAAAGTCAATTTTGCCCTCAATTTATTAGTTAAATTGGGCACTTAGGGGTAAAATAGTCATTTCATAATCATATCAATTGAACCAATCATATTGGTTTAATAGAACAAAACTATTGAGGGTTTTTTAGACTTTTTAACATACCAAATCTGTTAGATTTAACAGAGTTTGGGGTAAGTGTCGCCTATTTAATATTTGGGTATCCTAAATGAAAATTTGGAAGTTGGGGTATTAAATTTGAAACGTGACATAGTTGGGTGTAGTCAATTGTCATTACCCCTAAAATATATATATATCAAAAATAAAAAAACGTTGTTAAAAGTGATTTTTTATTTTTAATATTTTTTAGAAAAGCCATATTTTTAATAAAAAATAATTTTGAAATCAGTGTTTTATTATTTATCTGATAAAAAATATTTTTTTTAAAAGTTCAAAAGATATACTTTTTTAAAAATTTGAATTTTTAATATAAGGGTATTATGGACATTTACATTAAACTTAACCATGTGATGAACGGTACGAATATAAATAAAATCTTACAGTGATAACGTGCAACTAAAAAAAATAGTAACATACAAAATTTATATAGTAGAATGTAGTGATATGCAAATTTCCTTAAATTAAATTATACATATATCAATACAAATAATAATGCATACGTCCATCAAAATGATTAATCATCAAAAAACTAATTTAGATAACCTATTCTTTGAATTGAAAAAAAAATGTCAAATCTAGCTATATGTGTTTGCAGTGGCTGCTCTAAATCCCTACTATATATAACTATTCCAACTGTGTATATATAACTATATGTGTTTGCAGTGTCTGATTTAGAAATTATTGAGAGCGAAGCAATATTCCTTATAAATCAACTTGCGAATAAATTAATTTATTTGAAATATTTAAGAGTAAATTTTAATTTTTATTCAGTATTTTCGATGAAAGTTAGGCAAGTTAAAGCAATCAGAGCTTAACTTTTTTTTTTTATGTAAACTCGAGTATAAATGTACAAGGTATTTTGTGTTGGGATATATAACATCATGTAACCAATTTTTAGGAAATTTAACTAAGTAAAATAAAGAACAATCATACAAGAATAGAGAATTTACGTGGATCTGAAATTTGCATAGTTCACGAACACACTATTCTCTTATCATTACTCTCAACTCATAAATAATTATGGAATTACAAATAAATGTATTTATAATATAAATATATAGAAAATAGTAAGGACATAAATTTCCCAATTTCTTGTAAAATAGAAAACTTATCATAAATCTTTGTATTTCTACTGTAATTAAGAAACCCTAAACAAATTTTTTTTAATTAAATTAAAATAATGATAATGATCTGTAAGCAAAAAATCACATGTAAATTTATTTTATAAATATTTTAGTGGCATCCATCTAAGTTGGCATCTATCTGACTTGAATAAACATACACAACTAAACTCGTGTTTGGAACGAAAGAAAATTATTAAGCTCGAGCTCGATCGTCTCAACTCGGTTCACTTAATTTTTAATATAAGTATAATTTATTATATATTAAATGGTCATGCTTGGCTATACGAATATAATCTTACTAAAAATTAGAAAACGTATGTATGTTATCGACTTTTAGAAAGTGTGACTTATTTATAACGAGTCTAGACCGAATATACTGTATAGTGTCTGAAATAAATGGCTTATTCATTGCCTAGCTTGATGGGGCAAGACAAAATACCCAGCAGTATTATAAATTTTTGTCGATCCCATCGTGAAGTCATAAAATATCTTTCATCCACTTGTCCTTATTTTTTGCCAGTCTTATATATGATAGTGACAAAATATGATATTTTGGGCGATTCAGTCACCGACTTCTTTTTTTAAAAATTGTTTCACATATATATTTTTTATGATATAAGAATTCTTGTGTCATATAAATACTAGTTAGACACTTAATGAGAATTCTCTATTCAGTAGAGGTGGAGGATGTAGGTGTAAGAAAAACTCTTGGATAGATTAAGCGTAAGTAATAAAGTTAAGTTGTAGTGGAGACCGATTGTCTACAGATAAAAAAAGGAAATATCAAACAATAAAATTTTACGAAATCAATTGGGGGCATCTTAGAGGATTGCAATAATGTTATCTAAGGTTTGTAACACGACAACTCAGAAGCTAGCCAAATTTGCTTTAGACCAGATGAATTGAAATTATAGTAAAAAAATTGTTCCGTCACTATTTACTGAGGCGGTAAGGCTTTGATGTCAGTTGTAGGTTATAATAATTTTCAGTTCAAAAAAATAGTATTTCTGAAAAGATTTAAATGACTCATAAATTTGGAAAAATTTACTCCTAAAATACACATTTTAAGAACAAAAATAAAGTTTAGAACATATTTTTGTTACTGAGAAAGTAGACAATACTCTTTTACAACATGTGTCTTGTCATTTTCTCAAAAGAAAAACTACAGTAGTCCTTTCATGTTTACTTTACATGATGATTTAATTAAATATTTAAACTATCAATTTCTCGTCTTAGTGTATAGTTGAGAGAAACAGAAATTCTTTTCTAAAAAAATAGAGAGAAATAGAAATTCACATCTATTACTCAGAAGTACTTGTATCTATTTACTTGTGTATTAATCCACTTATATATTATAGTATTCTATCACTTAAAACAACTTTAACCGGATCCCAAAATTGAGAGTTTTTGAGACAATAAGCTCTATGATCCATATTATATTTGTTTTTTCAATGCAAAATATGTTATATCAACAGAGTATGTTATTTTCGATGTTATTATAGCATGTGCTATAAATTCATGATATATTTAACATGAAAATGTAGTATATGTTATTTACCTCTTCAAAATAAATATATATTGTATTACTATTTCATCATCCAAATATCACTTTTATGGATCAATCAAATAAAATAATATATTTGATTTTATTTATTATTAAAATATTTAAATGGCATATAGCATATGGCATATATGGTTGGAATGAAATAGCATATCTCCAACCTTATTTACATATCTCCATTATTTATTACTCAATCATTAGCAAAAAGTAAATTTTCATCCCTATCTATTCTCAACCCAGTTTTTAAAAATATCTCTATTTTTAAGGTAAAAACGAATTTATTAATTAAATAGCAATTAACTCGGCATAAAACCGGACATCTGAAGATACAAATGGTGGGACAGACTCCTCACCGTAATCCCAACTACTGTCAGTTAAAACAAACTTGATCAATTCGTGAGCCATTTGATACCGAACAAAAGAAAGACGAACACATGTTTCGATAATGAATAGTACGCAACACCCTTTCGCTAATGTTTCCTCCAAAGTTGTTCAACTCTACCCATCTAACATCATGTGAAGTCACGACCTCCATCTCATACGAATGGAGAATCTCGTGATCTCGCTGTAGTTAGCTTTAATCGGGCATCCATGAAAACTCCGGAGACCAATCGACTCGAACCGGTTAGTATCAAACTGAGTCACGACCTCCACCTCATAGGGATGGAGAAACCCTGTGATCTTGATACACACCGCCTAAAACCAGCTTCCTCGATCAACCCCGCGGTCAATATGGGAATCGCGAATCTTTAAAAATTCAAGTCCTTCTAGCTCATAGGGCTTACTTGGGTCAACCCATCGACACCAAAAACCCCCTGTTTCCTCTCAGTACGGATCCCAATGGGATACCCATGTGAGTATTGAAGCCTAAAAAAGTCAAGACCCCCTAGTTCTGTATGCTTGCATTAATTTTTCCACCAACGCCAGAGAACTCTAGCTCCCTCCCAGTACCGATCTACCAACCAACCAAAACTGAACCTACCTCCGATAAGCCGCGTCCCAATTTGTCTGCCCCGATCACCACCATTCATGTAACCAGCTGTTCGCCGAATTTTCTCTACCCATCCACCGATGACCCCCTCCCGGACCCGTCTCCCCTAAAAAATCATATCAAAATAATACCCCACAATTTGACCATCGTAAACTAACCAACCCCAAAATTAGATCCAACCCTAACCCGACTCACCCAACCTTAGAAAACCTCCTCCGCACCGCCTAGTCGCTGCACCACCTGGCCGCCGCCACCGCACCAGATACGCACGAGACGGAACCCTCCATCGCAGACGTAGAGCCGCGAGACTCATCAAGAATTGAGAAAAACCCAATCGTGCGAGGTGAGGGGTACAAACCGCAACCTTATAGAGACCAAAGGAATTGCGAATAATCCAAAAATATCCCTATAAGTCTCCACGTCTCCGGCCTGCTCTCCTCCCGATCTAGTTTGTAAATTACGTTTTTTCATAAAATTCGACCTCAAAATTTCTGGATATGGTTTTGATGATTTGTAAAATTTAATTTATGATCTTTGTATTTTTATCATAAATTTAGTTTTATATTTTTGAGTTGATTCTTCTATTTTTTTTTGTAAGGAATCATTGATGAATAAATATTGTGCCAAAAAATGAAATATTATATTGAGGTTTAATGTTTGGGGATTGTTCTAGTGAGTACTCAAATTTGAAAGTTCACTATATCAAATATGCAAATATTTGAATGGGGATGGGGATGGAGATGGGGATTTGAGATCAACTTTGGAGGGAAAAGTAGGGAAATTTGCAAATATTTGTAGATTTGCCTAATCCCTTGGAGATGCTCTAACTCAACCCAGTCCTCAAATCTAAGGACGGCACTAGGGCGGGCCTTGTAATCCCAGACCCCGTCCCAAACTTAGGTCTCATACCCCGAACTCATCTCATTCCCACATACTTTGCTATCTAACCCGTCCCAAAACACGCCCCGACGGGTATGTGTAATTTGCAAATCACGGACTCGTCCCGAAATCAAACGGAATTCCAATTTTCATTTATAAGCCGTTATGTATTATATGATCATCACTCAATTAATTTTGCATACAAACATTATGTTATTTATACATAAAACCTGGTGTAGCAAGACATTATATTGCCAACAAATATAAGTAAGTAAAATCTTATGATAGATAAAGGAAATAACTATTATAACATCGCACATCAATTCAGGGTCATTATAATTTTACTGCAAAATATTACTGCAAAATTGTGTTTGAAGTCTTCAAACTTTAGTACATGAGGTATCCTCACTGTGCAACCAAAATGAATTATGAGAGATTAATTAAGTGCGTATGTGCAAAAAATCAAATATAACAGAGAAGTATATGTTTATAAAAACAAAAGATCCCGCAGCGTGAACCCAGCTACTGTTAGTTAAAGTGCAGATGGCTAATTTATGAGTCACGAAATTACAAGAGTAACATGCAAAATAAATAAAACCACATGTCTCAAAAGTGGACAGTACGCAACACCTATCGTCAATGATATCTCTAAAGATGTTCAACTCGACCCGTTCACCATTGTATAGAGCCACGGCCTCTATCTCGTACGGATAGAAAAACCTCGTGATCCCGTTGCATAATGTTTTAACCAGAACTCGTGATAATCCGGAAAAAGCATGTCCCCATTTACGAGAATTCACGAATGCAGCGATCAGCATAATCATTTTGTAATTTGTATTTCCATTTTTAGTTTGTTTGCAAATTGATTTTGCTTTTACATACCAGATTAGAAACTTATCTTGAGATCATCATCAACCCACCATAATCAGAACACAAAATCGACGTCGGGGACGGCCGTAAACCCGATGTCTTGAACGCCAACAAATCTACGCCATGGACGCCAACGGCCGCATCGTCGGATCCGATCACTGTTCATTGCGAGCACGCGTACGCTGGTGAGAGGTGGAGACTTTAGTGGAGAGCAAGAATACGAGAGGAGATAGTACGATTTTTAAATCAATTGGAGTTGAAAATTTTGGTTACTAGACATTAATTACGGGCCCAAAATTAATTAAAGAGATATTCGGGGCAGGTGAACATTAATTACTAGTAGTTAGCAACAAAATATTAATGAGAAATTAGCTAGGTGAGAGGTTACTTTTAACACGGGAGAGAGATCATTAATTAATAAGTTGAATGCCAAATATTAATTTGACACTTATGTTTTATTAGAAGTTGTAAAAAAAATTTGAAAGAAAACAAGACCCAAAAACTTTTATTAAACCAAATCGTTGCATGGTAAATGAGAAAGAGAAGCTGGAAAATTTCCGAACTCAAACTCGCAATCAGAGCCCTTTCGGGCTAAGCTTGTCACTACATGTACAATCAAGTTACCTAATCGATGAACAAAACAAATATTTTATTTTTAAAGACAACAAAACGAATTAATACTTAAATTTATATAATTGTCAAAAAACCATATTAGTCCCGAAGCAACAAACCCGACGGCGACATGGACTGGTAGCACGCCGGAGCAGGTTGAGGGCGACCATACAATCCATCTCGATAACAATGTTGCGGAGCCCCATCGTAACAGTCCACGGCAAACCTTCAAGAATCGCCATGGCTTCCGCCCAAGAATTTCATATTTATTGATTAGTTAATTGAATCTATTGCAAATTAAAATTATGGAATTTAGGTCAGTTTCGGTTCTCCGGGCTAACCATATTTTTTAGTACCAAATGAGAATCCAAACACGCGACAACAATAATTTAATTGAATGGTATTTATTTTTGGTAAATTAAATCATTTAAATAAATACTTTTATCAATAGACGATATATTCTAATAATTTAGAGAAAATTGCAAGAACAATATACCCTATTGTATGTTAATGAAAAAAAACAACATGACGTCCTTTTTTCATTAACATACAACATGACACATTCTTATATAAATATCTTAAAATAGGACACTCTTTTGTAATTCTTCAACATATTTATTAGTAATGTGAATTTTTATATATCAATAAAATAATATGTGGTCTAAAATATATATTTGAAATTATTTTATTATTAAAATGCTTGAAGACTTGAGTTATAGTTAGATGGAGACGGAGACTTAATTTTCTAGGAAAAGATCAAATAAAATATAATAAGATGATAATGATTTATGTTTTGATTATTTTATTGATAAATAAATGAAATAAGAATAAAAAGAGTATACATATATCAATTTAATTCATTCGAAAAATAAAATTGTAACTCATTTTTTCTTATTTCATAAAATCAGTGTATTCATTTCACTCTACAGCTTATTCGTGCGACGACCCAAAATTTTGCTACCAATTTCATGTGATCGACGCTAACCCCGACGAGGTGGATCAGGAGGCGGAAACCGGTCAAGAGGGGGAGGCCCGTGCGCCGACGTCTCTATATTTCGCATGAAGTAGAACCTGTCTTAGACGTCGCCGCCGTTGAGCTCGCTGAAACGTGGATATTATAATATATTCTAAGATTATAGATTTGGTGTGAAAATGAAACATGTAGACTAATTATCCTTAGATTAATTTCATCGGTTTCATGTGTTTTCTCATTTTCATTGGTATGATTTTCATGACATCGGTTTTATGTGCAAAAAGGGAAACATGATCGATGAAATGAAACGTGTAACTGAATGAATGAAATATGAGCATACCAATGAGCCCCGCATCATGAAAAATTATTGTAAAATTGTTCAATTGTAAAAAAATGAAATAATAAATCATGATCCCCCCCCCCCCTCATTTCCTTCCAATACCGATCTCAATAAGACACGTATTGAATCCCAATATCGGTATGCTTGTATGAGTCTGCCCACTGACGCCAGATAACTCTGGTTCCTTCCCAGAATCTGCCTACCAACCAACCAAAAGCAAAAATCCCAGCTCTTCATGCTCCGCCGTCGCAACTCAGGCGCGACCCATCTGCAACTCCAGACTCACTCGTCTCAGCCCATCCCCAAACCACTCAACCTCGGCTCCATCAAAACCCGGTCTACTACCCGACCACGCCTCAATCAGACCCAGATCTACCTCCACAAGAGCTCTGCTCTTACCGTCGCACCACGTTGACGTCACCGCCAGTACCACGCAGACATCGACGCCGCGAGACTTCGCCCGATTGTGGCGAAATAAACCCTAAAAAAAGGGTACATGCCGCCGCACCCAATTAGGGTTTAACGTAGAATATACTTAAATATCTTTCAATCATTAATTTAAATGATTTAATCATATAAAAATACGAATATGTCTTTATATTTAAGTTAAAAGACTAAAATAAACAATAAGTTTAAGATAATTACATTCAGCTGTTATTAATAAGTAAACAAAAATTTAATTTATCTAATTTTTCATCTAATAATCACAATTAATTCTCACTCTTTTACGTAATAAGAAATTCTCATTTGATTACGAGTCCGTATATATTTTAAACTAAAATTGTTCCTATATATTCTAATATTAATAACTAGCTAGATTATGACTTTCACGTTATATTATAAAAGATTATCATTTTGTTCAAAGTGAGTTACGTGTAACCAACAGCAATAATTAAGTGTATGTTTACAAAACATCAACTACGACATTTATTGGTGTGACTTGTAATAAATATCCATTTTTTCTGCCAGCCTTTATTGACTTCTACGGTTGAATCTACCGCTTAGGTCTATTGCCTTTTCAAGAGGCGTGATTTTGTAGTAAGTTGAATTGTCGTTTTGGGCGACAAGTCTGGAGCACCATAAATTTTAAGATAAGTACATTAAGAGAAAATTCAGCTAAGTACATATGAAATTAGGGGGCCTTTGTTAATATCAGAAGCAAGTTAAGTTGATAGGTAAATGCTCAAATTGTTATATTATTAGAAATCTAACCTACTTAAAAGATCAAGTTAATAGGTAGATGCTCATATTGTTATATAAACTAGTTAATAAATTTACATTTTCTAAATGTGAGACTCTACATCTCCACACAGTGCAAACCAGTTCAAAATGCTTACGTGGAAACAAACGAGCGGGAACATGTATAGAGCGGACGCATGACCCATGAACTTTTATACCCGATTGCATATGGAAAGCACGTCCAAAATAAAAACAAGCTATAATACCATATCAGAAGTCTAACTCATCTAAAAGCTCGACCATATAGGTGAGGCTCAGATTGTTATATAAGCTGGTGAATATATTCACATTTTTCAGATGTGAGATTCTAACAAGTACGAACTATAATAACGTCTGAATCGTGCGAAACTAGAATGTTTAGAGAAAAAAAAAACCGTAATTTCAACATTTCTCCAACAATAGACATTCTACTTTCATGTCCAACCATCCTATCGTTCGCACGGTTCGAATATTACTGTTGGTCCACATCTAAATGTAATTCCATAAAATTATGCGATTTTGTATAAGTTCTTTAATCTTCTTTTAATTTGAAAGGTCACTTAAGAATAATTAAATACATACGAAAGTATGAGTTTTTCAATAAGTTACCTTTCTTTTAATCTGGAAGATCACTTAAAGAAATTTCTGTCAATTAGTTCTTCCATTTTTCATTTTAAAAGTGCAAGAAATGATTAAAGTACCTTTAAATTTTTTATTAAGTATTATTTTAATATGATATTATCATAATGACATTGTTTTAACTTCAAATTTTCATTCATTGCCGTTGAATATCGCTCGCAGTGGTCATTTATTAAGGTTAAATTATAGAACAGAATATTGCAGAAGGTGCTCGAATTGGAGAAGGCCTTATTAAAAACCCTAAGAGGTAATTACACATAAGTACACGTAACTATACCTCATTCTCACATCAGTACCCTTAATCATAAAACATGATTTTGCAGTTACTCAAATTACATTTCGTCTCACTTATCTCTGACTGAGTTAAATCTAACAGAATTTTGATGTGGAAAGACGAAAACACGAAAACACCCTCAATAAATTCTGATTTGAAATCAGATTGGTCTGATCGGTTCAAACATGATCTAACCGGTTTAAATTAAATTTTGATTTATCTTTATTTAATAAATACTAATTAAAAAATATTATTAGTTTATTTCCCACAATATTCTTCTCCATATCGTCCTCCACCCACAAACCACAAGTTTGTCACTGATCGGTTTCATGATTTGTTCAATTTTAAGGTGAATTGATGATGTTTGTGTTTTAATCATATTAGAATTGAAATTTTCCAATTGAAAAAATGTTCATATACTTTCCTTACAATTTTCTGTTTAGTCGGTGGTATGATAATGGACAGGTTTTAAAATTTTGCAAGTATGTTAAGGGTAGTTTCGGAATTTTACATAAAACTTGATGGTTGATTTTAATATTTTGATTTAATATTATATTATTTGTAATTAATCATATTTTTTAATTATCAAACAAAAATAAATCTGTTATTAATTTGAACTGGTTAGATCGAACTTAAATCGGTCATATCAAATTTGAACCGATCAGACTAAACGAATTTCAAATCATAACTATTAAGTGTTTTTATCTTAAAATTCCATTAGATTTAACTCTGCTGGAGTTAAGCGAGACGAAATATAATTTGGGTGACTTGAAAATCAAATTTTATAATTAAGGATACTGATGTGAGAATCACGTATAATTGAGTGTACTTACGTGTGTTTATTCCAAAACCCTAGTCGTCTAGTTCTCGTAAAACAATGTTGTGAACTATAAAATTGTGGTGCCCGGGAAGCTTGAGGGATCGTTTGGTGTATTTATGTTGAAAATTTAAATAATATTTTCTCTGTTTTTTCTTGGTGATTGGAGTTCATGGAAACGTAATGGTAATGCATGAAAATTAGTAGTTAAATTAAAGGTATCATGGTAGTTTTAACTTTAAAAAATGTTTAATAATAAAAAGAAGGGTATTTGTTCATTTATCAACATTTTAAAATAAAAAGTGAAAAATTAACGGAATTATAACGGAGAAAAAAAATCTTTTTAGATAATCCCCCTAACTGAAAAAAGAAGAAGATGAGGTAACTAATGTGGAAAAGACATATTTTTAGTTGTACCTAACCGGCATTACCACGTTAAGCTAATATAAAAAGTCATTTGCATTAAAATTAGGGTAGATGCCCATTTTTTTACGTAGAACTCCAACGATTTTCTCTGCATATAAATTATATATATAATATATATGTTAAATTGTATTTCAAATATTAGAGATAATTTGTAGTATGCCATTAATATTTAAATTACGGGTTTGGGAAATATATAATTCAAAAACCCGTATTTTTTTAATAAAATTTTACATTCCCAACAAGACTTTGCAAACACTCGCTGGAACTTAGATTTTAGGGTAAATTTCACATGACTCCTCTTAACTATACACGTGTCTCACATGCCTCCCTATAACTACAAAATCAATCTGTGAGGTGCCTTAACTATCCAAAAATTCCACTTTACCTTTGTGAAATGACGAAAATACCCTTGTATTTGAAAAATTAAAATAAATAAATAAAAATGATTTTGAACTTTTTTTTTCTAATTTTCTCGTTGTACAAAATAAAGAATAAAATTTTGTTGATAGAAAAAATAATTTTTAAAAAGTTTTTTTTATAAAAAAAATTTAAGTGGTATCAGTATACTACAATAAATTATTGAATTAAAAGACTCGAAATTTTAATTGTATTGCTAAAGAATTAGAGTTTAAAAAAATAGGATTGATGAAAATCTCTTGCCACGCGACAACTTGATGATTTTTTTTGATATAGATATATAGATTAACTAGCCAGCAATCCACTAACTTAATAGTCATTATGTGAACAGTTTATTATAAGCAAATAACAAATCAAGAGCAATGAAATAAAAAAGAATTGTTTATATGAGCACCGAGTGATACATATATAACCACAGAGTTCGCAGGTAGTGTTATAGTTGAAGGTCCCGAACATCTTCAATGTCATGGAAATATTTTTGTCATTTTGGGAATTTTAGTTTTTCTTTATCTCTCTTCATTTACTATAAATAAGATAAGAGTTTTATGACGAAATATATCTTATTATGGCTAGTTTTGAGAATGTTACACCCGCGGTTACAAGTAATAAAATATGGTAAGCATGGGCTTAAATCCACATGAACCAAATAAGGTCGCCCACCGACCCTCTCGACTCAGAATCACACCTCTCACGATCACACGACATGGTTAATATCACATAATCAAAATATAACCATCAATTCAAATATAAAAATGCATACCAATTAACTCATAATTCAATAATTTATAAATCCCAAAGTATTCGACCTAGCACCCATAATTATGGGGAGTTAGCTCATAATCATGTTGCTAGAATCTATATTTATCAAGTTCAACACACAAATCGGAGAAGAGAAAAAGAAATTCACAACTAGGGTTGAAGCTTATGAATTAGTATATTCTTCCTTAATCGTGTTTTCCTTGATGTCAATTGATCCTTGCGCCGTATTCGCCTCCAACAATATTGAACATTCTCTTGAAGCTTCCAACACCGTCTTAGGAATCTCTAACTGTCACTTGAGTGCTTTGAGATCAAATCTTTTGAAAATTTGGTCAATATTTGAGTTTTATAGAAATCTCGCCGTGACATATCCCGGCCTTGGATATCAATTTGGTCAATATTTGAGTTTTATAGAAATCTCGCCGTGACATATCCCGGCCTTGGATATCACGCCGTGACATGAAATTTCAATATGTCATTTTGGCATAATTTTGGTTGTTGTCACGGTCGTGACAATTGGGCCGTGTAATGACTAAAATGTCTCCTTCTGTAAAGTTGTAAATTTTCAAATTCTCTTCAATTTGAATTATACTTTCCCTTAATTTGGAGTTCTGACGACGGGGCTACATGATAAGATCATAATAAAAAGGACTGAATAAAAAAATGTATATTTTTGTTATCCCTCTCATCATATATCTTTATCATCATTTAAAGGGAATCTACACCTCCATCGTTTAATATGGACTTCAATCATTAATCATTCTTGATTGATAAGATATATTCAAATACCAAATTCGTACTTTAGATGATAATCTTGTAATCTTGCAACCTCTTCATTTGGGCGGTTAGAGAAACACCTTGTCACAACACGATAAACATGTGTATGTTTACGAAAGATTTTAGTTGGATCGACCTTTTAACATTTCTGTGAGTAACATAAATTTCAGTTACATGTATCGAAGCATAGAGGCGTTCGAGGCATACTTCATGGAACTGCAAGAAATTTCCATTACGCTCCTAGAACTTCTAGGGCGTCCTCTGGGATGGGAAAGAGGGAGATTGAAGAGTTATTCGACAACGGGATGCAATCCATGAGGATGACATACTACCCGCCTTTCCCGCAGCCCGAGAGTGTGATCGGGCTCACACCACACTCCGACGCATCACAATCCTGTTCCAGGTCAATAGGGTCAATGGCTTGCAAGTCAAGAAAGATGGAGAGTGGTTTCCCGTTAACTTTCTAAAAGATTCACTTGCTGTGAACGTAGGAGATATTCTTGAGGTCATTCAATGTAATTAATACTTATTTTTATGGTTATAACGTGTTAGTCAATCTGATTGAAAGGCCAAAAAGCTTCCTCGCAAAAGAGGTCCTTTAATCGTCCAAGTACATTTATATTTCGGTTTTGTCGGGTCGAACACTAGGGGATCAACTTGTGGGTCGATTACTTAGTCGATTTGCACTCTCTCTTAGGTTTGACGGGGAAGAAAAATTAAATACCCAATTTTTAGGGGTTTTTGATTAAAAAACTGATTACTAGCAAACAACTAAGTTGAGCAAACTACGCTAAAGGAACACTAAGTTAGATGCAAAATATTAAAGCGGGGGAATGTAAATCAAGCAACTAGCAACCACGGGTGCTAGATCGACGGCGAAATGCCAATCTAAGGTGTCAATATTCAAAATCAAGCAAAGCATGTGTTCTAAGTTATTAGCGCTTATCCTCTCGGATTAAGCCTTTCATAACGTCAACTACCCTCTCAGGATGTTACAATCGACGTTAGGAAGCACTAAGTACAACTATTTTCGAATCGAAGGTTGAAGTTTTGCTTCCAAACCTTTGAATCTACTTATGTCCACTCTTAAACTTTCTTCTCGGACAAGTTCTCAAGCCTTAACTCTAGCACAACAATAAAAACCTACAAGCTCTCACTAATAGGTGCTCAAGTAATGTTCAAGTGCAAGATTCAAGCTCATATTACCACATGCTCTCACAAATAATAATAATAACTATCATCAAGCATGAAATCCAAGTAAATTCACAAGCACATGCTCAAAAATGAATATATAACAAATTCAAATTGTCATCATCTCCTACAAAGGTCTAGCATCCATGGTCTTGGGTAGGGGTGTTCAAATAACCGGGAACCGTGAAAACCGGGAACCGAACCAAAACCGAGAGAATCGGTAACCGAACCGATCGGTTCGGTTGGGATCGGTTCGGTTATGGGTTGTAACCGAATCATGTTCGGTTCGATTGTCGGTTACGGCACCATGGGAACCGCCCATAACCGAACTGATACACTCTAAAAAATAAAGTGTTGCTAACGTGATTCGAATTAGGTTTAGACTAGAACAAGACAACAAAGCCTCTAACACTACGCCACACGTATGTTTATGTCTTATAATACATATTATATTATATATATAAACATTGAACCGAACCGACCATCCATCGACCGAACCGACCAACCGACCGACCATAACCGATTGATTATTCAGTTATAACCGAACCGAACCGGCCACCCATCGGCTCGGTTTTCGGTTATGAATGTTTCATAACCGAACCGGTCGGTTCGATTCGGTTATGGTCGGTTCGGTTTGGTTATTCAACCATGAACACTCCTAGTCTTGGGTTTTTAGCCCAAAACCATAGTGCTCATACAAAATTCTATTAAAGAAACACAAGATTCAAGAAGTAGAGAAAAAGCAAGCAAACCAAAGAACCCAAGATGGGTTTAGAAGCTCAAAATCCCTATAATCTTGTACTCCCTTGATGAATCATGTCTTCTTGAAGTATTCCCAAAGTGTGGTGATGGAATCCTCCTCCTCTTCCTTAACTAATTAAGCTTTGGTTGGCTTTTAATGGAAGGAAATGGAGGATGGAAGCTAGGGAGAAGATGGAAAAAGGTGAGAGAGTGGAAATAGGTCATGTGTCTTGCTGAAAAAATGTGTGGTGGTAAATAATGGTGAAACTCGGATTGCTCAATTGATGAAAATGCCCTTCCGAGTCAGCTGCTGTTTTGGCGACCAGTTCTTGTTCCGGCTCCATTTTGGCCATCTTACGGTTCTCAAATGGAAACACTTTCTTCACGAGAGTTGTAGATACTTTCTTCCTCTTGAATTTAGACTCAAGAAAGTTTTCATTTGGAGGTCGGATGCGAGAAATGTGGCCCTTGCAAGAAGGCTCACTGCCACTGAAATTTGTTGCTAGTGTCACGATCTTGACGATGGGTGTTACCATGGTGACTGTCTTCTTTGTTTCTTCTTGTCACGATCATGCCACGATTGTGACACCATCTTGACATCCCATTTTTGCCCTTGCAACGTTGATTTGTCACGATCGTTTGAGCGATCGTGACAATCGCTCTGTTCTTGAAAAAAATGGGTGTCACGATCGTGACACTATTCTGGCGCCATTTTGGCCATCTTTCGATCGTCAAATGGAAAAACTTTCTTCACAAGAGTTGTAGATATTTTCTTTTTCTTGAATTTAGGCTCACAGAAAGTTTTCATTTGAAGGTCGGATATGAAAGATATGGTCCTTACAAGATGACTCGGTCGTGCTGGAATTGAGTGAAGTGTCGCTGGTCAGTAGGTTTGACCAGCTAATATCTTGCAATCTATAACTTCGATAACCTCGCTTCCTTCTTCAAAATTGTAGAGTTTTTAAAAATCTTCATCTTGATATATAATTTTGCTTCATTTGAACTCTGGATAAAGATGTTATTACCCTTGCAAGATCTGTCAGCGCTTTGACCGTGTCACTCTCCCATGCTCCAAAAATGCTCCAATTTGGCTCCATCTCCTACAAAATACCGAAAACAGACTAGGGATCAAAAATATCAAAATAATGGCCCTAGTGTGACCGAAACGAAGGGGAAAGCGTGCTAATATGGGAGTTATTTGGGTCCGAAAAAGGGCACAAATGAACCACATCACTGACCCACCCACTTTCCGCTACACCTTATGTATTCTCACCTGTTCATATCTTTTTATATATATATAGAAATGTAGAGGATTTATTTTATGCCTCAGTGACAAGGTTGTGAAATTCAAAATTTAGGATAAAACTCGACTCGTTGAAATATTGGAAGAACTCAAAATTCAGACAAAACTTGAAAAAACTCGACGGACTCGTTCCGTATTAAAATATAATTTAATATATTAAATCCATTTATATGGACAAAAGTAATAATATTGAATATATATATATAAATATATATATATATATATATATATATATATATATATATATATATTTTATTTTAAGTTTTCTTTTTTTTAACTTCGAATTATAATTTTTTTGATGATAAAGTATTTCAAAATATACTTAACCGTCAAATTAGAACACATTTTAATAAATAATTTGAATTTGGTCTCCCAACAAATAAAATATAATATCAATTACGAATTTTCCAATGATTTACCGAATTTTTTAAAATCATTTCACCTGCTATTTATCATCTATTTAAGAAAATTAGTATCTTTGTGTGTAAAACCAACATTGTGCGTCCCCTAAGTTTAAAACGTTAACACTTAAGTTCAAATTCGGTTAACTCTAACAACAATAATTTTATAATGACCAAAATGCCCTTGAGTTATAACTTAAAGTTAGATAATTATTTGAGTTTTTGAAATGACCATTGTAACTTTAAATAAATAACAAATAGATATATTGGTTCAAGTGCACATGTGTCTTTCCACCCAAATAAATAAAAATATTTAAAAACATTAAAAATGACAATTAGACCCTCCGTCTTCAACCTCCGGTCTCTCCAACCCCTCCTCATCTCTCTCAATTGTTCGCAGCCATAGCCATAACCACCAACAAATTCTCAACCACCAAAAATGCAAACCACCAAAAAATCTCTATCCTCCCAACCATAACCACCAACAAATTCCCTAGACCCGAACTCAAACTTTCAGATTTAATGGAGTCGAAGCCGATGGAGTTAACGCGGCACGAACAGTTCGCCGGAGTTCAAGAGCGGGCGAAATTGGACCACGGCGGCTCCGGCGATTTCCCGAAAAATCAGGCCCGAATCAGGAACAGACTTGCACTTGTTGACAGTTCTTCCACCTCCGTCGCCTCCTCCGGCGACCGACGAGGGTGAGCTCTCTAAAGATAATACAAGAGTTGTGGCACTTTCTCGACCCAACTCGCCGAGTTCGATCCCAGTGGCGAGTTTTTGTTGAGTTGACTCGGCTCTGCACTAGCCACCTCCGTCTCGGAGACACTCTCCGAATGTCTCTCTCGCTGGAAAATACGAAAACCATAACGACAGATCCAGCGGCGGTGCCTCGACCTCTCCTTCAGCGGGGAGCTCCAGATCCAGCATCGATTTGGATGTGCACCACAGAAGAAAGATCTTCTGAACAAAGAAGAGAGGAGTTGAGAGAGGGAGGAGAGTGACAAGAGGGGTATGGGGTATAAATGTAATTTCATTAGTTAATTTTAATTTGTTTATGTAAAAAGACAAATTTATCCTCAAACATTTACCTAAATGGAGGGTAATGTGGTCATTTCATAATTCTTGTATTTTAATTTTTAATTGTTGCTTGAAAAGTCAAATTTTCCCTTAATTTTTTACTGATACTGGTTATTCAACGAGGGGTGAAATAGTTATTTCATAATCATATCAATAATTACATAAAATTGAAAATTATAATTCGAGAACATTTTGGTCATTACAAAAATATTGTTGTTAGATTTAACAGAATTTGGACTTAAGTATTAACATTTTAAACTTGGGGATCGAGAAAAAAAATTTCAAACATGCGTGACTAATTTCAAAATGAGGTTTCAACGAATGTTTTAATTTATAATTACCTCAGTTATGAATGACATCAGAATAGGTCTAGTCTAGTCTAGTGAATTAGAGAACAAATCCCGTCTGCTTCGAATTAATTTTTTGTCATCACTGCCTTAAATAAACAAAAATGTCAACTGATCTTGTCCATAGAAACAGAAAAGCGAGGGGTACAGTCACAGTGGATTTAGATTCGATGGGCCCAAGGCAAACGTAAGGCCCGTTATTAAGGCCCATTATTAGACTTTTAGTATAATTATCAGTCTTAGACTAAGAAGAATGAATAAATTAAATAAAAAGAACCTAAACTACATTATCGTAGCCACCATTATCTCAGACCAAAATCACATCCGGCCTCTCTTCTCCGCCCCCACAACCCCATTTCCGAACGCGACTCCACCTCCTCGCCTCCACGACTCCACCTCCGGCTCCTTGTTCAGCCTCTGCGCTTCGATCTGGTTCGCGAAGTCACCGCCTCCACAAACAAGATGGCAAAACCAAATCTGGCTCAGGCAAGGCCATATTTGGCTCCAGTGAGATCAGATTTGGCTCCGGGACCAAATCTGTCGGGGTTGACTGCAATCAGACTTGGTTGACCACGATTTGATCTAGTTTGACCAGTTTGAAATTAGGTCTCTTGCTCCAAACCTGTCCTATTTTCCGAAGATACATTCTAATTTTATTGAAATAACTACTGTAACATCACAAATTAATTCATGATTCATTATAATTTTAAAGAAAAATATTACTGCAACATTGTGTTTGAAATCTTCAAATCCTAGTGCATAATGTTTTCTTACCATACAACCAAAACTAATTGTAGAGATAAGTGCACTATGTATGCGCGAAAAATCAAACTTATTAGAGAAGTATGTATAGAGAAACAAAATAACGAAATTCTTAACTATGATATACATTATTTTCGAAAAATACAATTAGGATTAATTAGTCGGTACTTGATCCCCGATCATGACCATGACCCAACTAGATACGTGCTTGTTTGCCCCATTACTGATCCGCCCGCTTTCAATAGGGTTGAGTCTATGAATTATCCATCAAGTTTGTAACATGGATCTGCTATATTTGTAAAAAAAGGTAAAATAGTTAGGGTCGCACTAGAACACAAACTTAGCATTGGCATACAAACATCCGAACAAATCTCGCGCACACGTTTTCAAATTGGACGGCCAAGATTCTCAAGTGTCATCTATAAGAAGTCAACGTAAATAGAATGCTTAGATAGTGATTGTATTGTCGATATACTATGCTAGAAGGGTAGTTTCGTATTTGTCTTTTTCTGATTGATATGGGAGAGATAATTAATATGCCATTTATGCAAATTTCAAAAAAAAAAAAATCAATTATAAGCGTAATCGTCTACAATCATATAGCTCCAAGAAAACTTCTATCAACACAAATTAAACGAATCTCAAATATTATATTAAAATTGTGCATAAAATTCTAGTTCAGCCGAAACTTAATCTCCCACGATTCGGTGATAGAACCTTAGATGAGTTGAAATTTTTTTGAAGATCTGATCATGTCAATTTCTGTAGGATGCAAAAATATTGTTCTATTTCAAGTAGGAGATCATGTGTTAATAAAGACTGTTTGTCTCATATATAACAATATAAGTCTCATCAAATTTAAAATGTGTCATTCTCTCACGTGTCATCTATTTGTGTCATAAGAATATGCATTTGTTTCATCATTTGTGCACTGTGTGCACATTTTTTAATTATCATTGACTATTCATATTTCGAGGATAACGAATCACTTATGAACCATGTCAAGATAATGCTTATCAACCACTAATTACCTACCATTTCCAATTTTACCGTCATGATGGTTCACTCCAATTTTGCAATATTGACTACTGTAGAGTAACATAGTAATGTTTCATTGTACACTGACAGTGTGTCATCAGATAATTACTCAGTCTCATCTACTAATTATGTTTTATCAGCCAACATCTTGACAACAACAATGAGAGTTTCATCACCTAATTGTGTTATATCAATACAAGAACATTGTGTTTCATCACCGACTGTCCATCCACCAATTTGATTTGCAGAAGCTTCATTAGAGCATTCTACTATTCTATTATTTTAACGAATAATTGTGTGATGGTATGAACAATAATATAGATTTAGTGATTGACAGTACCTGCTTGCTGGATTAGATCTCTCATTCCACCACGGTATTACTCGAATCTATAACCAAATATGATAAAATATTTATATCCGACTCATCTTCAACATCAATTGAATATTATATTCAACGACGAATGAAACTCACCTCCAATTCTTGATGATTGTCCAATGACATAGATTTTTCTGGTTTCAAACTGAATTAGAATCGTGAGTTTCACCTTCATTTATAGGAGAAGATTAATTAGGATTCCTTAATTTTAGGAGATGATTGACATAATCATGATTACAATGACGAATGTGCCCCTCTTGACTCATTTCATTTCAAAATCTGATTGTTTCATTTGCTCTAATATGAATTGTTCATGCATTTAATCTAGGCGCCCACAATTGTTTTAACGTTTGTAGTTTCAACCCTGTTTGTATTCTAGTTCATCCCAAATAGTTATTTCATCTAAAACCTAAAGGTGATATATATAACATGGACCATTAATGAATTAGTCATTTGTTATTGAAAAATTATTACTTTGTATTCACGTGCTCTTGAGCAATTCAGATTGATGTATTTACATAGCCCTTTATTTAAATAGCTTAATTCATGGTGATGACTAATAATAATTGTTTTCTCAGTGTAATTAAGTCAGAAAATGTGTACAATAAAGAAAATATATTTATCACCAATGAGTGACATTTGTTAAAGGTGTAATGACATTTTGTTACACCTAATTATATTGGAATAACAGTTTCATACATAAGAATCAAATCAAAAAATGTAATATAATCGATTATTAATAAAATGTTGAAATTCACGTATATGATAGAAATTAAACCTTAAACCCTAGGTAGGTAGCTAAGAATTGGAATCAACGTGAAGCATTTCCTTCGGCACAATGGACACGATTTCGATCGCTTCGACCACCGGTGAGCACAGCGTAGGTGAAACACGTGCCCGCACGGCATTATTTCGACCAACGACGACAAATCCTCGAAACAAATTAATCGTGCACTTGTCGCCGTCACATATAATGCTCTTCAATTTTAGAAGGTCGATCTCCATCTTGATTGTCTGGAACCCGCGGCCAGCGTGGTAGGCGAAGGAGACGGTCTCGGGGACGACGACGCCGAGGAAGTAGTCGGGGTCGTAGCCCGCGACGCCGGAGAGGGACCTGACCAGGGTGTCTTTGAACTGATGAGAGGTCGAGAAATAGGTTCTCCACAGACCGAGAGTCGATTACTTTTGCGGTGCCGTTGACGCGGATGTAGTCTGTTTCTCTGACCTCGACTTCGACGAAGGGACGATCACCGTCGGAGGCGGAGTGTCGCTTGTTGTGGCCGGACAGCTCTACTTGGAAAGGCCTCACACCCATCTCCTCTCAGATTATTATTCTTTCTGATCACTAATATGTGTATATATATATATATATATAAATAGGTTTTGTCCTTACGCCCAACCCATTTCCTATTCTCAGTTTAGAATAGGCAACTATCGTGGCGGGCCATTTTTTAAGAACTTAAATATCAAAATTTGACAATTAAATTATCATAGATAATTCAAAAAAACGATTAAATTAAATTACCATAGTATGCGTGTCTTTTTAGTATTACTGCGTATAACAATATTGATTTAATACATTTAATTTGATAAAAGATGTGCTCAAATATTTATTTAATGCAATTGTATACAGTGAGTCTGGCCTGATGGTCTACTATTATGATGGTAATTAAGCTAGTTTTCCTGCCGGTAAGGCCAAAAAAACTCGACGGGAAAGTACATTCCGGTAGGGCTGGGCACGGTTCTGGAACCGGACCGAACTGGTCAGAATTGGACTGAACCGAATCAATCGGTTTTTTATTTTGGAGTCCCAAAAATCTGGACTCAATAAGTGGGTATCGATTCGGTTCTGGGCGCGGTTCTACGGCCTGGTTTCCGGTTCTACCCAATTAAACTCAATTAAATGATTAATTGTGAGATTAAAGGTTCGGTTCTCTTGTATAGTTGTATAATTTTTCTCATTTAGACCTAATTAATGTGATGTTCATAAATCGTTCAATTTTATGGTGAAAATTATACACAATTAAAATAATTTTAGGCAAAATATAAAATTGAAGTACAAAAAATACTAATTAAAACCTCCAAAATTAGTTCAGTTATGAACCGATTATTCAACGGTTATGCACTCTCAGAACCAGAACTGAACCGAATTGATTCATTTCTTAATTTTAAAACCCAAATCCGATCCGATACTCACGGTTTTCAATTTTTCAATTGGAATTCAGTTTGGATTCCAGTTCGATTTCGGTTTTGGATAAAAAATACCTACCCCTACATTCCGGCGAGACTCTGCTTCGATACATGAAAAATATGCTTATCACCGATCAGTGTGCCATTCGCTAATTAATACATGAGTATTAATAGGATGTAATTGATTATTAATATATGAAATAATGGGTATACACGTACATAAACCAAACCTTAAACCATATAGGTAACTAATTCGATTCCTCTCTAAGCAATGAAACTTAAAATTTGTTAATTTTCACACATTTGTAAGTAAACAAATGTAAAATAAAAAATATGTCACGTTTATTATTATGAATAGGGATAATTTCAGGTGCCTACATTTAGATATTGCTGTTTTTCACCTAAGTACATCTAGAATATTTTTTTTCAGCTGACTACGCCTAGAATGTGCAAAATTTTCACTTTGCACTTTCCGTCCAATTATGTTAATTTTTAACGTTTTTCATGTGAAATGACTAAAATACCCTTAAGGTTAAAACAATTATTATAATTGGATTGAAAAGACTAAAATGCCCTCACTTATTCCTCTAATTTTCAAAGACATGCCACTCCCTTTCTTTCTCATTTCATTCATCCTCCCTCTCCCTCTCTCACAACGATTCTCACATCAATTATGGGGATGTGACACTGCGTCGTCGCGGTGGTCCGGGAGTGGCTCGACGGCGATTGAGTGGTGGAGATGGGAGGTGGGTTCGACGGGGACGGTGGAGAGGAACTTGATGGTGACGGTGATGGAGAGTAGCCGAGCTCTCTCCGGTCACCGGCGACGGAAACGGTTCGGAGCTGATTTTCAGAGGTCACGAGGCCCAGTCTGGCTCGTCGGAGACCTACTCACCTAAGTCGGAGAAGTCGTGGCTCACCGTGGTCCGTCCGATCCACTACCTCCTTCTCGAGCAGCGCCTCCTCTTCGTTCTTATCGACATTGCCATCGCCACCGTCTTCTTCACCATATCTCCCTCCGGATCGCCGCCGCCGACCATATCGGATACGGGTACGAGTACTTCCTAGAGACCCACTTGTCGGGCGCTCCGACGGTTCGGGTCGGTGGGGAAGGTGTCGCTGGGACTGAGGAGGAAGGGGATGAGAGTGGTGGTGACGGGCGGGACCGGCTTTGTCGAGTCGCACCTCGTGGACCGCCTGGGGAGTTGCATAGATAAAAGAGAGGTGAGAGGGAAGAGTGACATGTATTTGAAAATTAGATGAATAGGTGAGGGCATTTTAGTCTTTTCAATCCAATTATAATAACTGTTTTAATTTTAAGGACATTTTAGCCACCTCACATGAAAAAAAACGTTAAAAAGTAATAGAATTAGATGGAAAGTGCAAAGTGAAAATTCTGCACAAATAATATCACGGAAAGTCAAAATTTTGCTTCAACAATATAACATCTTATTAGGATTTAAACCTTATACTGGGTTTAAGGAGCAAATTTTATTTATACTCCAAACTACTGGGCTAACTCGTTAGTGCAGTTCACTCAACATTATTTAATTACATATTTCTTATGAAATAAATATCTAATTATATTAAAATATAAATATGATATTGTCAATGAATCTATATATACAGGAATAATTTGTGGTGTTTGTGTTTAAGATATACTACTAGTATTACCAATGACACCGAATGGAAGTGAGTAAAGTGGCAAAACTTCAATTAAAAAGTATTTATCCGTTAGTTACAATCTTGAAAAGTGAATTAAAACAGAAGATAACATCACATTCCCAACACCTTGTTGGCAGTCTTCTTTCCTATTCACAACTTTATAAAGCTCGTCGTCGACGGTTTGTGTTCAGGGGAGGTCTGGAGGAGATGGGATTAACTCCCAGGTCTCACAACTGCTTTTTCTTTTCTTGGAGTAGGTGGTCGAATCTGTACACTGTAGATTGGGAACGGCAAGAGAAGCTCGTCGGAGCTTGGTCTATGCTAGAATCGATAATGGAGAACATTGTAGATTGGGGAAGACAATGAACTCCTCGTACCGAAATTGAATTGGTCTGTTGTAGGCCAGAGTTCACTCCGGTTAGATTAGATTAATTTTTAAAATAATGACGAATAAAATGATATTTTGGTCATTTTCAAAAATTATATAAAAAAAAAACTAATAGAACTAGTAACGGAGAGAAACCAAACTTTACAGCGACCTCCTGAATTTAAAAAAAGTTAAATAACCTGTGCAAAAAAAAATGTATTCCTTTAAACGTATCTAACTAAGACTACCCCTAGTTTAGAATAGTTAACTCACTCTTAACTATCTAATTTTCATTTTTTGTAAGTTTGTTTAGATTTTAGAGAAATATATATATATATATATATATGAGTTGGATCAGGTGGGAACCAAACTCCTTATTAAGAACATGAGAATCGACTTTTGGTCATTAAAAATAAGTAAATGTCTAACGGAAATAAGTGAATGTCCAATGAAATTAAGTGAAAATGAATGTTCAACGGAAAATAAGTGAATATCTAATGAAAGTGAATGTCCAACAAGAATAAATGAATGTTCAATGTAAATAAGTGAATATTCAGTGTTCTCATGTTCTCACTGCACATTTGGTTTTCAACCGAACCCTTCCCCCTATATTTATATTCCAGCCGCATTTTGATTTTGTCAGCAAGTTTATAACACATAGTTACTTATTCTTTGTCTCAATTAACAATTTATTTGCCAGATTCTCAAGAGTAGATATATTTTTGTCCCTTGCTGTTACTGGGGATGTGTTATAGTAAAGCCTCCATCAAAGCTTATAGATGAGTTGTCAATGATAATGAAACCTTTGGGCCATGACTAGTTAATGTTGGCGACCGAAAGTATTCAGTTTTAATTTGGAAGGGCCTAATTAATTAGCAGCTACTACTTCAGACAGGGCATTAATCATATGAACAAAGAAAACAAGTAGCAACCAGAAAGTGCACTTTCCACTAAAATCAGACAAATTTGAGGACTCTTAACCAAACATAACACATTTTTATTACTAATGTGCCCTTAAATATTATGTACTCATTTGTTGAATAAGTAGATGAGTTATTACTCCAATTAATTAATTGGGAGTTTTTATTCCAATAATATAGCTGCAGTAAGATTTAATATATATAGTTTGTTTTAGAGTCTAAGGATAAGTTTGTATTGGAACTTAAATTAATTTTGGGAATGAGAACAAAATTATATTATGAATAAACTACAAATTATAGTCTTTAATCATATCTTATAATGTGTGATTTTTTTAAGGAAATAAGACAAGCTTAATTTATTTATGGACCGTTCGTTAATACAATACGAGCTAGTGTCTGGTACATCAATACTACTAAACTCAAGATTAGAACCAGATATGACATTTGTAATTAAGTAGTGAGCTGCCGTATTACCTTATATGGGAATAAAAGTAAATTTACATTTGTAAACAAGAAAGTTAAAATTTTGTAGGTACTTACTTACTTATAGGCAAATGTGGTCCTCACAGTCTCGAAGATTAGATTTGAGTCCCCAAACCATCTTGCCGAGTTCATTCCTAAGATAGGTTTAAGAGAAAAAGTACCATAAAATTCACCATTTATAATGCATTATTGTATGAAAATTTGGAAAATTCTTGGTTCCTTTGGCAGTAACCAGACGACCACAACGTGAAACTGCATGGGAAAAAGAAACTTTGGAACCAAACCACAACAAACCCAATTAGTAGTCAAATGATTCAACCTAGGAAGCATCAAATTTTCCAACACTTGATCATTGCAAAAGATGCTTGTGAATAAATAAATAAAGCATTTGCCCATGCAGTTCACAAATCTGATAATTTATATAATTTTTTTTCTTGTAAATGCATTTCAATAATGACAAAAAAAGGAAAAGAAAATAAATAAGAATAAATGGTGTTTGTTTGGTCACACTTTAAACCCATAAAAAGCAAGCATGGGTGAAGGAGAAAGAGGGCCACCACAACTAATCACTTGAAATTAGTTTGTTATGACTTAAGTTAAGGTTAAATACAAATAAACTATAAAACAGTGAGTTTTCAATACTATAATCTGATCATGTAAATTGAAATTCTGATTCGTAGTCGAGTCAAGAAGTCGAACACAAAGTCGTAACTTTTGTGTCGACAACTTGCCTAAAACGCAAATCGTAGTTTAAACAATAAACAAGCAATAACGACACCAGAGATGATTACCCAGTTCGGTGCAACGTCATCTACATCTGGGGGCACCTTGCCAGTGGAAAGGTTTTCACTATATGGTAGTCAATAGTACATCTTCAAGCACCAACTAGCTATCAAACAAGCTATTGTCCTAAGCTACTATAGATCTCACCGTGAACAACCTCGACCAGGGTCCTCTCCCCCTGTCTTTGAGATCCTCTCAATTCCACCCTTCGAGCAAGCGCCTATGCTCGGTGTCGTAGTCTTTTTTGACAGATTTGTGAATCTTCAATCACGAACACAAGAACCCTAATCGATCAAACACTCAATTTTCATGAATTAAGGTTTAATCGAAGCAAAGCCGTTCTAGCAAACTAATCAGCCTCTCAACACGCCAATGGTGCACGGTTAAGAGCTCTGAGAAATTTAGCAAATAAAGAACAAGAACGAACAGGCTGCTAAAGGGGAAGCACAAGCTTTTTATAGCAGCCCCACATTCCTAATCTGGCTCGGATTAGGAATAGGAATTCTCAAACTTTCTAAACAAATTAGGCAAGCAGTTGCCGCCTTTGCTGACGTGTTAATGACAGCTGGAAGTCGTCTGAGTTTGTTGACGTCATTCTCTTGTGCTCCAAGTCAATTCTAAATAAGAAAGCTCCAGACCGTTTTTAATCTGGAGCGTAATGAGCCGCTCCACATGTCTTGTAACATGTTGCACTGACTTCTTACTTTTGCACTAAAAAATTATGTCAACACTAAATGTAGCAACATAAACAATTCAATACAAAGAATAATGCCAAAAATGTGTTACTTTTACAAAAGAATGTTATGTATTATGTACTGTGTACTGTGTGCTTTATTTTTTCCTATTAAAATATATGTATTTTTATAAAATTAATGAAATTATCTGAGTTTAAAATTAATGATTTAACTACAAAAGTTAAATCACAATATTTGACATTTTCTCTATGATATGATATAATATGATATAATATAAAAGAACATATAATAGCAAGAATCAAAATTGTGATGATGAACAAGAGCTGAGCAGTAGAAACTGTGTCTGCAATATACGAGTAAAGTCACAAACTGCCATCTGATCTGATGATTCCCTCCCGTGAAGATTTAACCCTCTCTGCAAAGTTCTTTTTCTTTTATTATTATTAATTAATATTTAAAAAATAAAACAAAGGCATCATGTCATGGTTTTGCAGTTCATCATCACCATTCACATTCACTCCACCATTTGCTTTTTTAACATATCACTGTTAATTTTATCTGTTTGCCACTGCACACTCTGTCCTTCTTACTCTGTTGTTTGATTTTCCATCATTCATCACTCACATGTACTCTTTTCTCTTCTTTAATTTTTCATGTGTGGTGACAAGATTGATTTTTCACAATATTCATGGATAGTTTTATTATAAAAGATAATGCATTATAGATGGATATTTGGTATTGGGACATTGAATTGATCTGGTTACTTGTTTTATTAGATTCAATTAATTTTGACAACTATATTGTATTTGGAGTAATGAGCCGATCCACCCCTCTCTAGGCCAGTTGGAGCAGTCTAATATGAGCCTTCAAAACTTTACTATATGGTCACAAACAATGTTTTGTTGTGGTCTAAAGCCAAGTTCCAGTTTGGCCAATTATGCTATGTAGGTAGATACTAAATACACTAGTTTCATTATAAGCTCCACTCCAGTATGGCCAATTTTGAAATGTACTTCCTTTTTCAAAGGAACACTCTGTTTTCTGTATTATTATATGGTAAGCCAAACCCATCAGTTTGCATTTTGCAACAGTTCCTGTTTCTTTCTTCTCTCTCTTTTTACACAGACACAGACCCACTCATTTGGTGACTTGTGCAGGACAGTGAGTGTGCTACTGGAGCAAGCTAGGTAGGCTACTATTTATTCCAAAACATAGTGAGTGATTATTAGAAGAGGGAATGGGTGGTGGTGGTGGTGGTTCTAGTTCAGGTTCATTTCTGAGGCAGCTGAGTGAGAAGGAGGGTTGCAAATCCACATCAAGGAGGTGGAATCAGAAGAGGCATTGTGGTGGTGGTGGTGGTGGTGGTGGTGAGTGTTTTCAGATGAAGCAAATGGGGGGCTTGAATCTGTATGGGAATGGTGGGTGTGTGGTGAGGAAGAGGGTGATGGTTGTGGTGGATGAGAGCTCTCATTCCAAGCATGCAATGATGTGGGCTCTCACCCATTTGGTCAATAAGGGTGATTTGCTCACTCTCCTTCACATCATCCCTCTCCCAACTCCCCATAGCAGCTCTACACCTTCTGCACATTCTCCTTATCTGGCTAACTCTCTTGGCTCTCTTTGCAAGGCTTGCAAGCCTGAGGTACATATATGTCTGTTTTGGTGAAATTAGTGCTGCTGGTGCTCAAGTTCTTCCCTTTTTTTTGAATATCTCAATTGGGTTTTTTGTTTTAGTGAAGTAATTAGTGCTAGTTGTTCTCAAGTACTTCAGTTTTTGTGAAAATCTCAATTGGGTTTTTTGTTTTAGTGAAATTAGTGCTAGTTGTTCTCAAGTACTTCATTTTTTGTGAAAATCTCAATTGGGTTTTGTTTGTTTTAGTGAAATTTGTGCTAGTAGTTCTCAAGTTCTTCACTTTTTGTGAAAATCTCAATTGGGTTTTGTTTGTTTTAGTGAAATTAGTGCTAGTTGTTCTCTAGTTTTTCACTTTCTTTGTGAAAATCCCAATTGGGTTTTGTTTGTTTTACTGGAATTAGTGCCGGTTATTCTTAATTTCTGCAGTTTTGATGGATTTAGTACTATACTTGATCTTCATTTGTTCTCCATTAGTTAGATGCATAATTGTCTGTGAAAGTTGGGATATTTTCAGTGTTTGATAGATTCACATCCACTCACTTGCTAAACTCTCCCTCCAAAACAAAGCTCTGTTCCATTTCTCTGTCCATGTAATTAGTGTTTTTACTTTTCTTTTTGTTGTCTCCTCTTTAGAAGCTTAATTTTATCTTTTCAAGCTTTCCCTCCTCTTTTTCTGCTTCTTTATCTATCCCAAGGATGAACAAAGGAGAGTAAAATCCAATAAGATCCTCTACCTTTCCCTTTCCCTTTCACAGTCCATTCTCTCTACAAAGACAGAAATTCCCATCCTGCCACTGATGTGTGTGTGCATGATGATGATGATGTTGCTCTTCTTTCTAGGTGGAAGTGGAAGGGCTAGTGATCCAAGGGCCTAAGCTAGCCACTGTGATGAGCCAAGTGAAGAAGCTGGATGTGTCTGTGCTTGTTCTGGGTCAAAAGAAGCCCACTCCACTCCTCATCAGCTGGTGGGTCTCATAAAACACTCCTTATCTTCTTGTTTAAGATCTAAAAACATCACGTGACTGTTAATGTGCTTTCAATTCTGATATGGTGGTGGTGCAGCTTCTGTGGGAGAAGCAGCAATGAAGAGTTTGTGGAGCAGTGCATCAATGGGATTGAGTGCATGGCCATTGCTGTGAGGAAGCAGAGCAGTGGAATGGGAGGCTACCTCATCACCACAAGGTGGCAGAAGAACTTCTGGCTTTTGGCCTAATAAACATTAAATAAGTTCCCTAATCATATAAAAATATGCTGTTGTCTGTATTAACTACTAACTAGTACTTATGAGTTTTGAGTAGAGAGACTCTTTATGTCAATGAAAATGACAATTGTAATGCAAATAATGGGTGGGGTTGACCTTTTATTTCAATGGTTCAGTCCTGTAGTTGAATTGTATCTGTCATTCCATTTCAAAGTCTCTGGTTGGAGAGTTCAAGCCATTGCATTTGCTGCAAACTGATAAACATTTATGGGTCATTTATTTTTGGCATGGACAGAAAATGGTAAGTACAAAGGGTAAATTGGACCTAAATGCAAATGGGTCATTTGAATTCATCATTCAGAGAGCTCAGGCAAGCACACAATGATTTCAAGTATACACAGCAATACCAAAAGGGCCAAAACCATTGCTAAATCAATTTCATACAGTATATAGGATTATATCAGAAAAGGTAATATTATATCAGGAAAATTTCTTTTCTTTTGGGAATGTATTAAAAATTAAGTTATCTGATGGAAGTTTACAGAAAAGAAGTAGAGTTCTATATTTTTTTCTATATCCCCTTTGAAGCTGTTATGAGCAAGTCATGCATGCATTGGCCTCTCAAGTTTCAACTTCAGACCTTATCGTCTAGTTTGTCATTTACAAGGGGTAGCAGTTCAATCCGGCTGCGTGGCGTTCGCGGTGTTCCTGGTGGTGGTGGCTGCTGGGAGATCAGGTGCCTCACATATCCGTAGAACGTACACCCGATGAGCGTTACTGTGCACCCAACTGCGTTTAAGCCCGAAATTGGATTTCTGAATATCATCCATGAGATCAGGACAGCAACAGCAACCTGCACATATCAAGATGACATTGTTAGTCCATACAAGACGGATTCACAGAGAAGTTTTTGAAGGGATTGATTTCGCTTAATTCTCACCTTCAGATTTCCGGCAACGTTAAATGTGACTGCAGTTGTGGAGTGGATGACATAAAATATGGAGAAGTTGAGGCAGAAGGCCAACACCCCGGAGCTGAAAATAATGATGAGGGACGACCCAAGAGACGGGCATGTGAAGAGCCAGTTAATAACGCCAGCACCTTCAAGTAGTATTGCTGGTATTGCCAAGATCATAGTCGCAAAAGGTGCCATATAGTACACAGTGTTGATGCTAAAGAGAGCAGCAGGGGACAAACAGATACACAGATAATGAATCAGTCCAGCAAAAGAATTAAGATAATCAGATCGACTAAATTTTAGAAGTTAAGATTTATATATAAGCAATGGCAAAGGAAATGGAGGCATTGCAAAATTTTCACCTCCCTAATAAATTATAGAGCAAGAATCAACAATCTCAACTTCACACATGAACTATCAGGAGCTTAAAATGAGAAAAACTCTGGAACACTTGAATATTTGGTTCCATTAACAATTTCTAAGAGAATGGAAACTGGCATGTGCGTCTCCCCGAGGTTAGCTACATACGGGGGAATTCATAGTATGGAATTCATGGTAACAATTACAATTAAGAACTTGAGAAAGTAGGGAATTTTCATAATAGGATAATGAAAAGATTCCTTCAGGGATTGACTCGGACAATTTGTTATATAGTGCTACAGAAACTCAGTTTAGTAAAATAATAATAAATGCCCAACAAAGAGGTTGGTCTATCACTCCCTTCTCAGGTTATACTTAACGAGGAACCAATTAAATATTAAGGGTTTAGTTTGACTGAACTGAACCACTCCCTTCCCTCCTCTATCTTTGTCACAATGAACCCAGATGAAACTGAACCTAATATTGAGATTCTCAATTCAGAAGTTATATACGCATCATCAACTAATGATATCCTTAATCACATCCTACAGCCTTTAGTATTGTACTAGTTCTGGTATAACACGTGAACCAAAACTTACATTTACTCTATATACTGACAATGTAAAAAAAGCCAGAGGCATGAAAACGATACTGTAATGGACAGAGTGGCATTGCTAGGTAAAATCAAAACGAGTGGCATTGCTAGGTAAAATCAAAACGCGTGACGCATATCAAGCATATGGCCACTTAATAAAGGAAATGTGATGAAACCTTATATTACAAGGCTCCATGAAAGAAGGGACAAAAAAGAAGGTGAAGGAAATGATTATAAAAACGTTACCTATCAAACTTGTATCCATGGAGCAGAGATTCAGCAAGTATAGTCTTTGTGGAAGTAGCTAGGCATCCAAATAAGGCAGCACAAAATCCAAGCATATTGAAACTAAGCTCGGTAACAGATGTGAGAAGTATCCCTCCAATGATGGGTATTAAAGAAGCCCAAATTCGCCAGTCAAAGTATTTTCTCCAAATCAACCACTGCAAAACAACTGTTCAAATTCATTGAGAATTATATGTCAGGTGGTTATAACACAAGGTAAGGAACGGATATATTATTATGAAGATGGATTTTTTAACTCTAACCTGTAGTTGCTGGAGTGAAAGACTTTATTGTCTGCATAAATGAAACTGGGATATAGCGTAAGCTCACATTGCCCAACACTATATTAATGCAAAACACAAACGACATTGGAAATATCCTTCTCCAGCGGTCTTCAGGGTCAACAGTTATCAGTGGCTTAAGCTTTAGCACCTTGATTACCATATACGCCCCGATTGCCGAGCAGATGAAGTGGATAGATGATACTGTCAGAGGAAACTTGAAGTCCAATTTCTGTGAAAACAAAGAGATGAAATCATTCAGATAAACTAACGATATCTTCCACTTTTTTGAATAAATATACACAAAATTTTCTGGATGTAGAACTCCAAACCCCCAATTTTTCTCGTCAAAACTAACACTAACGGAAGTATACAATCTAGAAATAGGATGATAAAACAAAAAGACCACTTTACATGGTACAAAAGATTTTTGAAAACCTACCGATTGCTTGCAGAATGTAATGTGTGGAGAAACAGATATATGTGGAAAGAATATGTCAGGCAAACGAACGTCTCAAAAGGATAAAAATAAGCATAACCTTCAGGTTCAGATAATTCAATTTAATTAGACCGGGAAGATTACCGCTTTGTCAGGTCCTTCAAGATCCATACCAAATCAATCCAACTATTCACAAGTGTCGTAATTAAGTGAATAAATAACTACATGGTGTTAAATAGATTGGAACCTATAGAGTTATGTACAAATCAACTTGCACATATCAATTCATCATCTACTGAGTTTGGCTTATTCTTTTGTTTTATGGGGTAATAACACGAGGAAAGAATCCAGCACTGACAACCAAAAAACGTTTAGGAGTATAATCCTGAAGAATTCTTTTATAGGAGAAGCTCCAATGCTCTGATTTTTCCCCATGGGGTCATAAAACTTCCAGTGAAAAATAGTAATAGGCCTAGCGCTCGGTTAGTGCACTGGTTGACTGCTGAGGAACAAACTTGTCCATATATGAATCTGAACCTGCTTTTGCCCCCCAATAAGCTGAAGAATGAAAGCCATCTAAGCCAAAAGCAACAAAGGTAGCTGATTTTTTCAACTGCTTTGTTCAGCAAAGCAAATATTTTATGAAGTGGCACCACCAACCAGCAAATCATAATTTGGCATTTTTGTCACAGCACAAGAAGCTCAGGTGCATGGTTTGGTGAACAATAACATTCAAATTATATACAGAAACAAGATTATCTTCCATGATTGAAATTCTGAATCCTAAAAAAACACAACAAAATAGTAACTCCAAGAAAACATCCTAAACCAAATCAATCACCAAAAGCCAGAGAAGCAAATCACAACAAACCCAGATTTTCTGAACCAAAAACAAAAGTTAAAAGAAGAATGAAAATAGAGGGAGAAGGGACCTGGAAGATCCACTTGTTCATGATGATAACGGTAACATTGAAAGCCCACCACTGAAGAATGGCGAGAAGAGATCTGAAGACGATCCAGTGACAAAATCGAGCCTCCTCCATATCTCGAAAAATGAAACCGACCCAGATCGGCCAAACACCCAAAGAGATCAAATCAGACCAAACCCACCTCAATTACAGACCCTCTGTGTCGAAGAGACAATTGGAGCAGAGTCAGCTGAGAGACACTTGTTCTGTGTTGTGTGGGAATGGAGAAGAAACAGAGACGGCCCTGAGAATGCGAAGGAAGCTCCTCTTCTCACATATGATCTCTCTCTCTCTCTCTCTCTGCGTTTATGTTGAATTGCAAACGCCTCTTTCTCTTAAAGCTGTTTGTTTTTGTTAAGAGATTTTTTTTCTTCTTTTGTTTCGTGGATCCATTTTATAGGCTAATGATAATAAATATTTTTAAAAAAACTTTACATTAAAGAAGTCCTGAGATATGAATCCAATATAGTTTTGGGCATGAGAATGAACATGACATGAACTGCTCCAAGGTTTGGGGCCAAAGTGGGTGGTCAACGCACTTGCAGTTGCAGCCATTAAATGAATTTGGACAAGCGCTTTTGCAGTTTCACTTCACCTACAATTGAGTTTATTACGGAAAATTGCAGGTACCGCTATTGTACTATTCAACTTTTGTATCATAATACTCTTTATTTTTTTAACGGTTAGTTACAAGTTAATATTTACAAATTACTACACATGTTTTAAAAACTTTCGTTCGCGCTCGCGTAATTGTCAAAATTTTACACATTAGTATTTTTTTATTTAAATTAACGTTTTTATTGTTTATTTTTTTGAAAATACCAAAAATACCCCTCTCTACAATATTTTTATTGTTCATTATTTTGTTGGGTTAATTACAAGTTAGTATATTTAGTTGGAGGTCATTTACAAATTACTATATTTACTTTAAAAACTTTCATTTGCACTCACCTAGTTGTCAAAATTTTACAATTTGCTCTAACACCGTTAAATTTTGGACGAATTTTTTTTAAAATGTGAATTGTCTAAAATACTCTTAACTATTTATCAAATTTTCAAAATCAAGTCATTTATGACATTTTTGCAAATTTCTTTGATTTTGATTTTTTTTCAATTTCTTTTTGCAAATTGTGTTAAAAACACTTTCATTTTAGCCTCTATTTGTTAGCAAGACATGTCACACCCTTGAAAGCATCGCCCAGTTTCCGACGAACTTTCGACATGAGTTTTTTCTCCATTTTCTTCTACCATTGAGGATGGACAGAACAAGTCAAGGTCGGTTGCTGGTTCTGATAAGCTTTTGGAACACTTTCTGGCATATTTGGGATTTATTTCAACCTCTATTCTTTGAACCAAAAATAGAGCATCAAAAGCTCAATCATCGGCGACTCATCTCGGCTTTGTCTCCACCTACTTCCGCCGCGATCCTGACTTCCGCCGCCAGCTTGACTTCCGCCACTAGCTCGACGCATCATGGCCATCTCACGCAAGAATCACGCCAGCCACCGGCAAGAACCTCTGTTCTCTGAACCAGAAAACAGAGGCTTTGCTGGTTCTTCTTCCGGCATGCTTTGGTCGTCATCACCTGCAACTTTACGAACATTATAGAAATCACGATGCGCTGCACTTTTCTGAGCAAGAAACTCTCTATCCGCATTCAGCATCAAAGAGATTAGTGGAAGAAAAATGGTTGTCCTTTACCATATTTACTTGCATAAACATGGATGACTTCTTCCGGCATACAGTTCAGTGAAGTATGTCCGTTCCTAGAGTCAGCGCCCGTTCCCGCGGTGGTCGGCAGACACGAAGAACTTCAAGTCCGATTCTCTTCTCCAATTTATCGGCGATGGTGTGTATGTACTCATCCTCGGTGTCTCGTCTTCTTCCGGCCCCTTCTTATTTCAAGCTCCCATCTCCGTCCACCGTCGCTCCGGCCAATAGACAAAGGAATGAACAGTAAAAATACTGTAGAGGAGTGGAGGAGGGATGGAGGGAGAGGGATATTTTTGGTATTTTCAAAAAAATAAATAGTAAAAACGTTAATTTAGATGAAAAAATACTAACGTGTCAAATTTTGACAACTAGGTCAGAGTGAATGAAATTTCTTAAAGTATGTATAGTAATTTGTAAATGACATCCAACTAGGTATACTAACTTGTAATTAACTCAATTTGATGCATAGTTATGGGTATTTTAGACATTTCACATTTAAAAAAAATTATGTCCAAAATTTAACGGTGTTAGAGCAAATTGTAAATTTTTGACAACTAAGTGAGCGCGAATGAAAGATTTTAAAGTAGGTATAGTAATTTGTAAATGACCTCCAACTAGCTATACTAACTAGTAATTCACATTTTTTTTCATTACATGTTATCACTGTAAGGTTTCATTTAATTGCACCATCTATAACTGAGTCAAGTTTTATGTAAAAGTCTATAATATCCCTATATTAAAAAATTAAAAAATATATCTATTGAACTTTTTTTAAGAATTTTTTTTATTAGATAAATAATAAAACACTGATTTCAAATTATTATTTTTCAAAAAAACACTTTTCAGAAAAAATATTAAAAATAAAAAACCACTTTTAACAACATTTTTTTTATTTTTAATATTTGTTTAAAAAAATAATATTCTAATCAGTTTTTTATTATTTATTGTCTAAAAAATAAGTTAAACAAATGATTTTTTCATTTTTAAATATAAGGGTATTTTAGTCATTTAATAAAATTTGAAACTGAAATATTTAAATGACTAAAATACCCTTGTATTTAAAAAATGAAAAAACAAATCATTTGTGTAACTTATTTTTTTTAAAAAATTATGGAATAAATAATAAAAAACTGATTTGAATATTATTTATTTTTAAAAAATAATTTATTTTAAAAAATATTAAAAATAAAAACGTTGTTGAAAGAGGTTTTTATTTTTAATATTTTTTTGAAAAAACCATTTTTTAAAATAAAATAATTTTGAAATCAATGTTTTACTATTTATCTGATAAAAAAATTCAAAAGATATTTTTTTAATTTTTTTAATATATGGGTATTATGAACTTTTTACATCAACTTAACTATGTGATGGACAGTGTAACTAAATGAAACTTTACAGTAGTGACATGCAACTAAAAAGTAGAGGGTGGTGAAATGCAAAAGTTGCATAGTACAAGGCAGTGACATGCAATTTCCCATTTATTATAAAATAAGTATATCAACATTCTCATTCCATTCATTATCATTTCAAGTTCTTTTTTTTAAGAAGGGGATAATACCATATGACTGCACGTACATATGTCATATTATCACATGATTATCCCTAGGATTTTTTTGTCAGTGTAAATACCCAAGAATTTTATTTTTCTTAAAGTTACTCATTCCGTCCATTTCCGTTAGTTTTTAACATTTTTAACGTGTGAAAAGACCAAATACCCTTTAGAGGTAAATAATTGTTTTCAAATTGAATGAAAAGACTAAAATACCCTTCATTATTCATTAAATTTTCAAAACATTACCTCTCTCTCTCTCTCTCTCTCTCAACAGCAGCGTATTCACAAATCTCACTCCCCGGAGCTCCGACCCCATTCCCGAGCCCATTGCCTCGTCGAGCGTCTCGTCGATGGTCTCAACACAATCATGGAGCGCGCATTTCTCACGCTTGGTCAACCCTTTACGCGTCTTTATCAGCTTCTCCACCATGAAGAAATTGTGCTGGACCGCAGTGGTCGTCAAGTTTTTGAACGCCTCGATCACGTCCTTCTGCCTCACAAGCTCCGGCGAGCGCCGAGAAGCACAACTCCAGATAGAACGTGATGTTGCATAACGACTTGATGATGGCGTGCGACGCGACTGACGTGGACTTTGCTTTGTTCACTCTGGCAACGATGCCGATCACGGCACCGACGAGCAACAAAGAGGCTAAAACGGCCAAGAATATTTTCTTGTTGTTGGATGAGGAAATGGGCTCGCCGCCCCTGGAATGCAAGATTACGACAATCTCTTCATTTACTAGCAAGTAATTACAGGGTAGGATTGGGGTTGGAGGAGTCCGATGCGGAGCAATTGGGCTCAGGATTGGGGTCAAAGCTCCGGGGAGTGAGATTGGTGAATACGCTGCTGTTGAAAGGGAGGGAGGGAGGGAGGGAGAGAGAGAGAGGGGTAATGTTTTGAAAATTAAATGAACAGTGAAGGGTATTTTAGTCTTTTTCTTTCAATTTAAAAAAAACTATCTATCTTTGGAGGGTATTTTAGTTTTTTCACACGTTAAAAATGTTAAAAACTAATGGAAATGGACGGAATGAGTAGCGGTGAGAAAAATGAAATTATTAGGTATTCATCCTTACACGAAAATTTTAGGTGTAGTCACGTGATAATGTGACATATTCAAGTATAGTCATCTAGAATTATCTATAAAATAAATTATAGTATTTTTTTAACCCAATCTTCTTACAAACTTCGGTACTCGTACATTTCAATATGTTACTAACACAAGCAACTAATTTCTACTGTACAACTAAATATCTCCCAATTTTCCACTAAATCACAAAATTGCCTCTCCAATTAAAATGGAATTTATATTTACATTAATGATTATTAATGACTTATATTTATATAAATAATAATTGTGGGTAATATTAATAAATTATAATTAGTGATTATTTATTTATTGACTGATATTTATTATTTGATAAATATTAATTTATAATTATTATAGTATTTAATAATAGTCTACTTATATTTAGTAATTAATAGTTAATAATTAATTATATTATAATTTTATGATTCATATTTATCAATTAAGAATTTATAATTACAAAACTACCATGAGTTGGCTCACTGGTTAAGACTTTAGTAAAATTTATTCCCAAGTCTTAGCAACAGGGTTTGAATCTCAACGTGGTATCTGGATACCGCCGCCGCTGCTGCTCCCATTATCGGAGAAAAGGATTTATCCGGGAAGGGGCGTGGAGAGAAGGGTTTTAAAGGAGTGGATGAGGAGGGATACTTCGGCTCTTGCTAAGGAGGAAGAAAAGAGATCGTCAGAGGCTGCGCCGGAGCTGGAGATGTTTCGAGGAGGAAGAAGGGTTGATGGAGGAGGCTCCACTAGTGGCTGCTAGTACCGGTAGTAATTGCAACGAACTTAGTTTATTAGAGGAAGAAGAAAATAGTGAGCATTATGAATGAAGGTGAAGAAAAATGGTAGAGAGAGATGAACCACTTTAATCAACTTCGGAGAGCATTCCACCGTACTTTGGATCCGTTGACAAGTCGATTTAGTTGCATACGACGTCCTTTCGGTCAGAACCAAGCTTCGAGAAAAACTATAAAATTGTTGATAGCAAGAAAAGGAATGGAGGTTAGTAGATCCTTTTATATCATACGAATATATTAGCGTTACAGATTCATCGTCCACGACTACATTTGGCTCTGAACGATTTTTACGGTCGAAATCAAGTATCAATCAGCACACCAAAGTTGTAGAGGACAAAACAAAAAATACAACGCCAACAAAATCAAAATTTTCTAATGCCAGAAGCTCCTTCTATACCCATAGAACATATTGTAACATTATTGTAAATTGTTTTTAATATTATTTTCATCATAATATTATTTTCTTGTTTGAACTACCCGTTGTCTAACATTTTTAGTAATAATTTATACAAAAAAAAGCTAACAGTGTGAAAATTTAAATTAGTTACAGTACCGACAAAAACAAAAAGAATAGGGGCAATTTCATGTCAATACCCCAACTTTCACTCGGTTTCAATTCAGTATCTCAAGTTTGAACTTTTTTTTGCTGGTACCCCAAGTTCAATTACGTTACAGATAAGTACCTAAGACGTTAAATCAACAAACTTGCTTATTCATAAATCCCTCCTCATATTTTCAGTTAAATCGAAAATTCGACATTACTACAAACGTATGATGTTCAATAGTTGAGATGCCCCCTTAATTAGAGACCTACACAATAATGCACATTGATATATGATCACAAATAGTTTAAGAATAATCTCAAACCCTCTTCTATGATCCATTGTTACCATATTTAAGTAATTAGATTTTTATTTTTAATATTACATCGTGTTCTCTACCCTTAAATTCATCCCATCCAATTATCGTGTTGCGTCTTAAATCCTAGTTTGAAGGTAAAGAGTGAACAGTGCCAACTACTAGCGTATATTTTATACTTGGCCCTTGTGATTTTTGCAATTGAAATAATAACTAAAATCACATAAAATTGCATAGTAATCAACGGACAATTGATCAGGGTCTGAACGTGGTATACGTTACTCTATGAGAGTAATTAATAACTGAATTACTGTATAAATAAATGTACATACAGTAATAATGACTGGATTTTTGCAATTAAAATTAATTTACTTTAGGTTAATGAACAAGAAAATTACACGACTTCTTTTCCATACTTAAGTTTTCTTTATCAGCTAGGCCAAATGACCCTATAGCCACCCTTAAACCTTAAAGGAAACATACTTTCATAATTATTTACTTGTTTAGAACGTTGCGCCTTTGGACTTTCCATTATTCACCTTTACGGGTTCTTATATTTTCCTCACTCAAATCATTATTAATTTATGAAAATATATTATAACGGGTAATTATTACGCTACTGGAAATTGCTTTTTCTTGGCGTGATATTCAAAATCTCGCCGGGCTGATTTCAACCGTCAACGATTGGATTATAACCACAACGGTCATATCCTTTCCCGGCGAGATATGGCGCAATGTCTCACTGAGAAAGGTTATGGCCGTTGATGATCAACATCCGACCGTTGATGGTCAACGACTCCAACCCGGCGAGACATTGCAATATTTTGACGGGAAAGAGTTTGTTGACCATCAATGGGCGGATGTTGACCATCAACGGTCATATCCTTTTCCGGTGAGACATTGCGCAATATCTCGTCTGGAAAAGGTACTGAAAAATCTACAAAAGATCCATGCATGACTTCATTTGTCAAAATTTAATTTGTGGAGGGTCATTTGGATCTATTGTTAGATGTGACAAAGTCGAAGATTACTAGTCCGGTTGTCGAGCGCCCCTCGAACGTCATCAAGCTCGTCGTGTCTAGTCTCGTCCCCGTTGGTCGATCTCCCGATTTGCAGGTTAGTTTGGGTTCGATTTGTAATGAAATTTTAATTTTGATGTGATATTTCGATTTAGCTATGACATTGCTATGAATTTTTCTTAATCATGCTATGAATTAGTGAAATTTTATTGAACTAGACTAGGAATTAGAGAAATTTTGGTGAACTAGACTTTGAATTAGTAGATTTTTGGTGAATGAGTTAGGCTGTGAATTAGTACATTGATGTGGGATTTCGATTTGTCCGTGTGATTCAAAATCGTACTTTTGTTTGTGGATATTTAACTTTAATTACGTGTAGTAATACATATGCATATAATAACTATCACGTATTGTGTATGTAGATATGTCAATTATAGACTGTCGTAAGTGGATGGATATATAAAATAAAAGGTCGCAAGCGTATATGGACGGTGTCGAAATTTTCATAAAGTTAATCCAAAACAATGTTTTACAACACGGTCGTGACCGATATCTATGCCCGTGCAAAAACTGTCATAATATGATTGCGCAACACGAGAATACAATATATACCCACTTATTGCAATACATCATGGTTTCGACATAGACTATGTGGATCTGTCACGGTGAAATGCATGACGCAAATTCGTTGTTGGGTGCGGGTCGAGAATCTCGACGGGACGAGGCTTTAAGTAGTTGAAATGTCGATCCTGGTGTAGAGCTTTTGGAGGATTTATTCCAGCGGGCATAAAACTTTAGTGAAGATACAGTGGAGAGTGAGCACCCTACGATAAAAGCAGCGACGGACGCGTATGACGAACTAACGCGTCTTGCGAACACCCCATTGTTTGCAGGGTTTAACTTGTCCTGTCTGAAGGCGCTTTTGAAGTTGATGACCATTAATGAAGAATCAGCAGCCTCACACAAAACATTTGGCATGAATTGCGAGTTTTACAAAAATTTGCACATGTCGCCAAATTTGCACTCTAGATCATATGCCGAAGCGAGGAAGATGTTGAAGATGATATGGATGAATTGTATCAAGTACGCTACTTGCGAGTTCAGGTGCATCTTGTACTATAAACAGTACGAATTTGCCAATTTTATGCCCTATTTGTTAGACATCTAGATATGTAGACGGGAAACAGAAAAAAAAACAAGGAAAATTGTCTGGTAACCAACATTAGCCCTATTATTCCACGGCTCCAGCGTTTGTACATGTCAGCGAAGACTACCGACCAAATGCGTTGGCACCGGCAAAGGGCTAGAGATCGAAACAACGTTGGCCATCCAGCTGATGGCGTATCTTGGAAAGAGTTTGATCAATTGTACCCAACATTTGCTGCAGACTTCCAGAACGTGGGTCTTGCTCTAGCGAGCAACAGTTTTAACCCATTCGGGCCAGCTTCTACGCCTCACGTTATTTGGTCAGTAGTGATGATTCCCCTCAACTTTCCCCGTCCATATGTATGAAGAAAGAGTACAATATCCTGTCGATGCTGGTTTCCGGGCCAAAATCACCGGGTAAGTGTTTGAACGTGTTCATGCAACCATTAATAGACGACCTGAAAGTATTGTGGGGCACGGGTGTCCCAACGTATAATCGGAAAATTTGCTTGCAATTTCGGATGCATGCAGCCGTGATGTACACAATAAGCGACTATTCAGGGCTGTGAATTTTAGGCGGAACTCGGGTAAAGGGTTACAAGGCATGCCCCATTTGCCTTGACAAGCTCGAAGCTATATACAGTCATCGTAAAATGTCATACCTCAGACACCGTGGATGGTTACACGCCCAGCATCCATACCGATTCAAGACTTGTGAGTTTAGCGGGGAAACGGAAGAACGACCACCCCTACATGTACCTTCATCAGAGGAAGTCCTTATACATGCAAGACTTCATGAATTTCCCGTGCAGAGTTTGCATCCGTTGTTAGTGCCGTAACAAGGTAGGGCTCCGTGTTGCTGGACGCATGAAACTATTTTCTTGCAGCTCTTGTACTGGAAGTCAATTCAGGTTAGGCATGCTCTTGATGTCATACAATCGAGAAAAATGTATGTAACAATGTCATGGGAACCGTAGTTGGCCTTAAGTCAAAGACCAGGGATGATGCAAATGCCCGTGCAACTCTCTCAGATATGGGCATTACTCAACCTTCCTCTCATTTCAAAAAAATTTCATTTCAAACCGTTTTGATAACATATTTTCATTTTCATTAAAGAGCACGCTACGCTACCACGTAGCGCCAAATCGAGTCTATCAGTGACTTTTGTACCACCCTCAGAGGTGCTACTCGGAGTTTCTGGGAGAGTGTAAGAGGAACTACGTGAAGTACAAACGGAGGCCAGTCCCGGTCGACTTCATAGGCCTAGAGCAATCATGGGATTGGTTGTGCAACTACTTCGAGACTTCAAAATATCAGGTACGTTTAACTGTGTAATATTTTGTTTTTACGTGTGAAATATGTAAAAATACTTTGTTAACACTCGATATTTGTCTGTGTGCAGGACCTTTGTGCAAAAATGAGAGGGCTTTCGAAGAATCAGAAAAATCATAGTGGGGGTTCCTGGTCCTTCGACAGACATGCTATGAAGAAACAGAAGACTGGAGTTCTCCTTCCCAGTCTGGAAACTTACGTCCACGCCTACGAAAATGACGGTGACCCGAAAATGGTAAACTTTGAATTTGTTTATAAATTTTACCATAATTTTTATCATCTCATACAATTTAACACTTTCGTTTGCATGTCCAAAAAGTAAAGGAAGAGATCGAGCGGCACAAAACACAGTTGTAGAAGCGGTTGCCGCCGGAGAAACATATTCGGTCCCAACGCATGTAGAGGCATAAATTCTTCAGCGGTTGACGGGCACGGAGAAGAAGTGCGGGTGCATCGTTCCTCGCATGGTAGTAAGTACGCACGACCGTCAAAACCGAGAGGAGATACCCGTACATCCGCGGCGTCAGCTGAGCAGATAGATGCTGCAGCTGCTGCAAGAACGACCGAAATGGACGAGAGGGCTCGCAAGAGAGAGAGAGAGAGAGAGAGAGAGAGAGAGAGAGAGAGAGAGAGAGAGAGAGAGAGAGAGAGAGGCAAAATTGGCCGCTAGAGTTGTTGTTGCGGAGGGGAGATAACTGCATTGAAACGTCGTTTCGACGACCGCAGGCTGAGACGGACGCCTGGATTAAGGCCGTGGTCACGTTAGTATCCAGGATCTACTGGTACAGTTCGACTTGCCGGGTAATATGTGGATGCCGCTTCCGGCCTGGGCCCTGAGCCCTGTCGTCAGTTCGACTCCGACTTCGACCCTAGGCCTGACTCCGACTCCGACGGTGACGCATCTGACTATCTCGCCGGGAATGCCTTCGGACCAACAGCAGCCTTCAGCACTTGCCGACGAACAGCCGCCTCGAGCAAGAGGTTCAAGAAGACGTTGAAGACAAAACGGATGAGACAACTCATGTAGGTTGATAGGTTACGAATTTTGTTGATGTTGTAATGTTTTGGAGTTTGTTGTTTGACTTTTAATTTAGGGATAATTATTTGTTTTCGATCGCTGCAAATTACAGTTTAGGATTTAGTTGAATTGCGAAAATTTACATATTTAGTTTGTAAGGGGAAACCGGGAAATTGGGGCAGATTCTGCCCAAAATTTTATCAAATCTCGCCGGATAGGTGTTAAAACCCTGCCCGGCGAGAGTTTGACCAAAATCTCGCCGGTTAGGTGTTAAAACAATGCCCGACGAGATGTTGACCAAAATCTCGTCGGGTAGGTTGTAAACCATATCCAGCGAAATATTGGCACCTCCAACCCGGCGAGATATTGATGCAATATCTCACCGAGTATGACCATTCCCGATGAGTCTTGCCCGGCGAGAACCATACCGACAATTTTCGGGCAAATATCTCACCGACTTGAAGGCAATTTTCAATAGCGTTAGTTAGGTTTTGAAGTATGGAATATGAGTGTAAAAGTATACTAAGATTTCATGTAACTATATCTAACTATAAATATAAGTTAAATGGTCATAAATATTTTGTTACTACACATTACTAAATTTCGTTAAAACTTTTGAATATTTTTTAGTATTTTGTTAAATGACTAAATTACATATGATCAAATATGAAATAAAAATTAAATGTTAGTTTAATGTGAAATAACACTTAAACCTCAAATTTCAAATTAAAATTCAAGGAAAATGTATCTTTTAACAAACAAAAAAATTGTCTTCTTACGACAAATTTAAAGATTTTTCGATCATCAGAATTGTTCTAATTGTCGCCGCCAACAATCTTAGTCCTCGATTGTCAACGACGAGATTTTAAAGCTCCAGAGGCATGTCTCCAACCACGAGTTCTACGCCAAATCTTTTTGCAAGTTCGTCACGATTATTACATGAAATAATTGTGTAAAAAATTGGAGCTTTATTGGTTAAATGAAATTAAATCTTGTATTGAGTTAGGATTAATCATTTAGCTCTTATAAATCGCACTGATGATCGTTTATGTTTCTTGTTTATTCTCAAGTTCAATCTCAAAATAAGTTTATTGGCCAAGTGCAAAAAATGAATGGAAAAGATGAAGAGTCTAAAAAGAACGAGGCACTCCTTTAAAATTTTAAAGAATTATAAAGTATATATATGTCGTTTAAAAATAAATATTAACAAAATCGTATGGAATTTAGTAAAAAATAACGGTCAACTAGTTAGAATATAATGCATCATAAATTAAGTTTACACTCAGATACGTTAAAATTATATTTTCAATTAATTAGTTAATCAATTATGTAAGAGAAAATATGTTTTAAACACACGTCGTAAAAATGAAATACTTAATTTAAAGGGTAGGAATATTATACTTAATTTTGAATAATAAATTATATTAAAAAAAGATTTGACTTGATATAACCCCACAAACACATAGATTATATGATAATCAAAACTGTATGATTTTATACTGTGATATAGATTTCGAGGTCCTTCGAAATCTCATGTCATCATCAAAAAGATTGGACAAAAGCTTTGCTATTGTTGCTGCTCCTTTCTAATTAATAACGGTGATTTATTCACAATTACGACGTGTTCATAAATACCTCCTCATTAACAAGGTCTGATGATGCAATTTTTTATAAGTAGGTTGTTGGACCGAGCGATAAGCAATACTATTTGTAATATTTTGTAAAAGAATAAAATTAATTTATATATTATTTTTTAAAAGATCTGAGAAAACAAATAAAAACTCATAAATAAAAAATTATAGTTGTTCTCATCTATTTTTTTAACAATCAAACAAATCAAATATAGAATAAAAAACAATACAACATAGAATAAAAAAACAATAAAATTAATGTTTGTCGAGGAAAAGTCGAGCAAAGATACCTCCATTATTTCTCCCTTTAAAATTTACATAACGTATTAGATGGTATAATCAAATATACCAAATAATCATCGGAATATGATAAATGTATAAAAATAGAGATCATTTTATTTGGTTAATGACTCAGATCTTAAATAGTGATATGTGATTAATGTGTATAGTAGTATGTGATTAATGTGTATTGAAATTAGTTTAAGAAAAAAATTGTAATCCAATAAAATTTTAATTATTATTAAATTTATTTTTTTCTTATCATTAGGTATGTTTAGGAAAAATTTAGAATATAACACAATACTAATCTATATTAAATTTATTTTTATTATCATTTTAATTTATTAATTCCTTTACATGTATATAGATTAGGGTATTGATCAATTGCAAACATTGATTTTTCCTACAAATTTTAGAACACTTCTAGTTCATTAGATTAAATAATCAATGGTCAGATTTAATGCTGAATCATCAATGGCATACTAATGTAAATATGAATCACTTATAAATTTTTTTTGGTCATTTTATACTGTCAGAAGGGTATAAATGTATTTTAAATCTCTATTTATTTTGAATATTATTTACTTATTGAATTTTTTATTTTGAATTTTTTTATTAGTTGAATATCTTATATTACCGGTTTATCGTGATGATTTAACTGGTTCGTCTGTAAACCATTTTATCGGTTCTCTTAATACATTTCATGTGTTATGTTTCATCTAATATGTGCCATACATTATGTTTCATCTAATATGTTCAAATCCTTATCATCAAGTCCGTTTCCCAAATCTGTTTGGTCTAAACAGTTCAACTGGTGTTATTTCATCGAATATGTGTTATCGAATATGTTTCATCGAATATTATCAGATATCGAATATGTTTCATCGAATATCAAATATGTTTTATCGAACATCGAATATGTTTTATACAATATGCTCTATCTTAAATGTTTAATCTGATATGTACGCAATCAAACTCGCTCCAGCAAAATCACTCCACCAAAATGACCAAAACAAAATCGTAACTCTTTCACGAACTAGAAAAATAAAACAGATAACCAAATATGCAAATGACCCAAACATTAAATGTTCTCAAAAACTCTCAAAATGACTGTATACAAAACAACCATTCACCAAATTACCTAAAATAAAACTTTTTCACAAACCCAGGTAAATAAACCAAAAAATAAAAACATAGACCCAAATCAGCAAAATCAAAGCCAGAGACCTCTCTTTCATTAAAATGGGGATTTGAATGAGAACGACAGAGAAGACCTCGGAGCCGAAGGGAGGAATCTGAATGTCCCTGTCGTGAGCATGATCGCCAGACCCGAATCAACCCATGTCTGACAAATAATTTAATTGTACACTACATAAGAGTAAATTCATATCACGAAAACACCTCAATTTACATAACCATCACAAAACCTATATGTGAAAGATAATCAAACTAGTAAACGAACCTACAATTCGTTATCGAAACCCTCCGAGACCCGATTCTCAAACTGACCCAGGTCCGACAAATTCCTCATCGCCGGCGGCCGATTCCCGGAAAGCTTGGGTCAGGATGTCGTTTCTCTTGTTGTCGATCCATGCTTGGATCTCGTCTTGAATCGAGGCGGCGACACGGGATGTGGAGGAGGCCGAGTCGGAGCCGTCGACTGGATGGTCGATTCGTCTAGTTTGAATCGCGTAGCTGAAGCGACGATCGAATCCTCACCGTCGCCGTGTTTGGAGCCGCCGTCGACTGGAGCCAGGAGGTCGCCGCCTTGATTCGGAGCCGTGGTCTGGAGGGTCGATCCGTCTGGATTGAATCGCAGAGGTTAACGGCGATACGAATCCTCCGTCTCTAGAGCCGCCGTTGTCGTCTAGATCTGGAGTCGCCGTCATCTAGAGCAGCAGCCGCCATCGACTGGCCGCAAAGGGAGGAGCCGCGGAAGGAGGAGCGGCGGAAGGACGAGGAGATGCAAATTTTGTATTTGCTCCTGAATTAGGGTTGTGGGGTCTCTCTCTATATATATATTATCAGAATTACCGTACTACCCTTTTTATTTTTTGTCTATTTGTTTTATTCAGTAGATAATGATATTAATTAAAACTATTGATCAAACAAATTCAATGGATATTATTAGTTCTAAAATTTATAGTAGGAAAGAGGTGTAGCCGAATTCATCCCTGTAAATCAAGGCTTCAATTAGTCCAAACTCCAAAGTGAGATAATAACTACTTTAGGGGTGACTCGTCTTGATTTTAACTTGTAAAACTCTATGCTAATTTAGAACATATATATTTCGTGTATGTGCCGACCTCTTGGTTTTGGAAATAAACATAGTTTATATTTGTAAAACATTAGTAATTTATGGTATTGTGTCATTAATTAATTTAGTAATATGACTCGACACATCATGATTTATTGACTCATTGAACGATGTTGATGTTTATTAGAATAGATTATAGAAGGTGTTGCGATTGTGCCTTATCTTCCAAATCTTAGTTGGAGTTACTGTTTGAATACTTTGGCACTCAACTGACCATTTTCGTTACATTTTTACTTTTCTTTTCAATAGCCAATTAATATGTCTTTAAGTAACCGATTTGGCATGCCAATTTAAGCGCAATTACTACAACATTGACTTCACACCACATAGTGGACCGAACAGTAAGATTTGTTTTAGAATTAGAGGTAGTTTATTTGTCAATATCATCACGTGATTGGATTTGTAGATTAATGATTGTTGTTGGTCCGAAAGAACGTCATTTCGATACATTTCATCCACAATTTTGAAGTTTAAGTCCTCGATATGTATTTATAATTAGAGATAGAATAGAGTTTTGATGTTGCGAGAAATTTCGATTTGTTTGTTGTAGATGCGTGGAATTAAGGAGTTTAAAATGGGATGGTGCTAGGAGAGCATCACAACGACTAGACGATCGGATGTCAAAGAGAGTCACGACCGTGGCCTATTTGCGAAGAAGATGATTATGATGTTGACAAATCTTGTAAGGGAAATAACGTTTTTATCCGGAGTCTAAATTTCAGAGGACCAAAATAGTTTCGTTTTTTCATGAAGAAACTTTTCGCATTAGAGTTCTCGAATAGAGTTAAAACGGCGTCGGAAAGAGCTGGCAGAGAGGCATTATGCCAGGAGGTCCGGTACGGACCACCCAGCGGATTGGAAGCGAGCAGAAAGGCCAATCTGCTAGGCAGTTCGGTCCGGACCACCTAGCAGACCACTTTTTCGGATTTTTGCTACTAAGGCAAACCCTAGCTGATTTTTGAACTCCCCACACTTTTACTACTCACTCACCACTCACCTTTGAGCCTCCATCTTCTTCCTCGTATCATCCGCCGATGTAGAGCCATTTTTGGAGCTTGGAGCTTGAAATTTGGAGGCTACCATCATCATTCCACCATCAATTTTGGGAAGCAATAAGAAGGAGAAAAACAAGAGCTTGGAGATTGAAGCAAAAATTGAAGACGAGTGAGCATTTCTATTTCCCCATTCATTTAAACTTGTTCCTATTGCTTCTATTTCTTGTTTTCTTGGATCTGTATACATGATTTGTTATTTGAGCACCATGGTTGAGGGTTAAAACCCTTAACCATGATTACTAAAATTTTGTATAGTTTTAAAGTGATTTATTGAGATATTAGTTATAGGGTTTATGAATGTGTTGTGTGTTTACCTTAATTTGAATGTTTACATCTTGAATTGACTACTTAGGATGAATGTTTAGGAAACTAAGTCGATGTCGAGAGGGACGGATAGTTTCGGATCTAGACATCACAAGGTGTTAGGGAGTCAAAACCGGGATTTGATACCCCGAAGCAACACTTAGCCCATAATTGTCGGACCAATGCAGTCTCGGGATCGATACCAACTCGAGAGAGCAAGTGTCGTTTTGGGATTTGGCCGTTTTCAATGCCGAGAGGTGAATCCGGTAGTCAAGATATAGGTTGAACACATGATTTGCCCAATTGAACGAATATCTTAGTAATTCACGACCGAAACCATGCATATCTAGCACCCGCGGCTTCTTGAAATTTGATTGTTTACATTTCCTGCTTGTTCGGCCTTAATCGATTCTTGCTTTCTTTACAAAAGTGACATAGTAGTTTTACTTTCCAGCACCAATATTTGAGCGATCGAAAACTCTTTGTTAGTCCCCGAGGAATCAACCCAAAAAAATACTTTCGATTTTATTACTTAACTGTGTAATCTTGCACGAGAGTTGGAACGTGACATTTTCATGTCATGTTTCGGCCAGCAATGATATGGATTTGAATCATGAATATGACTTAACATTCTAGTTTTTTTGTTGATGTATCACTACTCTCTACCATAAAAGTGCCCATGTGATTCGAAAGTTTATAGCTCATCTCCTAATTTGCGTCTACACCAAATTTCCAGCCTCACTTCAAGTTATGGTTCAACCACTATAAAGTCCATGAGTTTAATCTTTTTATTTGTTAACAGGTCATTTCTGTCTATAAAATTTTAAAATCTGCTTCATTAAGGTGATAAGTTAACCTCTGTAGTTTAACTGGCGATGTTAAGAAAGTGAGATAAATAGTTCAAAATAATGTTAAGTCAATGGATATTAAAATTTTAAATTTATCATTAAATAGCGTTTCGAATTTACTTATAATTTTAATTAAAAATATTGGTGTATCATCATTAGGTGATGATAAGATTACTATATTATTTTTTATTGATTATAATAAATGATTTTTATACATTTTTCAAACATCAATTAAGTAGCACTGACAATTTATAACTTTAATGACCAAATTAATCGATCAACTTTTAGCACCGAATTGTAAATGATCGCGTTTAACCTTTTCGATTAAATGCTATAATTATGTTACTTGTGCAAACAATCTTTTAGAAACGTGGACTTTATACAGTACATGTAACTTGTTCCAATATCAACCATATTGAACCCAAATAAAGAAGAGAAAAAAACAATTGCATCAATCACGCAGAGGGTGTTGCTCACCTACTATAATTAATTAATTAATCAACATAATTTAGAAACCATTAACCATACGAAATAAGATAATTATGAACAGAAAATAAAATTCAATATACAAAATATTTAATTGGACAGTCCATGAAGGAGACCCAAACCAAATTCGTCGTGGGCCAAAAACTTGGTCGGTCCAGCAAATCTAGATTTTACTTGGGCCATATGCTTCGCGGCCCAAAAATATACAGTGCGAGTATATCAGATAAACGACGTCGTTTAGCTTCTTCCTCACCCAGAAACACGACGAACCCTCTCCCTCCGAAGAACGTCCCGTTTCTGGATTTCGTTTCACAGTACCGAATTCGGTTCTAGCTTCATCTCCAAGATCAGTACAGGAATCGACCAAAACACTATCTCCGACTGATCAGCCTCTCTCTCTCGATCGCTCTCGACTTTCTGGAACAGACCGATCATGTTGCGGAGGTACTGTCGATTCACACACCTTCAATATCTAATTTACTCGTCGAATCAGTATTAGGGTTTCAGGTTTTCTCTGTTTCTTCGATTCTGCGACGTTTTTGTTATCAATCCGATCGCATCTTGCCCAAGCCTCACGAATGTGCTGTTGATTTTGACGATTCGTGGCCTGCAGGTCCATTGTGGAGGTCTCTTCCCGGCGTCCCTTCCGGCGGCTCACACCTCAGGCATGTATTTTCTCTTCCATTACAGTCATGAGCAGATAGTTTTTTTCCCTATTCGGTAATGCTTAGGTTTGATGAATTCAATTGTTAGTGTTATTTATGGTGTCGGAGAACTTGTTGTGAACAGATACCTGCATTTCTTTCATCAAGAAAAGCATTGTCTGTAGTGCCTGAGAAAAACGAACTTGGCTCGACGGGGAAGCCGCCCGAGTCAAGGAGCTCGTTGTCTAAAGTTTTGTTGGGAAGTGTTGTTGGCGGAGCTGCTGTTACTGCAGCGTACCAGTTCGGCTATCTAGACCCGTTTTTCGGCAAAGACAAGCTAGATTCTCATTTGGGCGCGGAGGATGTTCCACATTCGAGCGAGAAAATAGAATCACCCAGTAGGGAGGAGCTCGATAGAGTGAGCACTAATGTTGAACCGAAGCTTGAAAATGAATCTGAAGCTCCGAGTCGTGAAGCTTCAAGTGAACGTCAGCCTCAAGGATCGCCAGAGGGTCTAGATGAATCAGTTGTGGCACGAGAGGAAGGTAAGGCTCCTGTTGAGGAGAAGGGCGTGCAGGATAAGAGCAATGCTGCATTTCAAGAGAGTCATAGCCCGGATAGCTCGGATGCGAGCGAACCGGTTACTGCCCAGGCCGATGCGGTTGCTGAAGAAGATGGAGTGGAATCATTACTTCCGCGTCTTGCAGTAGATGACGAGCCAGAGGTATGTATGTCCATCGCCAGTTTTTTCTCCTGCACACCACACATTTAATACATGCTCACATGGTTGAGCTATAACATATGGTTTTACTGTGAGCAGCTTGTAGATTTTATGCCTGGGTGTGTACTTGAATTAGTGTTTCACCTTTCATGTTAAACTACCTGCATATTTTGGTCTTTGTTACTTCACTTCTTTCCGCGGCCTAATCACATTATGAAGGTCATTGATGAATTGTGTAAAGTGATGGCATATTTCTTATGATATTCTTACATGAGGAGTTTTGTTTCTGTACCCTTCACTTCATATTTGAGGACACGATTTCTCATCACATCAATGGTCCTTTAAGTGTCAACAGGCGATCCAAATCAATACATTTCTTTTGTCTGAAGTAATTGAATGCCTGGGATTATGTGACTATTGTTTCAGTTTCAATGTTAAATGGTTTAGAATTAGTTCTCATATATAATCCATTTCTTCTTCTTCTTTGTTATTATTTTCTTTAGTTGAGAATAAATTGATTGCGTGATTCTATGTTGCAGAAAACATTAATTGAAGATGCAGAGCCAATAACTTCGCTCCTTGATGCATATCATGTGGGTGAAAATGTGGACAAACATGTGTCGGCTGAAAAATTAGCGCAGAAAGCAGAGGTTGCCGAACACAATTATTTGTTGTTATGCTGTAATAGAATAACTAGTCATAGACATGTTTAAATTTTGGTTTTCTGAAATAATAGGCTTTTGCAAGTGCAACTGAAGATAATGATGGTAACTTATCCAAGGATGGAAAGTTTGTAGTTGATTTCCTACAAGCCATTCATGTTGCTGAAAAAAGGCAGGCTGAACTAGATGCGCGCGTTCTTGCTGAAGAAATTAGAACTCTGAAGGTTTGTATTGTTCTACAATTACAAGCCTAAGTTATTCAAGTTGATGACATTTATTTTACAGTTACATTTTCTCACTGGATTCCCTAACTATTTAGCCTTCTGCCAATATGTAAATTTTCTAATCGTATTGTTCTACTTTAGGAGAAGTATGAAAAGGAATTGAAGGATGCAATTGCCAGGGAGTTTATGCGTGCTGAAGAAGCAGCAATCTTGGATAAGGTTTTGGGGGTTTCAAATTTCTTCATAATTTTGTCTTAGTAATTAATATGATACCGATATGTCCTTGTATTTCGTGACAATACTGAACATTAGATATTAATGTTGACAAATTGCACAATCTCTTAAGTGAAATATTGTGATCCGTGGCTTGTTAAATATTGTTATTTTTTCCATTTTGCAGGAACTAAAGAGAGAGATAGCAAGAGCGACTGCAGCTATCAGTTCACTTCAAGAAAAAGCTGAAGAGAGACTGAGGGAGGAACTTGAGCAGAAGGTGCAAGCTCTTATTCTTGTCACTGATCTTTAAATACCAATTTTCTTAGATAGGAAACCAAGTAGCTAATGTGTAATTATTACAGGAAAGTGAATCACAAATGAAGTTAGAAAAGGTGGAGGAGCTGCTGAAAGCAGAGCTGGCTGCAAAAATTGCGAGCGAGAAGGCAGCGCAGATTGAAAAACTTGCTGAGGCCAATCTTAACGTAAGCCACTTATCAGACTAGGATGCATTTATGTGTTAATTTGTAGGTTTTAATTCTCATTTTTCATGTGAATGTTCATTCCTTGGAATGGTGAGTGTAAGAACACAATTGCATATCTTTTGAGTGATATCTGAAGACAGATAAAAGTCGAGTGCATAATAGTGTATAAGGGTCAATTCACACTATGATTTTCTGATGCAACATCAATGTAAAAGAATGATAACTGAAAACAAAGAGAAGCACTTTCAGTGGCAACAATCTGAAATCCTGAACAACTTTTGTGAATGATTTTAATGTTCCCAATAGTGTGCTATAGTCAGCTGTATCGAAAAATTGTCACAGTCAGCTGTCAACTAAATTGAGTTTGAAATAGGAAAGTGTGTAAGAAGATGGAAGGGACTAATTTTAAAACATATGAATGTAAAATTACAGAGAACTTTCACGATCTTATTCCATGCATGGAAATTTGTTGCTTACAGGGTTGTTTTACTCAAACCATTCTAAAGGAAATAAGGTAAAAAATATGTGGGTAAAATAAGAATCCTGGTTACTGTTGGTAATGCAATGCACTTATGTGCCTTCTAATACTGTCGCAACCGAATTATAGCACTGGCAACAACCTTCCTCATAATTTTAGTAGTCTTCCCATTTGAACTAATAAAAACATTTATATTAAGGACCAAAATTTTCAAGAAAAAGAAATCGCAAATGCATAGTTGAAACTAACTTTGGATAATTTATACAAAGTACATAGGTATGATTATATGGGGTAAATATACAAAGTTTACATGTATTGATTGAAAATTGGACCTTTTGGTGTACACCTTCGATAGAATTTGTGTTGTTTTGTTTGTTCTTTGAATTCTGCAGAAATAAGGGACATATTTTGTTGAAGTTAAAGTTAAATTCTCTCTTTGAGCAATATGAGGCTAATATTTAACCATTTTAACTGGAGGATGTTAAGATATTCTTTACTGTTATCCTAAGCAAAAAAGTCATCATTAATCAGTGTCAATAACATGAATTGTTGCTGTCCAGCGGATGGCATTATTTCTCTTTGTCAGCCCGTGTGCCCTCTTCTACTTGAGATCCATCTTTCAATATGGCAATATACATCCATCTCTTATCTGTTAATAAAAAGGTGGCTATGGTCAGCCTTATAACTTATTGAAATACCTTAACCCAGTATTTTTCTCGTTTTTTACGGGTTTCTGTTTTTTAATACATTTCTATAGTGTAGTGTTACACTTTCCAGGTATCTTTTGCCTGTATTTATCTCTTTGTACCCATTATATACCACATATTTATCTACAGGAATCTGCATCTTCCTTTTTTGGCAGATAAATGCTCTGTGTATGGCATTCTATGCACGATCTGAAGAGGCTCGTCAGAACCATTCAGCTCACAAGCTTGCTTTGGTAAAAAAGTTTTCCATGTTTTTCTGTTGTGAGGGATTATAAGTTATGATTGTTATTATTTAGCTATTTTGAATGTAAAGTCATTTCTCTAAATTTTGTGTAATTGGATTTTGCAGAGCGCACTTGCACTAGATGATGCACTTACAAAAGGGTTACCAATTCAGGCAGAAATAGAGGCTCTGCATACCTATCTTGAAGGCAATGACAAAGAACCAATTATAGATTTAGTCCTAGCATCCCTTCCTGAAGAAATACGGAGCCATGGCACAGATACCGTATTGCAATTAAATCAAAAGGTAAATCATTTTTGGTTTCAGTTGTTAAAATATATGCTTTGTGATCATTTTACTTCTAAAAGTGATCATATTGCTTACCTCGTGGCAACAGTAAGTTCTTACTACCATTGTAAATTGGTTGTGGCAGTACTTGTGATGCTTCTTAAATGATAACGTCCCTGACATTTAAAAGGTGCCTAATTCATTTAAGTGTGTAAATTTCACTCGATAGTGGTCAGGATGTGTATGCTTTGTTCGTCCCTACACATTAAGCTAGTAGCACCTTTCATATATGAAATAAGAGTGTCCTCCTAACATTTTGGCAGAGCAAAAATAATTCTCCAGTCCGACAAATGAACAAATTAAGTAGTATAAAGGGTGAATACACCATTTTACCATGTAGAATACATTGGTTCGTGGTAAAATCCTTATATGATGTATAATACATAAAAATATAATATAATTAGAGTTCTGAATTCCCAATAAGTTAGTTCCTAGCACCAAAATACTACGCGTAATAGTTGCAAGATAGAATAGAACTATACTTTTGTTAAGACATGTGGACAGAATGTGAAAGTTAAATTAACTAGGTACCTGGACAAATAGCAAGATATATAGTGTGTACCTCTAAGTGGCATCGGTTCATGGCATTGTAGTGGAGAATGTAACTCATCTGTCAGGTGGTCTGATTGGGAATGCATATGGTACTTCAAGTATATATTAAGGAAAAGGGAAAATGGCAAAAATGTTCCCTATATTAGATGACCTTTTTGCAAGAGTGTGTTTTGTACTTTGTTAATGGCAAAAAGGTTCTATAAACTTTGTTTTTTCGTGCAAAATGTATGTATTTTTACAAAAAATGATGATATTGCCTCTGATTTTAAAAATTAAGATTTTTATAAACTATATTTAATTTAACTAAGAAATTAAATTACAAAATTTGATTATACAAAATTTAATTAGAAGATAAAGATAGAATAAACTTGGATGAAAAAACAAATTCAACACCTTTTTGCCATTAACGAAGTATACAACACCCTTTGCAAAAGTGTCATAGTATACGACACATTTTCGCTATGTTTCACCAAGGAAAATTAAACCCATTTGTTTAGTTAGCAACAATATGTTTTTTTAATCAGCAATTGTATGTATTAAGATTCGAACTCAAGACCTCACTTATATGGAAGTGGGATCTTTGCCACTTGACTCAACCTATGTTGGTGGAAGTGAACTAGGCCTTATGTGATCTGCATTGCTTCAAATGTGTTTCAGTTGCTATGCGCTACTTCATCCTACATTATTTCATCGTAAACTCGTGACTATTTTGGAATCTTTTATTAATTGCCTGTTTTATCAATCTGAAAACACATGAAGATTTATGGCTTCTCCGACATTTCAAAATCGTTACTCTATCTTGGCTATTGAAAAATAAATGAAGAGGATAACAGTTGGTTGTTCATTGAACAACACTTTTCTAAGTATATTTCGTATTTGAATATTCAGCTTGAAGAAAGTTACCAAAATTATGAATCCCAATCATCAGGGTTGTATCAATTATATTGCTTGCTACCTGTAGTTGATTTGTGGGACAATTGCAAGCAAATTCCTATTCAGAAAACATTAAGCACAAATTTCTCTGTAAAGTTTACTTGCAAACTGAACTTCCATTTTTGTCCAGTTTGATGCCTTGAAAGGTACATTAAGGCACTTCAGTCTACTACCACCCGACGGGGGAGGCATCTTGGCACATTCCCTGGCACACGTTGCATCCCGGTTAAAAGTATGCAAATATGTCATATATTCATCTCTCCAAATCACATTGATTGTTAATTTGGTAACCGGAATATCCTCATACATGTAATGTAATGTAATGCAGGTGAGGGAAGTTGATCAATCTGGTGACGGTATTGAATCTGTAATTAGTAGAGTTGAGAAGTACTTGGCTGAAGGGAAACTTGTTGAAGCGGCAGATGTTCTTGAAGAAGGTGTGAGAGGCAGCCAGGCAGCAGAAATAGTTAGTGCGTGGGTAACACGAGCAAGGAACCGAGCTATTGCAGAGCAAGCACTTACTCTTTTACAGTCGTATGCGACATCAATCAGCCTGTCTTCTTGACTTGTGGTTGTTGTTGGTACACAGTTTTTGAAGGTCAAGGTGATGGCGCCATTGACTGAGTGCTGACTCTTGTATTTCCTTATCTTGGCTAACAGTAACACCTTTGAATGCCAAACTTACCATTCAAGTTTGTGCATGAAATAAATAAAAACAATTCAAGTTCTAAGTATAGACACGAATATTTCTTTAAGCAGTGTCTTTGTTTTGGTTCATGATAACGACCAGGCTATGCAAGGATTTTAACGATCATTGTGCTCCGATTGCTCTTTTGTAATTAAATACAAAATTATGTCAGTCTTCTTTATTGGATGTTATCATTTCATTTATAATCAACTCTTTTTCTTTATTTTTGCTTGATATGAAAATATATTCAACTCCCGCTTCATCACGTGTAAGATTGACCAAAGACTTCAATATAAACCCCTTTATATTAGACTTTTAAACATCCGAGATTAAACTTTAAGCATTTACATTATACAAATATTATATTTATTACACATTCATGTTCACATTATCGCGTGTTTACATCACTTATACTGACATTTTACATTGGTTTTCAGAGTGGTTTTTCACCTGAACACTCTGTCACTAAATTTATATGATTGGCCCATGCCTAATTCATGTAGATAATAAGGTCTGAGAAAATAAGCTCTTGATGAAATGATTTGAGAAATGCTTGGCCCACGCTTGACACTATTGTTTTCACTATATGAAAGAGTATATGAAAATCATTATCTTGAGAACATTTCAATCAATTCTTGTGTTTGCACCTGCCAATGCTAGTCACATCATTTTCAGTCTCCAAAAGCAATTCTTGTGTTTGCACCTGCCAATGCTAGTCACATCATTTTCAGTCTCCAAAAGCCTTCTCAGCTTTCAAGGATTTGGTAAATGTCGCCTCGTCGTTGGCTCTCAAGCGCAAGGCTGATCTCCCTGAACACAACTAAACATTTAGTTACTAGCTATGAAACATATACATAACCTGAAAGAAGCTCACTTACTAACCTTTGGTGTTGAATTGTAGAGTAATCAATCTCAGCGACCACCACACTCTCTTCACATCCGCAAGTTGCAATCACCTTACCAGACTGCCAGAAGATCACAAAAGCCACATCCATTAATTTTCTATTCATTTAAATCGAAGCTGACACTCGCATAAGTTTTAATGCATACAGGTGAAGCAAGTGTAGAATGTCACCATATTGTATAAGCGCCAACTGAGTCTCGAGAGGCAACAAAACGTAATTTTCACAATGAAAAGTCAAAACCAGACTTAAACTTGTGTTTTAACCTTAAGTACCTGGTTATCAGCTGCCCTGCAAAGAAAGGCAATCAAAATTTAAGTTTGAAAATCTGTAAATCCTATGGAGTATTGATGATGAGATATATCACAACGTGTCATGTTGAATGCGCCGGGATAGCACATGATCAGGTGAGCACCTGTCAGTCAGACTATGTAATGACTTCAAATGAGCTAATATTATTTTGTATACAAAATAGATCGAGAAAAAAGCCACAAAATCAGTTTTGCCAGGAGTTAGAATAATGAAACTATGCACATCGACTAAATCGAGTTAACATAGGACTTGATTCAAGGATCCTAGAGATGTATTTAGCTTAGCCTTGTGATCGATGATCCAATAAACTAGACATGTGTAGTCTCTTTGGACCCCCAAGTATATTTAAAAACCTTGATACAAGATGAGAGAATCAGATAGTTTATGGTGAATAGTGTTGATTGCAATATGTAGTTGGTTTGAGTTTATTATTCTTTGCTCAACTCATTGGCTTGCATAGAGCAACATGCATTTTTAACAACACTCTCTCTTTCTCTGAAGCATTTGCATTGTTTAGGTTGAGTTTTTCCATTCTATAATCATTTTTTCCATGACAGTTATGTTTCCTTTTGGAGGTCACTAAGGAATGTTTGGCACAAGTCTTCAAACATCTCTACTCATCACATGTTGACGATTCGGTAAAACCTGATTTGCTTGCTGACATGCTTAATTCTCTAGGATCAAGAGGAAATGATTATCTATATATATATATCAGATACATAAACTTCAGCTGATGCTTCTGGTATTTTCTTATCCCTCCTTAATGATTGTTATCAGTATAAGTTGTATTATGTTTTGTTATTTAAAGTCAGTATATTGTTTAGTACAAATCTACTTAACACAACTTTATGGCCATAGTTGTGTTTAAATATGAATTTCCTGCAATCTTCTGGAAACTCTTGCTTTCTTCTATTGAATTTTTTTAAGATATGTAAAGTTGAACGTTGCTTTTGATCGACTTCAAAGAGAGTATTTGGTTGCCAATATGATCTGTTGTTGAATTGTATTAGGAGCTGAGATGTGTCATTCTTATGTATCGGTCAAAATTGTTAGGCAGAGGCTTCGTACAAACTGCTCCACTAGTTGTACCAACTAATTATGTCTCAATTTGCTCATTTAATACAGACTTGGCGAGTCAATGTAAAAGGATAGTAACCTTTTTTATGAGTAATTTACTTATTTGCTTTCTTCTCTACTCAATGTTTCTTTCCATGAGTTATTTCTATTGCTATTGAATTATAGCAAACTGGGTACGATGTACGAACCATCCGAACTGAAATTAAGTGAGTGTGAACTGGTGTAAACACAACACATTTGGTAAAAAAGTGAGTGTGAGCGAGTAGACCCGGTAGAAACACGGAAATGACTTTGGTGTAAATTCGCTATCACGTGTCGCACACTGATATAACTCTCGTCAGATGAACAACTCCCATGCAGTTTGGAAGGTTCGTATTTATACCCAGTTCGTATCGGAATGCATGGTTGCTAACTTTCCGAACTGTAGATCCGATGCATAGATTACATTATGAGATTGTTGATTATTTATGATTGAACAGCATAACCGGTGTTGAAATGTGTTTGTGCTTGTGACTTACAGCAATGTTGTCCATTCTGGGACATCCGATAAAATTGGAACGAGACTTACGTCAATATATATCCTCCCCGAGTTCGGCCAGTACTGGTACAAACCAAGATTCTCATAATCAGTGAAACCTTTCCCCTCCATTTGAATGCAATTGGTGATTTATCTAGCTTGCTCATATGAACATAAATTTTGGTCAAGGGCAAGAATGTTGAGCCAGTGTCACTGTCAGGTTCACACACATTATTCCAAGAAATGTAGAACACATACACTACAGGGGTAATAATGCACACATACATGTATTGTGTTTATGTTGTGTATCTGATTTCTTCTACTTGTTGGATTGTACTAGCTAGTGCTCAGTAAGAGATGCATAACAAGTCTTCTTTGGCTTATAACTGTTATTGATAACAATAACATGAGTGATGCTTTATGTTATTTGATGAAATTAAAGAAAATAGGATAGAAAAGGCAGGTACAATGTGTGTGGATTGTGTGGGTAATGAAAAAAAAACAGAAAGACAAGGCAGAGTAGTACCCATATTGAGCCCCATACCCATTTCATTTCCTGAATCTGATGTAATGTTTTGTTGGTGGGCCATCTCTGTCTTGTATTCTCCATCATATATAACTCCAAATTAGAATGAAACTCTCATCTCTCCCATCCACACATACAAATTCTCTCCTTCACTCTTCTTCTCCTTCAACACTTGAAAGATGAAAGAGAAGAAGAGAGAAGCATCAATGGGAGGTGTTGGTGTTGATGTTGGTGGTGGAGGTGGAGGAGGTTGCTGCTATTTCCACCCAAAGGAGGTTGTTGTTGGGGTGTGCCCTCTCTGCCTCCATGAGAGGCTCATCACTCTCTTGGCTTCTTCTTCATCATCATCATCTTCTTCTTCAAAGCAAAAGCATCAACATTCTGCTAAGTCCATCATCAACCTCTTTGCCTTTCCCTCTCTTCTCAATCCTCTCCATCTCCTTCGTCCCTCCAATTCCAGTTTTGATCTCCATCCTCATGATCTTGACAGCCAAGAAGGTACTCTTCCAATCTCTTCCTTCATTTTATTTCCAAAAGCATAAGGATCATGTATATTTTGCCCCAACAGATCAAATTTTAGGTGAGTCGGGTTTTAACATGATATCAGATCCCTTGTTAACTGTCGGTTCGTTTGATATTCAATGCAATCTGCACTTGATGAGGGATGTAAGTAAATGTCATGTGTGTTAAAATATGTGAATCTTGATAGATATGTAGATAGGGTTTTAAACATTCATTCCTAAGCAATACCATTGTCTTTTCCTTTGTCACATTGCTTGTCTGTACTTTCTTGATGAAGAAGTTGATTTGCAGATTCATTTATATCAATGAAGTTTGAAGGGAATGGAGCAGGTTCATGGGAGAACAAGAACATGAACATCTCCAAAGACAAGAAGCTCAAGGTGGAGGAGGAAGAGGAAGAGAGCAAGAACAACAGCAAGAGCCTGGTGGGGCATGCCAAAACCAGGGGCTCGCTGAGGTGGAGGAAGCGGATTGGTCAGATGCTCCAGCTCATCAGATGGAAGAAGAGGTCAAACGTGTGCCACGTGGGCACCAAGGTTGAAGGAGTCAAGGTCATGAGGAAGAAGCATAGGCAAGGGTGGATGATACCATCTCTCATCAAGAGAAAGACCAAATAATTAACACAAAAAGAGTGCTTGCTGTACAGAGAGAGAGAGAGAGACACTGTCATTCTAATTTTTATACTTATTTTCCTCCATTTTCTAGGGTTTGTTTGTGCCACAAAATGCTGTGGATAATAAAAAAGATACTATTGAGGTTGAGATTGAGACATGACTTGGTTTTGGAGGTGGTGGAGTGAGAATGCTAGCTGGTAGCTTTTCAAAAGTGGTCTTTGCTTTCAATTATTGTGCTTTCTTGGTGTGGCTTGGTTTGGTTTCAAAGGAAACACAAGCAAGAGAAGAGATGTAATGTTTGAATTGGACTTCAACTCTAATATAAGTATACACTTTGTGTCCAATGCAATAACAAACAAACAGGTGAAATTGTACCACACATCATTTAACTTTAACATGTATGTTAAAATTCTCTTAACCAGATATTTAATCAACGTGCGATTTGAATTGGAATCGTGACTTGGCATGAATTATTGAGAGTATATAAACTTTGGTTTATTGACTAATTGTACGGATGAGATTCATATTACGCCGACACGATCGATACAAATCATGCACAAATGAAACAAATATTTATGGTTAATTGCTTTCTTCTTGTATTTTGTTGGTGCCATATTGATTTTGTGTTAGGTGTCTTATCAATTTCCCTTGAAAGAGACTTATTGAATTGTGATAATTATGTTCAACCATAATGGCTACTTACCCATGAATATGATGAGAGGGAGAGGAAGCCTCTGGACAAGAGAAGATGGTGAGAAGTGAGAGAACATTAAAGAGCACCAACTTTAGCTCTTTGGAAATGAAAAGCAGTGTGGTTCCTTTGTTTCCTTTTTCCCCAAGTCAAATTTAGCTTTTGGGACTTGGGAAACACACTGTGCTGTCACAACTGACTACTCATAAAGAGAGTGATCAAATTGGTATGCATCTATATCCATACCATCAACTTCAATTGTGGAATCATTGCATTTATTTCCCTTTTTTTTTCCATTTCCACTCAAACTCACACCAATTCACATGTCATGCTTCTACATTCTCCCCTTGACTTGCCTCTTTTTCATTCACAGACAATAGTAATAAATATAATCAATTTTGTGCAGAACAATGTCATACACACATATTTCTTGTCTCCTCAAGCATAATGAGACTTTGTTTCTTCACAACCACAGTACAATGAATGCAACTGAGTTGTGAATAGAGCAAAAGATGAATTGGACCCATGGAAAATCTGTTATATTATCACCATAAGCAAATGCTTGACAATTCTCTGAAGTTAAACAACAGTTACAACAATGTGCAAGTAGTTGATTCAAAACTCAGCAGCTAATAGAATCACACAAACAAAACTCCATTATATATGATACTAAAAGGCTTATTTAGATCTCAAATATGTATTCTGTTTACGGCAAACTTACTCAATAGTTACACTCTATCGATACTTGGAGCTACATGCTATTCTCGTATTCAGTTTCGGATACAGTTATGTACAAGTCATACCTGAGCGAGGAAACACAAACCAAAATTTCAATAACTCTACGGAAATAGTACCCACAAAGCCTATTTTCTACGTAAATTTTGTTGATGCTATGCAATCATATATTCTAAGAATCAATCATGCGAAAAGTGGAACACCAGATTCCTCAGCAGATGAAGGCTGCAATGCACGAATTCTGATGTCATATTTTGTACAAACAGGGACTTCATTAGCTGAATCTGATGTATAGGATGAAGTATTATCTATATAGGCATTTCCAATGTGATTACCGCATTTACGGCAAAGAAGTCTGGTTCTCCTTCGGAACAAACCCCAGGTAAGAATTGAAAGGTAGGGTATGCAATGGACCTCCTCAACTTGAGTAAACCTGTTTTCATCAATCTGTACAAATGATATGATCCCTCTTTTTATCGATTTCCCATATTTGGAGCCAATGGTTGAGATGTTACGGTTTGAAGAGCTTAGGTTTAGCTCATACCCACAGGAGCCGCAGCTGCATGAGATGGAGTAATTGTAAGTTAAAGGTAATAAAGCATAAACACAAGAAAACAGTTGTGGAAATAAGTAATACAAGCAGTTTGTTTTCTTTTAAGCAGTTCTATGTTACACTTTTCTGCAAATGATGACTATATCCTATGGTAAGTAAATTTGTTTTTATCATATATTTTTCCTTTTACTCATTACTAGCATCTCATCTCCATCACTTCTCTGCCAAGGGATCCCACTCACCATATGCGTTAAATGTGGAATTGAAGCAAAACACATCATTACATTCCATGGGATTTTTTAGTTTGCAATTGATTAAATTCCGCCAATAGAACAAAGGTCCATCATATGGATTTTCCAGTCCATCTCAAAAGGACATGCAAAAATGCTTTCCTTCACACAGAACTTGTTTCAATTGGAAAGAAAAAAAAATTCCCCGAGACCCACTACATCTAATACTATCTGGCTACTTATGCACACAAAATTTTCTCTTTCAACAATAGGAACTTAATTTGCTTCCTCTTTTACTTAATACTTATTAGTTATTATGGAGCATAGAGCACCTGAAGATCATCACCAGTAAAACAAAGAATACCACTTGAACTGCAACGGGTCCTCTGAAACAACCATCATGACATCTACTTCTAAACCACAGTATTTATCAAACAATGAAAGAAAAGACGAGGTTCTCTAACACTGTCTACAGTCTCTAATTGGTTAACCATAGTAAAAAAAGCACCACCCCTTAACTTTAATAGAACAATAAAACTTGTTGAGACTTGAGATCATTTTACAATGGGTTAGTCTGATGAATTCAATGCGTATGAAGGAAGCATTCAGTATTAGTGGGACAGCCAGATTTCTCTATCAAATTCATGTGAAAGAAATTGTAGGTTGCTCTAGCATCCAAATGTCTATCAATGAAGAAGTGATACAAGTTCCCGAACCTTGACCCATATATCATATTTTCTTCTTCACAGATTTTACCAAGATAAATCCCGTAACCTATCTACAAAAATGGCAGGTAAGGTAAGAGAGAGAGAAGAGGAAATGTTTTGTGAAAATAGCAATCAAAAGTGAAAATTAATTACTGCATCAAAAAAGGGTGATTTTCCAGCGGACTATAAAGGTTTCTTTGATGCACCTTTTATGCCCCGCTAAAAGCCTAAAATTAAAAGATGAACACAATCTTTCCCATTAAAAGTTCTTCCTAATTTTCATCAAATAAGAATCATGATACAAATTGTTGACGCTTGTTAAAAGAGCCTTTATACTGTGTTCGCATCATTATCTAAAACAAGATGATTAACCATGATGAAACTTCAAAGCAAGCATAAATTATGATAGAGCAAATACACGGATGTTCATTGATTGTTGGCCCATGTCATTACTAGAGCAAGCATTGAAAGGTTCATGAAGAAAAACTCAAGTTGTTGGTTAAATCATATGAAGCCATATAGCTAAACAATAAGCTAAATTCTGATACTACATTTCTGCCTAAAAGGCTAAACTCAGAATAAGGTCACAGCACATCACACCCTCATAAACATTTTGACCATTCTCCAGAACCACCACAAATATCCGAGAAATACAGTCACATAAACGCACAGCTTTCGCATTCGATTGGCTCAATAAGCACGAACAAACTAACCAATACAGTTTGACAGACCTCTAGAGAACTGTCGTAGGGTACTTATGGTCATTTCACCAAAAAGTCACCGCCTTACAAAACTCACAAATTACTACAATTAATCGACTAACAATAATTCCTCTACTTTTCTCCAAAAAACTTATCCACTCACCATTTATTCAATGTCACTGCAAAAACTAAGAAGCATTTCAAAATTGACTTCACAACTAACAAGATTACCTTAAATATGTTAGACTATGTAGCCTCTATACAGCTGGAAAATTTATGTCACCCATTTCATTAAAAATTGACTTGATCAATTCTTCAGCTTAAACCCATATATCAAAATACATAATTTTCACTAAATTAACCAAATACAACCCCTAATTCGACCATAACCAATCGAGAACCGAATCAGAACCCTATTTCTGAACAGCAAAAACCCCAATTGAAAGGGAATGAACAGAAAATGACAGAGATCGAACCTATAGCTAACATCTCTTTGAGAAGAGCAAGCACTGGAGTGACTGAAGGGCCTCGATTTCTCCATGGGTGATCGAATTGACGGAACTGTCGAGAAGAAACCAGAAATGGGTCGGTGCGAAACCAAAGCCAGCGACTTGACGGGTCGAGTCCGGCTTTGATTGGTCGGTGACGACCGAATTGGTTGAGATCGATTCACAGCTCAAATAAATACAGATAGAGAAGGTTGATGATATTGATGCTGACAGCTACGAGATTAAAGAATTCTTAACCCGAATGTTAATTAATATAATAAATGAAATTTTATATTAGTTACAATTATAAAAATATTTTATGGGAATTGAATTGAAGCAATAATGATTCGTTCATCATTAAACAGCCATTTATTTGGTTAAACAGAATAGTTTCACATGTCATGTTTCATAGATCAATGGAGCGGTTAGTTTCGGTTTAGTTCTGGCCAGAGTTTGAAAGATTTATATAGGAAAACAATTCTTTAATTTTTGTTCTAAAGGGTCATGGTTCTTGTCCCTCTAGAACCGGACCGAACCGGACTCCATATAAATTTACGAGACCCAATGCCGCTGTAAAAATAATTTTATTGATGAAACCAACAAAAAAAACTTTCGAGAATGAAAAAAGAGATATTTAAATATATCAACAAATAAAAAAGAGATAACAATATATATAGAAAACCGAGAATGAGAATAGAGAAAAAGTAAAAACTTATTTTAAAGTTGCCTAAATGCTTTTTTTTGATCTCCCTGCCTTCGATGTATTGGATCATTCTTTTGTCGGTTGCAAGGCTTGTGAAGCTCAAATATTTTCACAAAACACAAGCTCGAGTGGCACGATCACATGACACATGATGTATCTAGGATCATTGCGTTAAAAGTGGGTGGACACTAGAATCTCGTTGATGGAAGGAGCATCAAGGGGCCCCGAAGAAGATCTTGAGCGCCGAGAGGACTTCAACAACTTTTTCTGGAATTGGAGGAGGCGATTAATTTTACACCTGCGATTACCAATGGTTTTACCAAAAAAATCACAAGCGTAGTGTTTTTCAATTAAGATACATCTCGGTTCTTAGTTTGGTACCGATTCCGAATCTAATACATTTAAGGAAGATCGAAATTCTTAAGTAAGACTAGAGTTTTCAATTGATTCGATTTAATTTTGAACCAAAAATTAACCGGACTATGGACAATCCTACTCATCCATTTGCTTAACACTTGATAGGTGAAACACAAGGAAGGAAGAGAAAGGAGACAAGAGATGATTGATATGGTTTACAAATACACTATTCCTAAATAAGCAAAAGCATGAACGAGAAAGCAGAAACATGCATTGCATTGATGATGTATACAAGTACAAGGAGGGAGTGTCTACTACTCTTCATCGTCAGTGACAAATTTACCAGTACCAGGATTCAAAGCAGCTATGAAGAAGAAGAGAACATTGAACAACACGAGAGGCTCGATCTCGTTGATGGGCACTCCCGTCTCTATGTTCAGCTGCGCCAGAGCTCCCTTCCCCGTTATAATCTCTCCGATCAACGAGAAGGCGAATCCCAATTGCGCCAATCGCCCCACAAACAGCTCGTTCGCCTTTGTGAATCCGAACAACGGACCTTCAATAAATAAATAAAACAAATCAATTTCTACAAATGTAACACATTTAAACTTACTTAAAAGTTCAAGCTGACAGGTGGAGGTATCACATATTTCAGATGTGATACTCTAGTTAACAGTTTGGTTGAAATGTGCGTACCTCCCTCGGGAAGGCCCAGGGTGGCCCTGACGGTCTTGCCAGGGGGAATGACGGCCTTATCAAGGCCAGTGGGAGGGTCGTCGACGAATTGGCCACGGTCTCCCAAGGCCCCGATGGCCCCGAGAAGGGTGAAGAGGATGAAGAAGAGAAGGAGAGGTTCGGCCTCGTAGATTGGGACTCCTGTCTCTAAGTTCAGCTGTGATAGAATTCCCTTCCCTGTCACTGCCTCTCCCAACAATGATGCCTGCATTTCGATTCAGTCATCATAATCATAAATTACACATACTTGACTCATGCTGTATGTTCCATATACAAATGGGACTTTTGATAAATTACACATACACACTTGAAGCAATTCAATTGTTACTTACAGCAAAGCCGATCATGGCAACGCGACCGACGAATAGTTCGTTTTGCTTGGTGAATCCAATGCCTCCTGATGTTCCAAATATCCCATCCTCCACCTTTCGTTTCGGCGCTGGAGCCTATAAACATTTTTTTTTATCAGCAAATCAGAAAAATCTCCTATTCTGCAATTACTTGCAATCAGTAAAGAGACAGTAACCTTCTTGGCGGGGGCTTTAGTTTTGGACTTGAAGAGAGCCATGACTTTGAAGGGAGAGGAGAGAGATTTGGGAGTGGGTCTGAGGAGTCGAGGAGAGTGGAACATTGAGTCTCTCCTCTTCACATCCATGAATGCACCACTACCAGCTGAAGTGCCAGAGGTGAGCAACATGGTTTGTGCCATTAGATTGATCTCTCTCTCGACCCCTCTGTGTTTGTGTCACTAGACTAGTCAAGTACTACTTGTGTTTGTGCAAAGTGACTTTAATGCATATATATGAGTTTGTGAGTGTGGAGAGTGCAGATTGCGGATGTGGTGTGACGGGCAAATAGAGAGACCACGTCACTCTTTTTGTGATAACGTTATTGGCCTCACATTTCATTGTGTTTCCTATTACAAGTGCTTTAATAGTGGTGTAATGTGTACTTGTAAAAACTGAGAGCCACTTGACTTGTGTATTGCGAGGAGGCCACGTGGTTCCAATGCTCATGTACTAAAATCTTGATCTATGCGTGTTGAAATTATCAGTGATCAACTAATCACTTTGAATAATCACCCTGAGGTTCAACTGAGACACGACACACGTGTGGGTTTGGAGATGAAGAGGAGATTCTGTGCAATGGTGTCGTTCGCATATGATGTCATGTCACTATTAGCAGAAAGCAAAGGTAATAGAGATTAGAGAAGGAGAAGGAGAAGCACCACACAGTGGACACAAGAAACTAAAGACAGACAGTAAAAACCAGCCCACCAATAAGGAATCGACACATGTCAACAGACAAGCAACAATGTGAAGCTCTTCTAGTACATTCCTTGGTTTTTGCAATATGCCTCTTTCTCTTGTGGTCCTCACTCGTCCCTCCCGCCATGCCCATACACCAGCATATTTGAAAATAATGTAAACAAAAAAAATACATTTTTTCAATTTACTACAACTAACTAATATGAAATAATACTTTATAATACTAACTAAATTTTTTCTCTTTTTCTAGTATCATAACTATTTTTATTAACAGCTTACGTCTAAAATACTTAAACTACCCCTGATTTTGATTTCAATTTTATCCGGTTTACTGCAGGCCGGTTGTGAACCGGAATCTAATTTGAACTTGGTTCAAGTTCATAACGAAATCGTGATTAACCCTTCGAGCTCCACAAAAATGACTCATTTGCAACTTCTCCAACGCCTTTTCCACCACCACAACAACCCTCTCAATCTTCTCGAACAAAGCCACGACCTCGATGACGCAACCGGCGCGAACCATCCGGCCGACGAGCTCCGCGAGGGACGCCTCGTACAGTGGTGAGGAACTCGTTGACGTCTTTGAAATCTTTCGGCAGTCGAGGTAGTTGATGAAGTAAGAGGTGGACTCGTCGGAGGGGGTGAAATTATGGTTTGAGAGGAGTTATTGGTGAAACCCTAGGACAGACCTTTCAACAGAGGGAGAGAGGTTGAGGGCGGAAATGGTTAGGGTTGGAGTGGGGCGAGGTGGGAGAAGCGGAGACAGAGGCGATGGGGAGGGGCTTGGAGGATGGGTCCTTGAGGATCTCTGATGATAAGAAATGAGGTAGGTCATCAGAGCTTGTGGTGGTGGTGGATGAAGAGAAGAAATTGGGGAAGGTGATGGCGGGGGCAAAATGGGAAGAAAGAGGGTTGTGGTGGAGGAGACGGCGAAAAAGTTGCATCGGAGCCATATTTTTGGATCTCGGAGGGTTAACCACAATTCCATTATGAATTTGAACCAAACTCAAATTTAATTATGACTAACTACTAATCCGTAGTAAACCAGACATAATTGAAATAAAAATCATAGGTAGTTTAGGCATTTAAATTGTCAATAAAAATAGTCAGTGTACTAAAAAGAGAGAAAATTAGTTAGAGTATAAAAGTCATGTCATTTCAAAATAATTAAGTGTAATAAACTGTCATTATCACTACATTATATGTATTGTTTACTACCGTCTCAAAAAATTAAACAAGATTATTTAACTGTAAATATATTATATTGTTAATTTCAAAATTTATTAATGATTTTTGTACAAATTTTAGAGATTCTAAATAGAAAACTTTACTAACTTTGAATGTCCAAGCAATTGACACTTTCTTATAATTGAATAAACATTTTTTCAAAGGTTTTTTTATAAATCTTGGTTGAAGTTGCTCTTAATAAACATTTTGTTTTAAGTATTCGTTTTGCACATTGGAGAGACTTGAACTTTGAATTTCAAAGTCAGCATATAGAATGCAAGCACATGTTAAAGCATTAGCTACTTGTGAGTGACCATTTCATCATAATATTTTAATTATTTTCCTTACTTAGAAATTAAATTATCCAATTCCAAAACCCATAGACTTCCTCAAATTAAGGAAGAAATGAACGGTAGTGGCTGAGAGTTACATATTTGATCAATTAAGTGACTATAATAATTAATTAATTAATTAGTTAATACTGATAATTCAATCATTTAAAGTTAAATATGAGTAACAGGTGTTGACCAAACGGTCAAAGTCAGTCTCGATTTAATAGAAATAATAAAATATTCCCCACCTCCGATAATCCACGCTACTATAACTGTTGCCATAATTACATCTAAGGACATCTCCCATGCCGTCCGATCAAGATGCCGCAAAAACGAGTCATCAAATCTAGCGGCTCACAAAGAGGGTACACGATAACTATGCTGTACCGGACTACCAGAACAAAAAAACAGAACAGCCATTCAAGAAACAGAGAGCGTTTCTCTTTCTCTGCAAATGGAAAACTGGAAATTAATAATTAAATTAATCAGTGAAGTAATGAGTGATAAAGCTTCTGAACCCAGAAATCCTGATTCTTGGGCGGGAATGATGCCACCCAAACACCATTTTCAAAAACACCGCATTATCAAGAAGATTAATTAAATATAATGTTTTCTGTTTTTGGTTGGTTAAAACTTAAATCAAATAAAAATCCATCTTTTATGGGGCAAAATAATTTCCTGGAAATGGGAAAAAGCTGAAAAGTGTTAAATTCGAGGTGTCAAGGTCTGAGAATTGAAAACCAAATCCTTCATCTTTATGATTTAGCATGTAGCAAGAGCACTCTCACATGCTCTTATCTTTCTTTACACATTTACTAGAGGAAGATACCAAGAAATAGAAGCCAAGCCAAAGCCACCACCTCTCTCTCTCCTCATTATCTTGCTGTGAGCATGCTCTTTTTCTTCTGAAGCACCAACTGGCAGTCCAACAGCCTTATTCTACACTATATGTTCTGCAATTTGAAATTTTAAGCCATCTCTGGTTTGGGTTCTCTTTGCTGCTGGTTCCATTTGATCCAGTCTGAGGTAATTTTGATCTGGGTGCTTCCTGCTGATTCTATTTCTTTCTTGGCTCAAAAGGGTATTTTATTTAAATATGAATTTACTTACTTTTTCTTTAATTTATTTGTTTTTGTTGTTGTTGTTGTTGTTGGATTTGATGGGTCACTCGGATTTGGGATCTATAATATTGGGTATTCAAGATATTTAAATTTCTGTGACCCATAACCTTCTACTGTTTCATTGATTCCTATGTTTTGGGAATCATTTTGCATTTTGACTGGTTTTTAACAGATGGGTAGCTCCCATTTTATGATTCCAGAGGAAGGGTCTCTGTTGATTCACACTTGAATAGTGGTTGAGTGTATTTGGTATTGTTGTTGGAGGGGTAATCCCTTTTTCTAGTACATGTGTGTTGGTGATTTTAGGTCCTCAAAGTTTCAAATGTTTGTTATTGGGATTTGATGGTTAGTGGGGTAGATTTGAAGCAAAGATGGGAGATTGAGAGCCAAGTCATCTACCTGTTGATATTGCTGAAGAGGGTGTGAGTTTCTGCTTTTTAAGGATCTGAGTACATTGTTCTGGGTCAAGTTATCCCAATTGAAATTGCTCTGGGTGTACCCTTTTTGAGTGTTTAGTTTGGCAATCTTTCCAAGTTTTGAAGAAGATTTATGGTTTGACTTTTGTTTGCTGAACTATGTTGTGAATGCGCCTGTAGATGTTCATGTGAGATAAGTTGACTTTTTGATGGAGAAACGAAAATGGTTGTGGAAGAGGAAGTCCGGGGAGAAGAGTCCAGGAGAAACTGAAAGTTCAGGGTCGATATCTTCACATTCTGAGAGAAACTCTGATGATCAGGTATATGGATTTACTCTTCCAGTATCAATCTTCCATACATGTATGATTAAAAGCTTTGGTATTCTTCTCAAAGTCTGACATCTGATTCAACAATGGCTAATGCTCTCCAGTATAGATAATGTATGAATGTATGCTTCCTTACTTTCACATGCCAGGATAGTTGCTGGTTGTTTGTCGTGTGTTAGTTAATCTCTTAGGTTTACACTTTCTCGGAAATCTTGGGGTTCTTGCCATTCCAAGATTTTGGCTGACCACCAACATTGATAACGGAAAATTATTTCTTCAAATATGGGACAGTATCCAATAGTCCATTCTAGCTTTCTTTGAAACTGAATGTGCCAAGATACAAGCTCGTAGATCCATAATGTTTGCCATTTAACATTCTAGAAAACTACATAAATGATCAAGTTGCAATTACGTTGAGTGTTCTCTGATCCTCCTGCATGTCTAGTGTTTGTCTTTAATGCTATGACTGGATATTCAAAGAATGAGGGGGAATTAGACTAGGAAAAAAAACCGTGTTTATTTCACAGGCGTGTTCATTTCACAGGCGTGTTCATCTATCATTGTGACATTTCCTTAAGGCATATATGATTATAATTTGGGGTGCATAGAGGAGAATGAATAGTATGTTGGTTGAAAGTTGCTCTTGGAGTGAAGTTGTGATAGGCCTCATGCGTACCCCAATTTACTGTATTTTAAAGTCATTTTAATGCAATTGTCTCCTTGTTTGTTGTCTATGGAAATGATAAGCACAGCTAGGCAAGTGATTTGAGTATAAATGCTGTAGACCCCATAATTTTACATTTTATCTGTGTAAGAACCACTAATCCTTATTGGGTTATGTGGTACATTAATGTGATTAGATACTCATTATTCAAAATAATTAGCCAACTGATTCTGACCTTGTGCTCTCCAAAAACTAAGAAATTTGCATTCAACATAACACTAGCATGTACTTAACTTTTGGTAAGTACATGCTAGTGTTATGTCACACATGGAAGGGAAGGTAAAGACCTTCTATCACTGAACTTAACTTTTGGTTCTGTCAATTTTCCTATTTTACAAGCAGGAAGCTTTCAAGACATCTCCTGTTCATAATACTCAATCTCCTGAAGTGACGTCAAAAGTTATGGATTGCGCGGAAGATGTAAACGAGAGCATGAGAAAACTTAGAGAGAAGTTATCAGCCGCTCTTGTTAATGTTAGTGCCAAAGATGACTTGGTGAAGCAGCACGCCAAGGTTGCTGAAGAAGCTGTTGTAGGTACTGCTCATATATCCATCCATGTGTGTTAGTCTGGCCACTAACAATATCTGGATTCCATCTCTTCATTGCAAACATATAGATTTATTTTCCCTTTTAGTATAAATCAGGGCTTGTTCCCATTTTCATTTCCTGTTCTTTGTCTTTATGTGTGTTTGACTAAATTTTAGGATGGGAGAAAGCTGAAAATGAAGTGGTGGCTTTGAAACAACAAGCTGAGGATGCAGCTCTGCGAAATTCAGCATTGGAGGACCGGCTGAGCCATGTTGATGGGGCGCTAAAGGAATGTGTTAGGCAGCTGAGGCAAGCAAAAGAGGAGCAGGATCAGAAGATCGCTGAAGCTGTGCTGAAGAAAACTTATGAATGGGAAGCTAATAAATCTGAACTCGAGGCTCGACTTCTTGACCTCCAAACAAGTACTGCAGCAGCTAACTCAGAAACTACTACTGGTAATGTTGATCCTGATCTTTATGATAAGGTTGAATCTTTGGAGAAAGAAAATTCGGCCCTGAAGCTTGAGATCCTTTCACAATCTGAGGAGATTGAGATCATGACAATTGAACGAGACCTAAGTGTGGAAGCAGCTGAAACAGCCAGCAAGCAACATCTAGAGAGCATAAAGAAGGTGGCTAAGCTTGAGGCAGAGTGCAAAAGGCTAAAGATCATTGTTTGTAAGTCATCATCAGTCAACGACCACAAATCCACTGCTGCTTCCTCGATTTATGTTGATTCTATCACAGATAATCAATCAGATAGTGGGGAGCAGCTGGTTATGGTGGATGATAGTCGTAGAGTGAGTAGCTCAGGGCCAAATAGGTATGAGCCAAGTTGCTCAGACTCATGGAATTCAACTTTAATTGCTGACCTTGATCAACTCAAGAATGAAAAGTCCATTAGTAGAAATATCACGGCCTCTTCCATTGAAATTGATCTCATGGATGACTTCCTAGAAATGGAACGTCTTGCTGCATTGCCTGTGTCTGAAAATAAAAGTCCTAGCCTTGAGCCTGAGCCTGAAGTTGTTAACAAAACATTCAACGATGAAAGTTATATGAGAGCTGAACTGGAAGCTATGGCATGTCGGGTGGTTGAATTAGAGGAGAAGTTACAAAAGGTTGTAGCTGAGAAATCTGAACTGGAAGCGATGACACATCAGGCAGCTGAACTGGAGGAGACTCTACAAAAGGCTTTACTAGAGAAAGCTGAATTGGAAGAGACTCTACAAAAGGCTTTAGTAGAGAAAGCTGAACAGGAAGCCATGACATATCGAGCAGCTGAGTTGGAAGAGCATCTGCAAAAGGCTGAAGCTGAGAGATCTGAATTGGAGTCCATGACACATCGAGTAGCAGAGTTGGAAGAGAATCTACTAAAGGCTGAAGCTGAGAGATCTGAATTGGAGTCCATGACACATCGAGTGGCTGAATTGGAAGAAAGTCTACAAAAGGTTGCGACTGAGAAAGCTGAATTGGATGTGGCACTAAACAAAAGTCAAGAATCTGTTGAGGCATTACAACTAAAGTTGACAGAAGCTGAAATGAAGTTGGAGGAGCTGCAAAGAGAGATACATATTGCAAATGAATCAAGGCAATCTATTGAGTCTCAACTTATTAGTATGGAAGTCGAATCTCGGACCATGTGCGCAAAGGTTGACACATTAGAAACTGAGCTTCAAAAAGAAAAGGCTTTTTCAAAAGAAAACACGTTGAAGTGTCATGAATTGGAGGAAGAGCTAACGAGGAAGCAACAAGAAACTATTGCAAACTCAAATGGTGAACGGAAGATAAAGCAGGTAGGCCTCTGCACGACAATGTCTTTCCCCTCATTTTCTACTTAAATATCAATGTCTGTTTTTTCTTTTGCCGAAACATCTGCAATATCTTTGTGTTACCCTTGTTTTATTGCTTCAAAACTTGTCTATGGCATTGGCAGGACGAACTAGCTGTGGCTGCAGGAAAGCTTGCAGAATGTCAAAAAACAATAGCATCTCTTGGGAATCAACTCAAATCACTAGCCACTCTGGAAGACTTTCTGATTGACACAGCTAGCTTACCTGGGATATCTGGTAGAGAATCACTGGCTTCTGGAGATAATGCAGATTGGAGGCTGCATTGTAATGGGACATTCTCTCCTAAGAGAGGTTCTAATGCATCACGAATAGCCAGTGAGAATTCTGGTGCTTCAGGAAACAAAATCGACAAGAACTCACCTCCATCATCAACTTCATCTGCTGTATCTTCAAGTCAAGCCAGCTCCGAGAAGAACCGGAATGGGTTTGCAAAGTTTTTCACTCGAAGCAAGAGTGGTATTCATTTAGAAATTTAGTCTGTAGGATATTTTTGGCTTTTGAATTGTGAAATAGAAAATTCCAGGTTTGATTAAGTAGATTTTAGTTGGCAGGTGTTGATTTGATTTACAAGTATTCACATTTTCATGTCTTTCAAGTTAGTTTTGTGATGGTCTCAGTAACTGAAGTTTGGATGTGGTTGGCTGTTTTTTGTGCCTGTGCACCCAATTTATATATATCTGACTTTGTACCCTGTGTATCCAATGTATACAAGATCAAATTTTTGTTACATCAATGACACACAACTAGAAGATTTCTGTATTTCATGTGAGAAGCCCAGATCATTGTTGTATTGCAGAGTATCATATAATTTACATCAACCTTTTCTAAGGTATACATTTTCAGCAAACTATGTACATTGATGGAAAAAAAATGCCAGAATACAAGATAAAGATACAGTACAAAGCTCTTTGTAATTTTGTTGATCATTCATGGTGGTCATGACGACTCTGAACGGGGTTCTTCTCTTTCCTAAAAGCATGGAAGAGATCAATGCCAAGGAAAACATTCAGCAGATTCATTCCAGCCATCCCACACAGGGCAAGTGGGAGCTCGACACCTCTTTCGAACTTGGGAGCATCTCTGATTAGCTTGGCAGTGATGATGACATGCGATGCAGACCTCGCGAAAGTAAACGTGATCAAATTGAGAACCCATTCTACTTTCACAAATATGCTCTTGGTATCACGAACACCGGCCATCCGTCGAATTTTCCTTATATGCAGAAAGATGGAATGGAGCTGGAGCAATAAAAATAAGTGAGCCATTACAAGTATTTAAGAAAAACTGAGAAAAGCATCGATCACAAAACTAAAATAACACTAGCAAATTGGAAGAAACTTTATGAAAACATACCTCACAAATGAGAGTGAGGATTAGATAGTTGATGGTGACGTTTCGGAACAATGCAAGCGTGAAGCATATAAGGAGTACCAGATGATGTACTAGAATGGAAGGAATCCAACCACTGTATAATTTGTAATGCAGCATATCCCACTGATCATATGCAAAATAACCACACGAGAAGCACAAAGCTTGATATGCCCATGGCCAAGTACCTCCAAACAATTGAGAGTGTTCAAACATCTGCTCTGGCCCATTTGTTATCCACTGATTTACCAAAATGAAAATCACTGCAGAGAAAGGAAAGAAAATTTTCAGGATAAACAGAGTATGTCATCCCCTGAGGGCAAATTGGAATAAAATATTAACCAGAGTAGTTACAAAATTAGTAAGGAAAACTTGAAGAAGAATCTACTGAGCAAGTATTGGATGTATTGGTAAGAAGAATCCTAGACAATATCTGAACATGCCCATTTTATAAATAAAGTGTGATCATTTACCAGTTCAGTATATTGCTAATACAGTTGTTGCTATCTTTTAAGAGCTCAACTATCTTTCAGAAACAAAAACAAGTTTGAAATTGTGCATCGATCTCATCATCTTGATAACTGTTCAAACAATGTAACCCTTGGAGTTACTAGAAAAACTCACTGTAGTTTGATTAGAGTAATCAAATCATTTTGGAAGAACCTAGTTGTGTTGCCACATTTACAACTAGAGCAAGAATAGACAAAACCAGGATCTACAGTCAATCCTACAAGAAATGTGCATCACATTCCCTTCACATAAACTACAATCCCTTCCGCAAAACAAGAGAATCCTCCACCAACCTTGGCTTAGCTACTAAGGAACCATACATAGCAGCAACATGTGCAACTAATCAAGCACTCAAACATAGTATCTTAATAAAAATCTCACATATCATCCAAATTTAAAACATTTACCGCGAATTTAGGAAAACACAAACAATCAAAAGAATTCCAAGAAAAACACAAAATTGGACCCAAGAAGAAAAAGGAAAGCACATAGGTGACCTGAAAAAGAAGTAACAGTGGAGTGGAGGAGAGAGACGGAGGTGTTGACGAAGAGAGGGTCGCGAGAGAGCAAGTATCTGACGAGCCAGTTGGCGGATTGGTAGAAGAAAGAGCCAGAGAGGACCCAGAGGAGCTTGGAGCGGCGGTGGAAGACGATCTCGAAGAGGAGAGAGATGAGCCAGAGGAGCAGAGTGGCGAGGAAGAAGGTCCCAGCCCTGTTGATGTGGCTCCTTCGAGCTCGAGACATCGCTACCGACAGTGGAGATGGTGAATTTTCTTCAGGACCATCCAAATCGATTCGATCGCCTCACAATTGAAACGCCCTCTTTCTCTCGGCCCACAAATAACGGCTGTCATATAATATATTATATTTTACACCGTTCCGTCACAGATAACCTACCGTTATTATGAATATAAACCGTTTTTAAAATAAAAATGAATACTATAGTATAAAAAAGTTTACTCCACTCAAACAAAATCTAAACTTGTGGATCCAAAAGGCTCAATATTATACTGATCGAAAAGTCTGAATATAAAGATTGGAGACAAATATAAAACAATAATTATTGTTATAATAAGTTAAAAATATTCACTTGAGTAATTATAACACTATTCTTATTCTACTCAAAGCTCTTATCATCTTTTTGTATTCATCTAGATTTAATCTCACATGTTAAAATAATTTTTTTAAAATATATAGGTGCTATTTTTATTAATATTATATTTATATAAACTATCATCAAAAGTCTCAGATTAGCTAAGGGTATAACCCTTTCCTATTTGACACACTCAATAGTAACAATATTGATTATTACACATATACACTTGTTCAATATTGATCATAATAATTGACCAATACATTACATCACTTTAAGAAAAAGACTAATGCATTACATCTCAATATAAAAAAGCTAGCATATATCAATCATATAAATTTCAATTTTCTTTTATTTCAAACAAAATTGGATCAGTCTGATCATATTTATTTCCCTGATGAATACAATTAATTTTATTTATTATTAATTTGTATAAAAATGTCAAATAAGACATTGATCAGCGGACCAATGAAGAACGAGGTACGAGTAAGAAAGCAAGAACAGTGATCATTTTCAAGAACCAGACATCCACAAACTCAGATATCTGATTTTTCAAATAATAATAATAATAATCTTAAAAACGAGAAGATAGGAGGATATCGGGACAATCCGAGGTGGCAGGATAGTGAAGGCCCACAAGCGCCAAGATACTCACTCTCACTCAACCACAGCATGTGGACGCAGAGGCCGCCACGTGTGCAGACACGTTCTCCACGTGGCATCTCGTGGCAGGTCAGTCGAGATCGCGAGCAACACCAACCCCTTATCGCCAAATTTTCCTCCATAAATCTCCCTCACTAAAATGATTTGTATTTTCTTTTCCTTTCCCTCTAGAATTAGACACTTGGATTGGGTTGGATCAGAAGCTGAGCTGAGCTGAGCTTGAAACGCCATGACCATCTTCGCTGCAGCTGCGACTCTATCTCTTCCCATCTCCTTCTATTGTCCATCATCCAAGCTCTTCACTGCCAGAAAGGTAAAAAAATACCATCTTTATACATGGGTATTTGCTAATTAGTTTGATTCTGTAATGGGTCATTGTTCAAGAGTCAAAACTGTTCATCACCTTGTATGTATGTGGTTGTTTTGTACTTATCTGATATGGGTATCTGCTGAAATTGGAGGAACATTTATGTACTGATTGGAGCTTATTTGTGTATGAGTATAGTGAACATGAGTAATTTATATCTTTGTTGTTGAGATGAAAGCTTTTATTGTGGCATTGTTGGGTTTGTTTGGTTTTGTTAAATGGGTTTGTGTTTGGGCATGTTTTGGATGGTGGGTTGATTTCGTTTTGATTTTGGGGTTGCAGGCGGTTAAAGGAAGGTTTCAGGTTTTTGCTGTGTTTGGGGGAGGGGAAGAATTTGTGGAGAAGAAGAGCTCATGGGATGCAATATTCAATGTGGAAGATCCTAGGTCGAAAGCCCCACAAATTGAGGGGAAGTTCTTGGATGCTCATCAGGCTCTGGAGGTGGCCAGATATGATATTCAGTATTGTGATTGGAGGGCTCGGCGAGATCTTCTCACAATCATGCTCCTCCATGAGAAGGTTCTTATTTCTGGAAATTATTCCTTGTTTAGTTATCTTTTAAGTATATTTTGGAAATTCTTGTCCGTTAAGTGTTTATACTGTTCAACGAGTCTAGTATTTTCTTATCATTAGAGCTTAGTTTTACTAATCCTCACATACCTTGATGGTGTAGGTTGTGGACGTTTTAAATCCTCTGGCCCGTGAATACAAATCCATTGGTACTGTGAAGAAGGATCTTGCCGGGTTGCAAGAAGAACTAGCACAAGCTCACCAACAGGTAAAAATTCGCATTATCAAATTCAAAACTGATTGATAAATGCATCTATAATGAAATAAGTGAAAGTATGAAAACTCGAAGATTCTGTAGTATTTAACTGATTATATATTGAACTCATATGCGTTATGGCCCTTCAATAACAACAGGTTCACATCTCAGAAGCAAGGGTTGCCGCTGCTTTAGATAAACTAGCTTACATGGAAACATTGGTTAATGATAGGCTGTTACAAGAAAGAAGCACAGTGGAGGAGTGTGACCATCAGATGTCTCCTTCTCCCAGTACTTCACAGCCTACGGAACCTGTGCAAAGGAGGAAAATGCCCAAGTGTTTGAACGTGTCAGGTCCAGTTCAACCTTATAATCCCCGTTTGAAGAATTTCTGGTATCCAGTTGCTTTCACTTCTGACCTGAAGGATGACACCATGGTAAGCCAGTCTCCTAGAACGTTCAGCTCACACTCCACTAAGTAGTTTGTTTCCATGCATTTACAATAACGTGCATTCACCATCTGGTTCAGGTTCCATTTGATTGCTTTGAGAAGCCATGGGTTATCTTTCGTGGCAAAGACGGAAAACCTGGTTGTGTCCGAAACTCCTGTGCTCATAGAGCTTGCCCTCTTGACCTTGGTTCTGTGAAGGAAGGTCGCATCCAATGTCCATACCACGGTTAGTGGGGATGAAAGATACTATTAAAGTTTATGCACCAGTTCGCTTATACATAGACTAATTACATATATATGTGTCAAGATACATTGGATTGAATAGGCAAACTGAAGCCTATACATGGTATTTAGTATTTACTAACCTTTGTGATTGGTGAATGTCAGGGTGGGAATACTCAACAGATGGGAAATGTGAGAAAATGCCGTCCACGCGATTACTTGATGTGAAGCTAAAATCGTTGCCATGTGTTGAGCAAGACGGGATGATATGGATTTGGCCAGGGAGCGATCCTCCTGCAGCTACCCTTCCTTCTTTAAGGCCTCCTTCAGGCTTTCAAATACATGCCGAGGTATATTATTTGTGTTCAACTATTTTTGACAGTTGCATTTGCTAGAAACATGGTGCTTGCAATATTGGATTAAAGAGTATAATCCTGTTTTTGTTATGCTCTTGAGAATTACAGATAGTCATGGAACTTCCAGTGGAACACGGGCTACTTCTGGATAACCTTTTGGATCTTGCACATGCACCTTTTACGCACACTTCCACCTTCGCCAAGGGCTGGAGCGTTCCAAGGTTTGCCCTGACTCCTGGTTCTGAAACCTTTCGTGTACAAGATGAATAATGATGTTCACGATAATTGTTGATATCAGTAATGATGTCCACGATCATCCCAAGCCACAGCTTGATATCTTATGCACGTGATCTTCACGCTCTTCACAGAGCATTCGATAATTTCTATTAGAAGTTATAATAGGACATGATGACTCTAACATAAACTCGTGTGGTGTGAATTTTCAGCTTGGTGAAGTTTTTGACACCTACATCTGGTCTCCAAGGATACTGGGACCCTTATCCAATAGATATGGAATTTCGACCACCATGCATGGTGCTATCAACAATTGGGATCTCAAAGCCCGGAAAACTGGAGGGCCAGAGTACTCAGCAGTGTGCGACGCATCTTCACCAACTTCACGTGTGCTTACCTTCATCAAGGCAGAAGACAAGATTATTGTACAGAATGTCATTAGATTTTGCTCCACTGCTGAAGCACGTACCTTTCATGCAATATCTATGGAGACATTTTGCAGAACAGGTAAATTACTTGTCAAGCAACAAAACCCATGTCAATTTCTAGATTTCCAACAATATGCATAGTGAAAAAGACCTCTCCTAAAGTCATTGGTATTCTAATTTACCTGCCCTCATCATTACTCATCTGTGTGTTCTCAGGTATTGAATGAGGATCTAAGGCTTGTACTGGGGCAACAGGAAAGGATGATAAACGGAGCAAACATATGGAATTTGCCAGTAACCTATGATAAGCTCGGGGTGAGGTACAGGTTATGGAGAGAGGCCGTAGATCAAGGAGTCCAGAAATTGCCATTCAACAATTAACTCTGGATCAAATTCCAACTTCCCTCGTTCCATCCTGGATTGAACCCTCTAGTGTCAACACCAAATGCTTTTCGAATCAGACTTACAGGAGATCAATCAGTAGCTGACAAATTTTTGCAGTTGGTGCAAATCCATCAGTTCTGAAAGCTATTCAGTATTGATTTGGGGGGTATAGGGTAAAGATGGATTGTCTCCATGTAACATATGAGAAAATTGTGTACAGTGCCAAAATTGTAACTGTTATTATTTTTACCCATTGAAGAAGTAAATATTGTTTTCCATGTCTAGACCTGTAGTGGATGTGTGATCTTATGAACAATGCTGAAATTAGTTATGAAAGGCTAGAAAAATTAAAGCATCTACCTCTCATCTCAAACTGTATATGAGCTAAAATTAAACACAATGCAAAGAACAATATGATTTATCCATAAATTTAACAAAAAGGTATTCTACGTTATCATACTTTTGCAAGACCATAACATGTATTTGGTTATGACAAAAATACGTTGTATACTTCTTTTTACACTTTTCTGTCATTAACAAAATAACACAGGCATGTTGTGACAGTATTTTTTGCCATTTTCCCTCGATTCTAAGCCAAATCAATTTGTCTTTCAACTCAATCCAAAGCTTGAAAACCCAATTCAAAAGAACATAATACAACAAAACACGATTTATGAACACAGAAAAGGTCAATTTTATTGAAATTTCAATACACTTTGTAACAGAGTCGAGATGACATTACAGTGTGGAGCCGCAGAAGGGGCAGAAGCTGAAATCGGGCTCGACGGCACGATCACATGACCGGCACCGCAACGCCTCCGGCGAAACCCTAGAATCCACCGGCGGAGAGATGGATTGGGGGAAGAAGAGGTCGCAGCTGTTGCAGTGCATGAGAGGACCTTTTCCAGGCCACCGCCACACGGGGACGAAGAAGAGCTTCAGGACGTTCTCGTAGTCGACGAGATCGGCCTTGGATCCGCAGCTTATGCACCGTCCGGCGCCGGATTTTATCACCTGACGGACCTGCTGGCTCACTCCTCCGGCGAAGAAGAAGAACATTTCTTTGTTGTTGATGAATTTCGATTACTGTTGCGATTCAGTTTCTGGGTTTCTGAGTTTGTTCGGTGGTTTTGGAGGCTCTTTATTTAAGTGGTTCGGTGTTTGTAGTTCTTTCTGGTAACTTCTGATTTGGGCCAGTTGAAGATTGCTCGGCCCAACTTTCAACTTTTTTCTTCTCATTTTCATTTTCTTTGATCACAGTTTGCGAGTTTATACATGGAGTAATTACATATCAGTACACCCGTCGAAACCTCATTTCATGATTGGTACCTCAACTTTGAAATATTTTTCTCAGTCACCCAAGTTTAAAACGTTAACACTTTAGTCCAAATTCAGTAAAATCTAACATCTCTATTTTTGTAATGACAAAAATGCCCTCCTTACTTAATCCCCAAATTATATAATTATTTAATTAAATGTTGAATGACAATTTTACCCTTTATTAAATAACAAAGTCAGTTCATACTTCAAGAATACTCTTGTCTTTTCAACTAAACAAATAAAAAATAAACATAAATTAAATTAACTATGAAATTACATTTATATCTCCACCTTTACTCTTTCTTATCCACTTATTCAGAAACCCTAATTTTCAACCCTCCTTCTCTTCCGCTTCTTCTTGTCCCAAGCCACGACCATATCACAGCCACCGCCGCCACCAATGGAGCTTCGGCGACTCCGAATTCGCAGAAGGTCGTCGGACTTGGGTGGGTGACACCTCGTCGGCGTCGTCCGGTGCAAGCTCGGGTCGGCGGCACTTCGTCGGCGTCGCTGGTGGTGGATTCAAGGAGGCCGCACTGTGGGTCATCGACAACCTCCAATCCCGGCGGCGGTAGGTCATCGACGCCTTCAGTTGCCGCCGACGTGCGCGGTCCGGACGCAAAGATACGAGCACGCTTGTTCGAGCAAGTGCTTGGACCAGACGGAGAAGAAGAAGGGCTGCTTAGGTGGCCTCCGCCCGCTTCCGGCTCTGAGTTTACACACAAAAGCCCACACCCCTGAAATCGCCGCCATGCTCACGCCGGAGCAGCAATCAAAACAGCGCCGGATTGGAAAATTGCCATCGTCTCCGGACAACTCAAATGTTTACTGAGTTTTTTTGTTATTTTTTATATATCGATTCAAATACAATTGTTTCAACCTAAGTTAAGTTTGTTATTCAAATGAGGGGTACAATGGTAATTTACATTTATAAAATAATTATAATCTATATAAATTATAATAGGGGCATTTTGGGTATTAAAAAAATATGAACAGTATTAATGTTAGATTTAACTGAATTTGGACTAAAGTGTTAACGTTTTAAACTTGGGGGACTGAGAAAAAAAATTTCAAACTTGGGGTACCAATCATGAAATGAGGTTTCGGCGGGTGTACTGATCTGTAATTACCCCTTTATACATCATTAACATTTGGGTAAAAGACACAAAACCACACCCAACAATACTCAAAAGACACTTAACTACCTCATATTTCAAAACGGACAGTGAGCTACACCCAAATATTATAAATTGACAGATAGCACCGACCGTTAGAATTTCTGTTAAAATTTGAGGTAAAAAGACGAAAATGCCCCTGTCCACACTTCAAATTTTCAAAACCATGTCATTGTGAGGATTTTGGTTGTTTCTCCCATAACCGTGACTCAAGTTTCGCCGGCCTCGTCTCCGACCTCCGACCGACTTCTCCGGTCGTCCTCGCCTCCTCGCCATTGTGGTCAGACTCGCCGGAGCCCGTCGCCGGAGACCGTGGCTCTGTTTCCGATGCCGACAAAGACAAAAACAGAGCCTCTATTCAGGAAACCTGAAATATATATGTTAGAATATTGTTATTTCATAAACACAAATTGAGAATTCAAACATACATTAACCATGTAATATGAAGAAGAGACGAACATATGAAATATAAAACTTTTATTAATCCAACATATGAATAATGTTACAGATACGTAGTACTTGACCTGTGATTCGGTATTGGACAGAAAGAGGAAGAAAAGATTATCGTCGAGGCACGGTAATCCGCTTTCCTTAAGACAATATTGGCCCCGAATGGTCAAATTGCTTCCAGGATACAATGACGATCGTAGTCGAACTCAGAACCGCAATGTAGAGAGAATCAGAGAAGAGTGAACTAGAGAGAGGTAGTCGGGTATGAGAGTTTTCGTTATATTTCGTCTCTAGAGAATGTATGTATTTATAGGCTCAGGAAAGGTCAAAACCTAAACGAGGAAAAGGAAAGAAATTATTACGAATTTTTTTCTTGCGGAGAAAGAACAAAATCTTGGAATATTTTCTTATTTTTCAATGAAGAAATATTTTCCTTTTAATGGCATTTGACCACGTTTTTAATTTCGAAATATTATTTGGGAAAATTATTATTTCCAAATAACATATTCGAAATTAAAATATTCCCAAAAACAAATTATTCCGAAAATATATTTCTCAAAAGCATGTAATTCGAGAATATTTGTTTTTCCAATTCAAGCGTATCAAAAATAAAATATTTCCCAATTAAAGTTTGGAAACTTTGTTGAGAAGTCTTGCGGGCCAAGGCAAAAATATGGCAGGCTTTCGGCCCACCAATGTTCAAGCCTGGAGCTCGCTCGTTGGCCCAATTATTTGCACCCTCCCATGCACGCGAGAGAGTCTTACTTCTTGTAATTCTTACAAGTTCATGGAAGTGTCATGGTATATAAACCATGTGAAGAGTTCATCCACTTCCAATGTGGGACTTTTAAGAAACACCAACAAGTGCAAGCAACACAAGTTCTCAACAACATATTTTCAAGTGGTCATGTTCGAGGTTCAATTTCTCATTCACCTCTTGTCCGTTTAGAGCTCGTGATATACCGTTAGAAAGCTCTTATATCCTAGATTATGTAAACGAGTTTCACATCATTTTAGGTCGAGTTGAAGCGTTCCAAAATCACGGCTCAAGTTGACCCATTGACTAGTTACCACATATGTCAATTTTGCCATTTGTAATCAATTTTGTCCAACAATATATATATATAATCATTCTTGTTAAGAATGTCGAATGATATTAATCCAGCTCGAAATCCAGTTAACAATCATTCTTGTTAACTGTTAAGACCAAGTCTTTGAAACAGTTAGCCATATTTCAAGCACTGAAAGCTTTTGTTTTTTTCCTCCATTATAAGATGTCATTTATAAAAATTTAAAAAGAAAAGCAGATACATGCCAAAATCTAGTATCAAATTTCTAGAATAAGTAGCAGTCAGCTATATCCTGGTTGACTTTACCCATGAAAGTCCACTATGGATATGTGAAACAGAGGATGGATACCCTATCCACCCAAACCATTCATTCTTCCTCGTCATACCAACCAAACAGCATGCCCGTGTTATAATCAACCTTCATGGTACAAAAAGCAAATGTTTGATGGCCATAACCTGAATAGCATAGCGATTAAATGTTGTGTATTTATAGCTAGAAAATATCATAATGATTTAGGTACAAAATATAGAATAGTGGTCCTTAAATAATTTGCTCTGTTTTTGTCTTCGCCGGCATCAGAAACAGAGTCACGGTCTCCGGCGAGTCTGACCACAGTGACGAGGAGGCGAGGACGACCGGAGAAGTCGGTCGGAGGTCGGAGACGAGGCCGGCGAAACTTGAGCCACGGTTATGGGAGAAACAACCAAAATCCTCACAATGGCATGGTTTTGAAAATTTGAAGTGTGGACAGGGGCATTTTCGTCTTTTTACCTCAAATTTTAACAGAAATACTAACGGTCGGTGCTATCTGTCAATTTATAATATTTGGGTGTAGCTCATTGTCCGTTTTGAAACATGGGGTGGTTAAGCGTCTTTTAGGTATTGTTGTGTGTGACTTTGTGTCTTTTACCCTCAACATTTTGATACTATTAAGTGCCACAATTTGTATCCATTAATTGTTTAGAGGATGTTACAAAATATACACATTTTTATTTTGCATCCAGTAATTAACATAATGCTTTTTCAGCACAATAATTCAGTAAAACACGTCGAAAGTCGTTCCATTTTGAAATGTATCTCCAACCATCAATTTTATTCTGTGTAAATCTAAATTTGACTCCTAAATATTTACAGATTTCAAAATCGATGTCACTCATGTCATGAATAAACAAACTTGTATAATCGTCATCAAAGTTGAACTCGTTAAATTCATCTCTTGTATCAAGTATGTTGTCATCATTGCATGGTTCTTCATTTTCTTCCTCTTCATCATTATGTTGTCCCTTACTAGTTCTTTTTTTTATCAGCTAAAGTAAAGAGAGGCTTTTAAAGGAGAAACAAAAGACAGCCAATTACATCAATAAAAAGAAAGTAGGGGAAAAGAAAAAAGAGAAAAGATAACACAACTAGGAAAGAAAAAGAAACTAAGGACAAGAAAGCGGGGTCAAGAATCCCTATTCCTAGCCTCCATATTTTCGAGGATCGTGATCATTTGAGATTCGGAAATGTCGCACGTAATGCCCATAGATTTACTAGTTCTTTTTAATTGTGTGTTGTTTCTTCATTTTCTAGTTCTTCCCTCACACGTTCTTCTCCATATAATATCTCTTGTTCATTTCAAAGATCTCCACTCATTAACTCAGTGATTAGTTCTTCCTTTTAAACTTCATCAACATGTTTATACGAAATAATTTTGCACTTCTTCTCATCATAATCTGATTATGCACTATTGTAATTCAAATTATCTGATAATTCTTCCACAACCTGCCATTTCTGCCAACTTCCATTAACTACTCCATTATCGAAATTGTAGTCGGCAAGTTGCAGATGTTCGATCTCTTCGACCGTACAATTTAACATTGATGTACTCATTTTCTTCTCACTGACAGCCCCATTTTCCACAAAATCTTCGCAAGTGTACATGCCTACTCATGGAGATAAATAAGAATTGGTTGTTCAGTAACACACACCCAACATTGCTTTAATATCACTCTCATCTTCAACTTGGTGAAGGAATACTTGTAATGTAGGTGTGAATCTTTAAAGCATATTTTCATATTAGAATCACATCCTAATATTCTCTCTTGGTACATGCTGGTAGTGTAGGATGTCTTCAATTATTGTCGATAAAAAAAATATCCTAACGGAAAATTTATCAACATTGATGTTCTAGAAATACCATGCCACTCTTAAATTTATATGTAGGCTCGTTCACAAATTTTCCACCAAATAGACTTTTAAAATCTTACTACCAAGACTTCTTTTAGGATTAGAGAAAGTAACATTCCCTTCATTCTTAAGTGAGGAATTCATTTGCCACAATTCATACATTATCCTTATGTTCAGACAACTAATCAATTTTAAACAAAAAATTTCAGGAGTTAAAATCAAAACGACAAATTTATATCAGCCTAAGTGAAGCTAATGACATACAAGTTAAAGTAATTCTCATCTCAACCTTATTCAAGCACAACCAAAATCATTAAGAGATCAATAAATATTTCATACAAGTTAACGGGCACCAAGTAAGATGACAAATTCCAATTAAAGAATTCAACATAATCATATTCAATATTTCATGCAACATTGAACAAAAAAAAAAGTAAATCAAAGATGAGAATAAATTTCAAATCAAAATTTTCAAGACATACGAAACCATAGCAATAAATATGAAGCTATTAACCAATTTCAAACCAAAAATCTCCAACAAATATGAAACTTTAATAACAGTACATCAAATAACACGACTTTCGTGTTTTCTTCGATTCGACTCACTCTCAATTTTCGGTAATCAAAACGCAAATGGGAGGTGTTCATGGGCGGGTCAACCGCTCATAAAGGTTTTTTTCTCTCCCGTCCGTAAGGATGCAGGTTGAGAAAGTAAAATCCGTCAACCACCCATAAGGGTGCTGGTCACAGAAGATGCAATCCGCATGAGTCTGCAGTTGGTTACGGTTAGACCCGCACAACCCGCATGATTTAAGTCTTTTTTAAAAGTCCTTTTTTGAATCACAATGGTTTGTGTTAATAATATATCACTACTCATTTAAAAAGTATAATTATTTATTATTATCATTAATATATTTGTATCATATTCGCTTTTAATCAATTTTTTGTTGATACTTACAAATTGCAATCACAATTATCTTCTCCTTAATCACTAGTCAAACACAAATAACTCAAAATTCAAAATACAATCAATACCCAAAACACAAAAAACCTTAACAATGAAGAGATTAAAATATGATATATAAATGATCAAAGATATTAAAATAACTAATTCTTATAATATATTATGCGTGTTATCATAAAATTGAAGAGATATTCTTACTAATAGGTTGGGTTAAAGTACGAGTGGGTTTGGTTAACTGCGAGTCACTTGTCCTAAATTTGCAAGCCGCCCAATATTTTGTGGGTCTAAATTTTAATATCCGTGGCCCGCCCAACAACCCGCGAGTGAAGCGCAATAGGTTGCGGGCCAATGCATTTAGACGATTTGGTCGATTAGTGGTTGATATTTGAACACCCCGATAAAGACCTTCTTTGTACTTCGCTTCCTCCAACCACGAACCCACAATCTCCATCTCCTCTAATTCTCACTCTCACTTCACTGTTCACACAAAAAATCCACACGTGAAACCCACTCAAACATGTTAGAAAGTAGGGAAAATTCCACTTAGCTACCCTGATGTTTACCACTTTTTCACTTACCTACCCCGAGTTTTCATTTTGGCTTGTGAGACACCTGAAGTTGTCGAATTTTACACTTAACCCAACGGTGTTAACTCAAAAAGTGAAAAGTCTAAAATGTCCTCCATTACCTTCTCAATTTCTTTAATAGATGGAGGGTATTTTTGTCTTTTCATTTACACAAATAAAAAAAATTAAATAAAAATAAAAATGTGAAATAACCTTCCCTCCGGCAAGGCTCCCCGGCAGCTCCAGATTCGTCGCCGGCGGTGGGGTCGGGCTGGGTTGGTCGGGGCGGAGGTAGAGGCGGAGACGAAGGGTCGGAGGCGGAGGTGGGAGGAGGTCGCGGAGGTAGGAGGAGGTTGCGGAGGAGGGAGGCAGAGGGTCGGAGGAGGTCGCGGCGGTGGGGTCGGGCTCTAGGCGGAGGCGGAGGGCCGAGCTCTGGGCAGAGGTGATCTGCTCGAGCTCGGCCCTCTGCCTCCGTCTAGTGCCCGACCTCACCGCCGCGACCTTCTCCGACCCTCTGCCTCCCTCCTCCGCGACCTCCTCCCACCTCCGCCTCCGCCCCGACCAGCCCAGCCCGACCCCATCGCCGGCGACGAACCTGGAGCTGCCGGGGAGCCTTACTGGAGCCTTGCTGGAGGGAGAAAGGGAAGGTTGAAGAAGAAAGGGACATTATTGTCATTTCACATTTTAATTTTTAATTTTCTTTTATTTGTTTAAATGAAAAGACAAAAATACCCTCCACCCATAAGATATAATTATTATTCATTTGAGGGTAAAATTGTATTTTTAGATTACCAAATTAATTTTTTATTTATGTAAATGAAAAGACAAAAATACCCTCCATCTATTAAAGAAATTGAGAAGGTAATGGAGGGCATTTTAGACTTTTCACTTTTTGAGTTAACACTGTTGGGTTAAGTGCAAAATTCAACAACTTCAGGTGTCTCACAAGCCAAAATGAAAACTCGGGGTAGGTAAGTGAAAAAGTGGTAAACCTCAGGGTAGCTAAGTGGAATTTTCCCTAGAAAGTAACAAACAAATCTACATGCTTAAAGAGTAAATTAATATCATTTAACTTGAAACTAATCGAAATATTACTGTAGCGATTAGGAGTGGGCATGGGTCCACAACCGGACCGGACTGTATTTTTCGGTTCTTAATTTTTGAAAACCAGAATGGAACCATTATATAATGGGACGGTTCGGTCTGTCGTCTGGAATCGTTTATCCGGTTTGGTTCCTGGTATTATTCGTTATAACCGATCAATTTTTTATTTTTGTTAATTATGTGGTTTACGATGCGGTTTAAAGTCCAAATTAGACGATTTTAATTCAATTTTTAGAAAGAAAAAAACAAGAAATTTATAATTATTATAAATTCAAATAAACAAAAACATTAAGACTTAATTATTAAACTCAATCGAATTATAAAATTTGCAAATAAATTACTATTAAAAGATAAGTAATATATATTTCTTGATTCATTCTTTGGTTCACATACTCTATCTCTATGCTTCATATAAATTGATGGTAGTTCAATGAATGTTTAGCATATCGGTATGGTTCCGGGTATTTGCCGAACCAAAAATTTATGATTCTTTCATTTTTAGAACCAAAATAGTTCAACCAGAACTGTTACTTGCAATTCTCAATTTTGGTTCGATTCAAGTTCGGTATCCGGTTATGGGTTCAAGTGCCTATCCTTAGCAGTGAATTGATACAAACTAAAGTAGACAATTGAATTGTTTGAATAATACATTGTAATTACCCTAAATTCAAAGTTTTGACAGAGTTATTTAATAAAGTCAATATCTGTGCTACAGGCTATAGCCCATAACAGTATTAGAATTTAGATGTTGAGTTTGAGAGCAGAGACAACACAAAAGGGGTCTGAGAGAGAAGCATTTGTGGGAGAAGAAGAGAGAAAATGTCGAAGCCAAGCGGTGGTGAGGCTCCGAAGATTGTGTGGAACGAGAGCCGTCGGCGGTTCGAGACGGAGGACAAGGAAGCTTTCATCGAGTACGTGCTGAGGTACGATGGAAAAGTGATGGACTTGGTTCACACCTACGTCCCCTCCTCCAAGCGAGGCCTGGGCATGGCGTCTCTCCTCTGCCTCGCCGCCTTCGATCACGCCAAGGCCCATTCCTTGTCCATCATCCCCACCTGCTCTTACGTCTCTGTGAGTCCCTTTTCTCCATTTCCATTTCCATTTCTGGGTTTCTGCTCTCTGATGTGAGTGGAGTTGAGTCCTAGAGCTGTTTTGTTTGAGCTTTTTACATATGGGTTTGTCTCAATTGTGCAATTTGATGTGGATCTGGCTGATGGGTTAGGGTTGATTGCAGATTTTGATGAGTTCTTTTGTTTTGTTTTTGTACCTATTTTGTGGGTGTATTTGTTTGCAGTGAATTGTTTTGATTTCTGTTTCTTTGACTGCTTGCTGTGGGTTTGATTATCAGTTCAATTGGGGCTGTTCTTGTTTAGAATAGTGTTCCTAAATGTTAGGGTGAATATAGGAGTTGAGCTGCTTAGGTGATGTGCAAAAAGATTTGTAATTGTAGTCAGAGAAGTCACTTTAATGAGCAATCAATAATCATATACTATACAAGTCTACTAAATCCACTTTCCCAGGATACCTGAGAGTGATGGTGTTTCTCCATACTAATAGCTTTATGATTTGGCTTGTTCTGCACCTTTTTCTTTTCTAGAAAAAAATGAAGGTTTTACTGCATAATTAAGGCTGAGCCGTATGTATGTTACGCATTTTTTCAATTGAATATTATTTTTTGAGTTATGCTTCAGATGGATCAAGAAAAAGCTATGTTTGAGTTTCATTTGTTTTGTGATTTTGGCCATTGTTGGGCAGAATGCATATTTCTTAGTCCTGGCATGTAATTGAAAACCATTAAATGGCACCCTGCTTCCTTCTCCCATGAATCTGCTTGTCGTCACTTCAATATGTTTTTGGTCACTTGTCACAACATCATTGCCTTGACTTGACTTCTTGATGTACTCACCCACAAGAAGAGAAAATATGTTTGGAAAATAGATTTCACATTGACAATCACAAAAAGCTTATTAGTGACATTGTTAGCCTTATAGCTTTGCGATCTCTTATTAGATGATGACATTTTCGCTTGGTAAATTTCCAAGCTCATTAGTCATTTTGAATCAATGCTTATTGAATTATTGTCCAAGTTGACCATATTTGTTCTTTCATCGTCGATGCGTTATACTTGATTTTTGTGTGCTTAACATTCAGAAGCGTCCTTTCTTGTATGCTGGCTTTGAACCCTTATTTCATTTTTTTTTGCAGGACACATTTCTTCCAAAAAATCCAGCTTGGGATTCTCTCGTGTTCTCTGCAGACCCGAAATCTAGTATATGAATCATGTAATCGTTTGTATACCTAATTACTCGGCATAGACAGTTTGTGTGATGTTGCAGACTTTAAAAGCTGTAGCAGTACTTCAATAATATAATTGTTCGTAAACCTTGTAATTTGAAGATTATAATAATGCTATTCTGTTGGTTTATATCCAGCAAAAAACATCTTATAAAATCTACTTACTGCTATCTCAAGCTGTGTTTGTACATCTGTGAAAAGGTTCCAAGTGGATGCAAATTTGAAATTTGTAACATACAATCTTACTAATACTATGTACATATAATGATTGGACATGGGTATAATACACCAGCTTATTACCAAAACATTCATAACCATATATACAAGTATTTTATTACATTAATGCGAATGCAAATAGCAAACGCAAACGAAAAACATGCCGAAAACCTAATGGCATGATCTAATAACCATAATCCTTAATAAGTCCATTATACAAGACATACAAATACAGTTGCAAACAATCCAAAACGCTCAAGAAATAATATTATATGTACATAAGTATATCCTCTGTTGCATACTTGCAATGAGTATCAACCAGGTACAAAGTAGTCCATCTTGTCCACGGGCAGATTTAGGACTGATGTTTCCACCTGCGTCACAAAGACCAAGGCCCAGTGTTTCATGAATACATATATATAAATTCTTGGAAATGCTAGTACACTTTTTCAACGTCAATAAAATCATAGCTTATGCGGCAAATTTGAATGTCAACACAAATGTACCTCTTCAAATGGAATAAAGACGAAAGGTGTCAGACCCCTCTTATGCGAAACAGCAGGCACATCGGGGTTGTGAGTTTCATCATCCTGCCACCCTTCGACTACTCCAAGAATGTCCTCTTCTGGGCCATTGACCTCATTATCATTCACGCCACTTGTAACGAGCGCGAGCAAATCCAACCGGTTGTTAGCTCCTACTGTTGTTCCTCTCAACCTTTTAAGAGAAGGCAAATAAGTGTGGCTTGAAACAGAATACAATTCTAAATATGTTCAACACCCAAATGTTTAGCAGTTTTAAGAATGTGGCTATCTTAGTTGAGAAATTGGAGCGTTGTTCCAGTTATAAGTCCTAGAGATAAGCATGCACTGGTTAATCATGAACAAACACAAAACACTACATGCAAGCAAGAGGAAGCAAGTGTGCTGCTAGTCTACCAGTCGATGACAGTGACGACAAGTTTAATAACTAGTAAATTTTCAAACATACATTGTGGATAGAGATGATATTTCATTTTTGTACATTTAGTAGTGTGGTCACACAAGCTCAGTTCTTCACTAATGTTCAAGAGCCTCTTGGTTAAAGAGTGAGTCAATCCCTAGAAAAAAGGCCAGTAACAAATATGGCCAGAGACTAACACTGAATTAGGATAAAAAAGCGATAAAGACTTGAAGTGGGTAGAGTTTCAACCTCGCCAGGGTTTAATTATTCCATTAACTGATTTGATATTGATTTAAAACTAGTAAACTGAACTATTTACAGCCTAACAGAAGGGGCAGCAGAAAGCTCAGGATAGAACACCAAATACCTCAAGCGGATTCTCAACACAGTAGGACGCGTACCAGGATATAAAACAGCAGCTTCAACCTGCAAAGTGGGGAAGTTAACACAAAAGCCTTTAGCTCATCATTGGAAAGTAGGCATCTTAAATCTGCAATTAATCGACAAAATTGAACTGTGGAATACTGAGCGTAATCCAGATAGTAGCTGACTTCCCCGGTAAATGTCAGAGACCCTAACCTTATCATCTGACAATGTGTAATGGCCACTGAAAATGCCGTCTGCTTTAGCTGAACGGAAATTCATGCTTTTTGCCACATCCTTTACTTTTTGAGAAGAATTCTATCCATAACCAGTAATCAAGAAAACAGTAGAAATCAGATGCAGAGATACTATATGTGAACTAGTTCAGTAATGTGAGACTAACCTTGTAAAGAAATCTGCCAGAAGGGTAGAATCTCATGTAGCGGTAATAGCAGACCTTAACAAGCAAGCAGACAATATAAATAACAACATAGAGATAGGTATTACAAGAACATGCATATTATTCCAAAAGTGTATGTTATATCCCTGCGTCTGAGAACGGGTGACTGGTCGTTGTAGAGCAAAATCACTCAAAGGTGATGAGTGACTCTTGCTCTTCTTCTTACCAATGATTCCTGCAAAACTATGGCTATGCTCTAGGGAGGTATCTAAGCTAAACTAAAGTAAGATATTTGATAATCCGTGTCCTTTATTGCCATGCTCAAAGGCTATTTATACCATAGCCTAATAACAACTACGGGGAGTATATCACCCCTACAAGCATGGGAATATGGGAAACTACTTGGAGTATATTACTCCTACAAATAAGGGAAATTGGGAAAAACTTAACTACATTATCTTGAGTAGACTTCCTAGAATTCAGGAGACTCATCTTAGTTGTTGACTAAGACCAAGTCCTTTCCAAGTCTCCATTTACCATTAGTGAACCGGCGATATGTAAGTGGGCCCTTGGTTGGGCCTGATGTTGTTGGGTTCCTAACAGTGTAATGCTACCAATCCCTCACAAAATTGTAATGCTACCAATCCCTCAAACTACATAGAATTTATATAATAAGCCTTGGTACTCCCACATCTCAAGGGAAATAATTAAATCTCACAGTGCGTCCTTAGCTATATAAATAAAATACAACGTAGAAAGTTTATGGAAAAAGAAAATAAATACATCATACCACATGTACAGGATTAGAAATTTTCCACTCTGCAACTCCAACTCTAATATAGGTGTTCCTACTCACATAAAGACCTGAATTCTCAAGAAAAAAAATAGTCATGATTCCAAAAAAAAGAAGAAAAGAACTGAAGCAATGACCTTAATCAGCAAAAAAGAAAAAAATATTTGGACTACATCAGAATATATATGGAAGAAGAATGGCAAAATGTATGGTTTCATGCAGATCAAATCTTGTAAGTTATAGCTATTGGCCTATGGCAGAGAAAAGAAGAATGGTGCTACAAACAGACAGAAATTGCTTTCCCCGTGTGGAGCAGATCTACCAGCATGAGATACTTGTCTCGTCATTACTAGATTCATTTAGAATGCTTGCAATTTTTAATGGATAAAGGTGGAGAACAGCTTTTCTGTGGATGCAAGTCAGCATTAGATCAAATTGCACCATATGGCAGTTTCCAAAACAGCCCCATCAGGTAGCAATTGTCAATAACAAATAATTGTTATGCATGAATGTTATTAAGAATGTAAGAGAAAGTGAGGGGTCAACTACAATGACTCTTCCTTTTATATTCTCCACATTGTATATAGCTAGAGGCCTGTCTTAATGCATTATACTCTACGGCAAAACTATGATAGGACGGTAGATATATCAGACAGCTACTCTGAGTAATGTTTACAAAAACTTGCTAAGTCATTCTGTCATAAAGTTTATCATCACCACAAAACAAGAGAAAAGGGCGGATCCCAGGAAATTATAAGTCAAGAAAGAAAATTTAACTATGACGGTATCATTGAATATCACAAACAGTGAGTGAAACTCCCTGCTAGAAAGCTTTTACAAACATGCCTACTTACATAAGAAGATACTGATAACAAAAACAAAGGTGTGAACCGAGAATTTTGGTGTATTAAGAGAAGATTGCATGTCTTCTGAACTTGTATGAAGTGAAACAGAGCACAAATATATGTTGTGCAATAAATACAAATAACCAAAAACAAACATACCATCAGTTCGAACCCTTGGCCTCAAAAGCCACATTTTCCTCCAAGAGCCCTCATATTTTGACTGCAAAATTCGGTAGTTCTCCACCATTCCCGAGATCTTCATAACAAAGGACATATGTTTAAGATTCCTTTTGCATGTATGTAACTCAAAAGAAAAGGTTTACAACCTAAACAAATTTACCTGCCAAGCTTTTAAGCATGCAATGCGCCAAAACACAGGGTTGCGTATTGTATACCTCCATTTTCGACAAACACAAGCTGCTCTTCCTTGTTCATATGGAGGCATTTTGGAAAAGACCTACAAATGAATATCAATTATAGCATTCCCAGGAAGAAGTTATTAATTATAGTGCTCCCATACAGTAAGCAGATACTTCTATTCTCTTTTTCTTCCCCTAAGAGTGTTCTTGCACATTTGAACTTCATAGATAGTACATCTGAAACATTAAGCAACTGAACTACGCACATAATATACAAAATGTCTATGTGATCGAACACTTATTTTTCTCTCTAATACCACACCATTTCATTCTAGCCCGCGGTTCACTACTGCTTTCAACTTTTAGTAATTATAGGAGCAGAAGAACTGGATATAGTCATTGATATCCTTTGAGATTCATATAAAGCTGCCATCATTTTCTACATGCTACACCTCATCTACCATAGTGATCCAGAATCCTGCAATTACTTTTTTTTGGGTTCTCTACTCCGCTAAATGCTAGTCACAGCACTATGATTGAAACATCTATGAGCTCAGAATCAATATCTAGAAAAATGTATGGTAAGTAAAAGCTGTTAATCTAATAGCCATTGAAGCACAGATGGCCTTAAGATAATAAAGTGCACATAACCAAACCCAGAAGTTAAATCAGTCTCAGCTAAATGAGGATTTCTATTTTGTTGGCCCAAAACAAGGGAAACCATATCAAGGAGAAAATGAGGTATATGAGACCCAAATAGTTATACATTACAGTTACTCGTGCCACTTCGCAGAAAACAAAATATGCTTCATGTTATATGTTCTGGAAAGCAGTACCTCAAAGAGCAGTTCATCGGGTAAGGAGCGGTGTAATAAGGATGTATCAACATATGGTGTCCTGCTCAAACTCCCAATCGGTGCAACCGGTCTAACATATACTCCATAAAGATCTGAAATAAAAACCATGAAAATCATAAGAACACACAAAACACTTAAATTAGATAAGCCGGAAAGCCCAATAAATAGAAATAACTGAAACCAATACGACTGAACATTACCAAGCCAAGGCCTTTTAGTGACAAAATACTGCATAGTCTTCATCCTTAAAATCGATTCGAGCTCAGCAGGAACTGTAAGGGAAACAGCTGCAATTCGTTACTAACGGACACTAACAAAAGTTCAATAAACAAACAATAACAAGCAGAATTCACATAGAAAACCATGGCATCAATCACAATTCACAAGAGAAGAGTGACCACATGCTGCTTAATTTCAGTTAATTCATAATTCATAGAGAAAATTATAATTCTATAAACTCTGAAACGTGAATTCCAAGTTTGGCTCGCCTCACATTTCCGAGCTTCTACAGAAAGTGTCAATGGAGATTTTCAACTCGCATCGTATTAAGTTCCGTAAATATATGAATAAAAAACACAACTTTTTTTAAAATTAAGCCAATAATTAAACGACCCGCCATGTGAAATCACACAATACAACCTAATTCATCAAAACTACGAATGAATTATATTTCCCCCAAAGCAAAAAATTATGCATCGTTAGATTTGGTTTCCATGGAAATTGGTAAGAAGGTTCGTACCTGACGTCATGGGGCTGCAGAGAGGATCTTCTGGAAAAAAACAGGAAGCTCTGTTGTACGTACTTTCTCGGGAAAATTGGAGGAAGAGAAAATGAGGAACGACCGAGAGAGAAGATGAAATGGAAGGACAAATTTTCTGAATCCGGTGAGCAGCGGTACAGGGGAGTCACCATGCACCGCACTACCGTCGATTGCTAGCCACTCAAATCTTGTGGGACCCATCCTCTCAGGTCATCTCAATTCTGATTATAGACAATCGGTCAACGTTATAACGCAGAAGAAGATATTATAATTTGAGCATGTAAAATTTGTACATATACAGCTCGATTAAAATTATAAATAAAAAATTGTATTTTTTTTAATTATACTTTACACTTTTGAATTATTAGAATTTTAAATTCGTGGTTATGAGCTAATTTAATTGTCTAAAAATATTTTTATCAGGTCATAATTTTAAAAATAGATAAAATCATTCTTGTAATACAGATTAAAAATGTATCTATGTCGCTGAAGTGATAAAATAGTAGTCTAAAATTAAATCTTAGTTGTATAAAAAAATATAATTTTGATGAATTTGAATTTGAATTTAATTTAAATTATTTATTAATAATATATTTTAATATCAATTTTTTTTATTAATTTAACAATTGTGACTGGTTCTTAATTTGTATTACAGTAAATAATTTTTACCTTATTAACCTTAGACTTAAAATATACCTATAGTTCAAGAATTTCACCCTTTTGGCATAGTTACAATTAGAAGTTAGAATGAAAGATAACATGTAAATAGTAATATATGGTATCGGTAGGTGATGACAAAAATTAGGGAAATTGACACTTTCACCCTCTTAACCAAAAGATGTTTGCACTCCACTCTATTAACTATAAACTTAATTGTTAAATATTTTCGGCATTTTGTTGTCTCACTTACTTAACACTGTTAACTTTTAAGTCAAAATGATGACATGTAATTTGCACATGATGGACTCTATTTTTACCAAATTGCCTTTTGATTAAAAATCAAAATCGAAAGCGATGCATAATCTTTCTCGCATTTATTTCTTTTACCTTTTATGTAATTCATAACATGATTGACAGTCGATGGTCCATGCTCTTCGTGGCTATCTTGGTAATAACTAGAGTCGTAAACGAGCCGCTCACACTCGATTTGTTAAATTTTCATTTCAGACTTGTTATAATCGAGATCAAGTTCGGCTGGTTTAATGAATGAGTTGAGCTCAATCCTAACATTTTAAGGCTTAGTAAGTTCGAGAGACGTTTCGTTTAATATTTAATTTATTATATCTTTTATTTATATATTTTACCTTCAAATAAATATTTATGATGAAATTAAATGAGACAAATTGAGTCGAGGCAATCTCGAGTTTACTTGTTTAGTATCTAATTAATTATATATTTTTATTTAATATTAATTTTAACTTTTAATAAATATTTGTATTAAAAATTAAGTAAACCGAGCTCGAGCTCAATTGTATAAGCTCATTCGAGCTTGAGCCGAGCTCAAGCTGAACACGTTTTTCACGAGTCGAGTCCACTCGAATTAAGGCTCGATTCCCCTCATTTACACCTTTATTCATTGTCTTTCGGGTTCTACCTACATGTTAGAGCCTCTACTTAAACTATATCAAATAAATCAAGTGATTCAAGAAGCTTTTGGTGCGACAACTGTGAAAGTTTGATAGGATATTAAGGAAAAAATTGACTTTTTAACACAAAATTAACGTCAAGTAAGATAACAAAATATTTAAGAAGATTCAAAATTAAGTTTTTAGTTTAAAAGGTGTAGGTGTAAACAGTATTTAGTTAAAGGACTCTAGGTATATTTTCCTCACATTTTAATAGTTAAGAAATGTAAAATATAATTTTTTTTATCTAGTCCTAAAAAAAATTAAATGTGTTAAATTATATTAAGTTTCCTATATTTAATTTCTTATTTGCTTTTCTCACATATATTATGGATTTTTCTATCCCTCTATAAATAGATGTTTCTTGTCCATCATGATATACACATCAATAATAAATCTCTCATTATTTCTATCATGATATCTGAGGCATCACCGATTCTTGGTTAGAAATATATGAATTTATCACTTTGCCCACTCCTCGATGATTGGTGATTCTGATGGGTGGGCGAGGCAATTCAATCTCAATCTCTAACCTCTCGCTTTCGTAAATAACCAATCTTGTAATCAATCTCATAACCTAATCCATCTTGCTCCAATCAACCACCCACCAATACCTCCTCTAGCTTCCGCTAAAACCAACACATAATCAACCAATCAACTCTTCTTAATCACCCAACATCCTTCTATCTCTCCACCATCAACAACTCAACATCAATCATCATCATCATCAACCTCACGTTACCACAACCATCACAATTCAATCAACCTACCAAATCAACAATCAATCTCTCCGAATTTCTCGTTTTGCCCACTCGTAAATTATTCGTGATTATGACGGGTGGGCGAAGCAATTCAATCAATCTCGGCATCAATCATCAATTCGCAGCAAACCTCCACTACCATCAAACTTCAGCAACGCGCATCGACTGAATTCAACCATCAGCCAGCGGGCATCAAGCATATGGCATCATTGGGCATTTGTTATCTCGTCATCAGCCATTAGGCCTCTGTCATCATTGGGTAGCTGATATCTCGCCATCAGGCATCATGCATCTAACATCTTACAACATTGGACATCTACTATCTCGCCATCAACTATCAGGCACATGGCATCATCGGGCATATGTTATCTCGCCATCGCCATCAACCAGCGGGCAATATCAAGCATCGGACATCAAACATCAAACATCTGCGCATCCTCCATTCTCAATCATTTTCGTGTCATCTCGACAGCATTCCCGGCAACCGCAACCCTCGTCACAACTCAATATTATCTAGTTTCAAACTCAATTCTTGTTTTACCGCATTGAGTTTGAGGGGGGTTGTTAGATTATATTAGGTTTCTTATATTTAGTTTCTTATTTTCTTTTTTCACTTTTATTAGGGTTTCACTATTCCTTTATAAATAAAAGTCTCATGTCTATCATAATAAACACATCAATAATAAATTTTTCATTATTTCTATCAAAATGAGTTATAGAGGTAAAGGTAACGGTAGCCAACAATTAAGGTTTATGTAAGTATATGTCTTATTATTTAATGCACATACATTATTTCATTTTAAAAGTTGAGAAAAAACTCATATGCATATGACTATTCATACAATAAATTAAGATTAGCTTGTTCACTAATGAAATTAATGAGAATATGTATGTCATGTGACTTGGTAAGTAACTTTCTCATCCATTTTACAGGTGTTTACAGTTGAGGATCAGGATAAAAAGATTTAACTTTACCCTTAGTCTTTACAATTATCTTTTATTATAATGTACAAAATATAATCAAGGCATGCCGCTTAGGTTGCACGAAACGGTGGCTGATTGTCACGGACCGGAAGAATGGACCCACATCCGTACATGTTCTCAACCGAGGATGGTCGCCACGGATGTCATCGAGATGGGCCCGAATGGTTTTGAGCATATCCGTGGACACGGATGCGCGTTGGGCTAGCCGGACGGTCGGATCCTGTTGGGCCTTGCGGCCCAATTGGACTAAATGGCCCAATTTTAATATGTCTTGGGCGGAACTTTCTAGAATATTGGAGAAGTACCCAAGACTAGAAACTTCCATAATAATATCATGGAGATTTCCAAAGAATACTCTAGAATATACATGAAAATATAAATATCTAGGATATTTCTAAGGATGGATCTAGAGAATTAATCCGAGTCATCCATATGGGTAAATCTTGACCATCTATTAGGGGTTGATTCAAGTGTAAATAGGATAGATATGTGTATTTGTAGAGCATCCAAGACTTTCTCTAAGCATTGTAAAACTCTTGTAACTCTCTCTTCAAGTATATACATAAACACTTTGGGAATTTTCCCACCCTATTTTCATCTTGGTTCAAGTTCTAGCTTCTGCACACGAGTCTTGCTATTAAGATAGCGAGAGTCAAGCTGACTTAGCACGAACATACGAGTTGCAAATGTGACTAAGTGCCACACGTACCGCGAATATTTGGAGTAAATTATTCGAGGCGTGACATGACGCTGAGTTGTGACAATTTTAATTGGATTGCTCGATAAAGGGTGAGAACAAGTTGTGGTTTGAGAGCTATGTACTTAATATCCAATGTGTATTGGCATTAGTTGAACTGAAACAAATCCAAGCATCAATACTACTTTACCGTTCAACTAATACTAAGATAATGAAGTCATAATAAAACACGAAAAGACACAAGACGTCCAACATATTTGAGGTTTACGACCCAATTGAATAAGGTTAAATTAAAAGTTTTTAGGAATTGAGTCGGCCTAAAAAATCTGTATTATTTTTATTGTATAATATTATATAGAGCCAGGTACAAATCGGGTGAAAATGTCCAAACGTCCGAATCGAAATTTGTAGTCTGAAATGGTAGAATGTGATGAACATCGGTAGAATGTTAGTGTGAAATGGTAGAACGTGATGGACCAGTAGAACCTTGAAAATGTCCGATGTAGAACTTTGCTGCCACATGTCGCGCGTTAAGACAACGTGCGCTCAAATCTTATGTGATCTAACGCCTGATAAAAGTTCGGACGTTTGGACATTCTACCCCGGTTTGTACTGGAGTGCATCCTATATCATATAATGTTTTAGTTACTAAATATGTTTTAAATATCACCTAATCTGTTCTCGATGGTCATTAATATTCAGTCTATTGACATATTCAAAAGAGTTCTAATTTAGTAATATGTAACAAACGCATATTTAATAAATTGTTCAATTCATTAATAACATGTATACTCAACTATTGTGTGTATAAATATCCCCTGAATACCTTTTTTTTTAATATTCAAGCTATTCTTTTCTTTCATCATTTGTTAATTAAGTATTCTTATTTTAGCTCACAAAATGGCAGAACGTGGTGCAATAACTCTAACAATGTTTGTATTGTGTACCATAATATTGCTTCTATCATTTAAAATTGTGGACGCGGCAACTTTTACCGTTGGAGAGGACAAAGGTTGGGCACCTGGCGTATGTTAATGGCCGGTTGGTAAGAAATTTTCCGTCGGTGATGTACTAGGTAACGATCCAAATCTCAATCTCAGGAAGTTGAATAATGCATTTTATTATAATTTATATTTACAGTTTTGTTTCTTAAATATTTCTATTATTATATAATTTGAAAATATATATTATAGTTCTATAGATTTAAAATTATCATCTTGCTACATCAATGTTAAATTCATATTTAGAGTTATTATAATTTTGAATCACACATATCGTAGTTGTACAATGCTCGTATACCCTTATTTCTTACAAAGAAATTTTGTTATGAATTAAAAAACAAATACTGTGAGAAGAAAAAAATGTTAAGCGACCTATTAAAGCTTAAATCTAAAAACCGTAAAACCATTTTAGCCCAACTCAAATTTATAATCACCCGGTAGATTGTAAAGATAGTAATACTATATTTAAACCGAAACTATATGAGTAGTTGCATGACTAACAGACAAAATGAATATTCAAAGTAGTGATTATGTTATCTTTATTTTTTACTTAATTATTTGTGATGCAGTGTTCAAATATAATCCTGCCGAGAACGATGTAGCTTCTGTGTGTGAGGCGGGCTACAACATGTGCACTGCCGGTGGAGAAGACGTAAAATGCAGTACGGGAAATGACGAGATTGTGTTGAAAAAAGGCAAGAACTTCTTCATAAGCACTTGCCCAGGTCAGTGCCAGAGTGGAGTTAAGATGGTTGTTGATGCATGTTGATGACCAGTGATGATAACAAGAAGATATGGAACAATTGATTCTATTTTCCTATATTTACTAATATATCATTTTCATCCTAAGCGAGTTGTATTTTAAGCAACCACTTGGAGTTATTTTGTTGATTTCCTTTTTTTCCATTTTACTATCTTTTCTTTGATGATTATTTATGCATTTAAATTTATTATAAATTGTTTCTTAGAGTACTTCTCTCACGTTCTGTAAGAACGGTTCAAAATTTCATATTTCTAATATAAAATTTGTGTCGTTCACCATAATTTATCGATAAGTTAAATCACAAATGTATTAAATTATTTGAAAAATATTGTTATAGAATGAAAATAATATTTATATGGTTTTAATAATTAAAGTTCAACCAACAACAACAATTAATCTTATTTTAACCCTCAAATAATTTCATCAAATACTCACTTAAATTCATTTCCGTTTTGACAAACCATTAGATTAATCTTACTTTCAATTATTTTATTTGAAAAATAATAAGAAAAGAAAAATAATGTTAGGATGGAAGGACTATTGACCTCTCTCATATAGTGTTAGATTAATTTAGAGTTAAGGCTCATTAGGGTTACCTCATTAATTAGTATTATATATTAGAGTTTCCTTATTTATAGGTATTAAGGTTTTCTATTTAGTTTGGTTTGTATCCTATATAAAGGGTCATCCCCCGTTGTATTTATAATAAAGAATTATTAATCATAATATCAAAGTTAACATGGTATCAGAGGAGGCTTATTTTTTGGTCAAAGCTTCTGCTGAATTCGAGTTCTACCCACTCGTCAATGACAAGTGGGTAGGTAATCAAGAAAGATTCGATGTTATTCGTCAAGGGTTCAATGTTCAAGAGGTAAAGGTGAAAATTTTCAATGTTTTTCGTCAAATGTTTAATGTTCAAGAGGCGGGGTAACAAAAAAAATTCGAAATTACTGTTCATCTGTCTTGAAGTACTGTTCACGTGCGGTTACTGTTCACGCGAAAAAAAAGAAAGAAAGAAAGAGAAGTAGAAGAAGAAGAAAAGTAGAAAACAAGAAAAATTAGAAGATTAGAAAAAAGAAGATCAGAAGAGAAGAAAAGAAGAAAGAAAAGAATGAAGAGAAAAAAAATATAAAAAAAGCTATACCGTAATTCAGAAACCGATATGTATATATTATCTTCTATTTGCTTCAAAACAACAAAATATAAGCAAATAAAAGACATAAACAACAAAACTTCAAAACAATTTACAGCAGCAGTAGCATCAACAAGTATCGATTCAGTTACTTCAATATAAGCAAATAAAAAATAAATGCAAATTCAATTGTGTTCCCAAATTGAAGCCAAATTGAAGTAATTAGTGATAAGAATTGAACAAAAATTTCAAGTTGTGTGGTCTAACGGCCTACTCGCCGTAAAATCGACGATGTCATCTCACTTCATCTCCCTCTTCGTCGTAAAATCACCCGTCTACCTGAACTGAGCATCAAATCTCTGACCTTGAGTTGCAAAATTGCTCTGGTTCTCTACTGTCAGCATCGAATTCCCGTACATGACGATGGCGAGTTCCGGCGAGCATCGGGCAACGGCGATGAGGGAGAGGTCAGCAGACGAAGTCGGTCGGAGGGTCGATGTTGAATTGCTCGGTGTTGCAGAGACAAAGAAGAGAGAGAGAGAGAGAGAGAGAGAGAGAGAGAGAGACCCAGGGCATGGTTTTGAAAATTTGAAACCAAAACAAGGGCATTTTCGTCTTTTTACTTCAAAAATTAACTGAAAAGTTAAAGGTTCTTGCTATATGTCCGTTTTTTATATTTCGGTGGGCTAGATGTCCACTTTTTAAAATGGATGTAACTAGTGTCTTTTGATCAAACTTGAGTGTGGCTAGATGTACTTTACTCTAATGAAAATAGTAATATATCATATATGATGACAAAATTTAGAGAAAATGACAATTAGACCCTTTTAACTAAACGATGTTTGCACTCCATTAACTAAAAACTTAATTGTTAAATTTCTTAAACATTTTGTTATCTCACTTACTTAACACTATTAACTATCAAGCCAAAATGATGGCATGTAATTTGCACATGATGGACTCTATTTTTGAATGACAAAATTGCCCTTGATTAGAACTAAAAATCAAAAGCGATGCATCATTTTTCTCGCATTTGTTTATTTTAAGCAAATATTCTTACCTTCTATATCTTGTTTAATGAATTCATAACATGATTGACGGTCGATGGTCCATACTCTTCATGGCTATCTTGTTAATAGCTAGAGTCGTAAACGAGCCGCTCACACTTGATTTGTTAATTTTTCTTTTCAGACTTGTTATAATCGAGATCAAGTTGGGCTGGTTTAATGAACTAGTTGAGCTCAATTCTAAACTTTTAAGGCTTAGTAGGCTCAAGAGACGTTTCATTTAATATTTAATTGATTATATCTTTTATTGATATATTTTACTTTTCAATAAATATTTATAATGAAATTAAATGACAAATTGAGTCGAGGCGATCTCGAGTTTACTTGTTTAGTATCTAATAATTCATATATTTTTATTTAATATTGATTTTAACTTTTAATTAATATTTGTATTAAAAAAATTAAGCAAACCGAGCTCGAGCTCAGTTGTATAAGCTCATGCGAGCTTGAGCCGAGCTCAAACTGAACACGTTTTTCACGAGTCGATCCCACCCGAATTAAGGCTCGATTCCCCTCATTTACACCTTTAGTCATTGCCGCTTCGAGTTCCACCTCGTATTAAAACCTCTACTTAAACACTATCAAATAGATCAAGCGCTTCAAGAAGCTTTTGGTGTGACAACTATGTGAAAGTTTGATAGGATATTAAAGGAAACTTTGACTTTTTATCACAAAATTAACAGTGTTAAACTAAGTAAGATAAAAATATATATAAGAGGGTTCAAAAATTAAGTTTTTAGTTTAAAAGGTATAGGTGCAAATAGTGTTCAGTTAATGGGCTCTAGGTGCAGTGGCGGATCCGGGGGGCACCCGCCCCCCCTGGCCCGGGAATTCGAAAAAAAAATCATATAAATTTTTTTCGAAAATTGGATATGCCCCCCTTTAATTTTGATATGTATACAAAAATTGTGCCACTTAACAACAAAAATTGTTTGGCTTAGTGGTAAAAGAGTGGTATTTTATTAATGAGGTCATAGGCTCAAACCTTGAAATTGATGATCTTACTTTTATAGTTATGGACTTTTAAAATTGAGCATATTTCATTTTTTCTGGATCCGCCACTGTCTAGGTGTATTTTTCTCACATTTTAGTAGTTAAGAACTGTAAAATATAATTTTTTTCTCAGGTCCTAAATAAAAATCAAATGACATGAGTTATAGAGGAAATAATAACGGCAGCCAACAATTAAGGTATATGTAAGTATATCCCTAAAGAAAGGTTTATGTAAGTATATGTCTTATTGTTTAATGCACATATATTATTTTATTTTATGAGTTGAGGAAAAACTCATATGCATGTGACTATCTATACAATAAATTAAGATAAGTTTGATCATTAATGAAAATTAATAAGAATAAGCATGTCTTCTTTTTTAATTACTTCATATCATATCTTAAATCTATTGTTTAACCCTTTTTTCACCTAATTCACAACGGAGTTCGAAACCTAAACTTAATAATGTAAGGCTCCAACCGTGCGGTGTCCCCTCGAGTACATAAGAATATGTATGTCATGTAACTTAGTAAATAACTTTTTCATCCATTTTAATGATGTTTATGGATGTAAAATGGTTGAAATTAAGACATACAAAACAATTCAATGATAGTTATAACCTGCAAAAAAAAATAATTTTACCCTTAGTCTTTACAATTATCTCTTATTATAATTGATAGAAATAATGAGAGATATATTATTGATGTGTGTATTATTAATTACAAGGGACCTATATTTATAGAATCTAATATATAGAGAAAAGGAAAGAGAGGGAATGAGTAACCCTAATACATATGGGAAAAACGAAACATATATATAGGAAACCTAATATAATCTAACAGCCCCCCTCAAACTCAATGCGGTGAAACAAGAATTGAATTTGAAGCTTGATAGTATTGAGTTGTGGCGAGGGTTGCGGCTGCCGAGAATGTTGTCGAAGTGATGCGGCGAGGATTGAGGATGGAGGATGCGAGCCGCTCACGGCCTGTGGGGGATGCCTGATGCACGTATGTGTTGAATGATGCATGATGCATGTTGATGCCCGAAGATGCCTGATGGCAGATGCCTGATGGCAGATGACGAGATAGCAGCTGCCCGATGATGCATGATGCCCGATGGCTGATGGCTGATGGCGAGATAGCAGAGGCCCAATGATTGCCAGATGTCTAATGGCTGATGGCGAGATAGCATATGCCCAATGATTGCCAGATGCTTGATGGCTGATGATGAGATACCAAATGCCCAATGATTGCGAGATGCCTAATGGTTGATAACGATGGATGCACTCCTCTCATGTGCGGTATCCGGATTACGGGATTTCGGCTTACGGGATTTCCGATTTATGGGGTGTCCGGATTACGAGATTCTGATTTACAGGATTTCCGACTTACGGGATGTCCGGATTACGGTATTTCCGACTTACGGGATTTCCGCGCGTGAGGAAGAGAGGGAGCGATAGAGAGGAGTATAAAAGTAGACAAAAGAGAACACTAAATATTGTTGGCACTTCAAGACATAATCAAATTGAATGAGTACGTATGCACGTTTATATAAGCACCTTGGAATACAAATAGTGATGGATAAAAAAAATAAGTGGCTAAAAAAGAAGTAGGGCAGAAGAAAACAAAATAGGAAGAGGACAAAATGAGAGACACACAAAATTAATAAGGTAAAGAGTAAAAGAAGAACTGATTGGTTTAAGAAAGAAAGTAATAGAATAAGGGAAAGGACAAAAAAGGAGTAGAGACGGTGTTTGAACTTGTTAGAAGAGATTTGCTGAAGGTAGCGACGGAGGCTTACGAGATTGTCGAGTTGATTGTTTGCGGAAGCGAGAGGCTAGAGATTGAGATTTGAATTATTGGGATTCAATTGAGAGATTGGTGATAGATTTGGGTTGATTGCAAGGTGATTGCAATAGACAGAAGCACGAGATTGGTTAGAGATTGAGATTGAGTTGTCTCGCCCACCCATCAGAATCACGAATCATCGATGAGTGGGCAAAGTGATAAATTCGTAGAGATTTAACCAAGGATCGGTTATGCTTCTGATACCATGATTGGAGCAAGAGTGGTTAGGTTATGAGATTGATTACGAGATTGCGAGATTGGTTATTTGCGGAAGCAAGAGGTTAGAGGTTGAGATTGAGTTGCCTCGCCCACCCGTCAGAATCACGAAATATCAACGAGTGGGTAAAGCGATAAATTCGTAGAGACTTAACCAAAGATCGGTTATGACTCTGATACTATGATAGAAATAATGAGAGATATATTATTGATGTGTGTATTATTAATTACAAGAAACCTATATTTTTAAAATCTAATATAGAGAGAAAAGGAAAGAGAGGGAATGGGTAAACCTAGTACATATGGGTATATGAAACATATATATAGGAAACCTAATATAATCTAACAATAATATACACAATATAATCAAGGCATGCCGCTTAGGTTGTACGAAACGGTGGCTGACGCTGAGTTGTGGCAATTTTGATTGGATCGTTCGATGAGAACAAGTTGTAGTTTTGAGAGCTATGTACGTATTATCCAATGTGTATTGGCATTAGTTGAACCGAAGCAAATCCAAGCATCAAATTGGGTGAAAATGTCCAAACGTTGGAACCGGTAAAATGTGTAATCTGAAATGGTAGAATGTGAATGTTAGTGTGAAATGGTAGAACGTGATGGACTAGTAGAACCTTGAAAATGTCCGATGTAGAACTTTGTTACCACATGTCGCGCGGTAAAATAACGTGCGTTCAGATCTTTAGCGATCCAAACTCAAGTAGAAGTTCGGACGTTTGAACATTCTACCATGTTTATACTGGAGTGCATCCTATATCATTTAATATTTTAGTTACTAAATATGTTTTATATATTACCTAATTTGTTTTCGATGGTCATTAATATTAGGACTATTGACATATTCAAAAGAGTTCTAATTTAGTAATATGTTACAAACACGTATTTAGTAGATTGTTCATTCTATTAATAACATGTATACTCAACTATTGTGTGTATAAATATCCCCTGAATACATTTTTTAATATTCAAGCTACTCTTTTCTTTCATCATTTGTTAATTAAGTATTCCTATTTTAGCTCACAAAAATGGCAGAACGTGGTGCAATAACTCTAACAATGTTTGTATTGTGTACCATAATGTTGCTTATATTCTTTGAAATTGCAGACGCGGCAACTTTTACCGTTGGAGAGGACAAAGGTTGGGCACCTGGCGTATGTCAATGGCCGGTTGGTAAGAAATTTTCCGTGGGTGATGTACTAGGTAACAATCCAAATCTCAATCTCAAGAGTCACATGTCAAGAAGTTGAATTATGCATTTTATTATTATTTATATTTTCAGTTTTGTTTCTTAAATATTTCTATTATTATTTAATTTGTAAAAATATGTTATAATTGTATAGGTTTTAGAAAAAGTTATCATCTTGTTACATAAATGTTAAATTCCCGTGATGATACTTTTGAATCACACATATAGTTGTTGTACAATTCTCTCACACCCTTATTTCTTACAAAGAAATTTTGTAAGGAAAAAATGTTAAGTGACCTATCAAAGCTTAACTCTAAACACTGTAAGACCATTTTAGCCCAACTCAAATTTATAACCACCCCGTAGATTGCATAGAAATTATATGAGTAGTTGCATGATTAACAGAGAAAATAAATATTCGACGTAGTAATTATATTATCTTTATTTTAATTATTTGTGATACAGTGTTCAAATATAATCCCGCCGAGAACGATGTAGCTTCCGTGTGTGAGGCAGGCTACAACATGTGCACTGCTGGTGGAGAAGATGTAAAATGCAATACGGGAAATGACGAGATTGTGTTGAAAAAAGGCAAAAACTTCTTCATAAGCACTTGCCCAGGTCAGTGCCAAAGTGGAGTTAAAATGGTTGTTGATGCATGTTGATGATCCGTGATGATGGCAAGAAGATATGGAACAATTGATTATCGTTTCCTATATTTACTAATATATCATTTCTACCATAAGCGAGTTGTATTATAAACAACCACTTAGAGTTATTTTGTTGATTTTCTATTTTTTTTTTCATTTTACTATATTTTCTTCTATGATTCTTTATGCATTTAAATTTATTATAAATTATTTCTAAGAGTAATTCTCTCATATTCTGTAATAACGGTTCAAATTTTCATATTTTTTATATAAAATTTGTGTCGTTCACCATAACTTATCGATAAGTTCAATCACAAATATACTGAATTATTTGAAAAATATTGTTATAGAGTGAAAATCATTTTTAGATGGTTTTAATAAAAGCAGTGCAATCACCAACAACAATTGATCTTATTTTTACCCTCAAATAATTTCATCAAATACTCACTTAAATTCATTTTCGTTTTGACAAACCCTTAAATTAATCTTACTTTCAATTATTTTATTTGAAATATAATAAGAATAGAAAAAAATGTTAGGATGGAAGGACTATTGACCTCTCTCACATAGTGTTAAAAATCAAAATCAAAGTAATGCATCATCTTTCTTGCATTTGTGTACTCTAAGAAAGTGTTCTTCTGTGTCTCATTTAAGTAAATTATAATATGGTTGACAATTGATGGTTCATGTTCTTCGTGGCTATCTTGGTCATGACTTAAGTTGAAAGTGAGCAGTGTTTTTGACGAGCCGCTCATGCTCAATTCATTAAATTTTCTTTTTGTGCTTGTCATAATCGAGCTCGAACCAAATTCGAGATCAAGGTTAGGCTCATTTAATAAACGAATTGAGCTCAAGTCTGACATTTTAAGGCTCAATAAGCTTGCGAGCCGGCTCGTTTAATTATTTATTAATTATATATTTTATACCTTTTAATAAATATTTATAATAAAATTAAATGAGCTAAATTGAGTCGAGCCGATCTCGAGCTTACTTGTTTAGTACATAATATATTACATATTTCTATTAAATTTTAATTTTAACTTTTAATGAATATTTGTATTTTAAATTAAGCGAGCCGAGATTGAGCTTAGTTGTATAGGCTCAATCGAACGTGAGCTAAACACGTTTTTCACGAGCCGAGTCCTGTCGAATTGAAATAAGATTTTGAGTTCAAATCTTGATGCATACAATTGCTGATAAAAAAATAGTTGAATACATCATACACGACAGAGACAACACATGGACTGTAAGCATATCCTAAATTCAGCCCCCAATGATGCATGTGTTACGTACACTTAGGTTCTTATATTAGTGTTCTAAAAAAAAGCCGCCTAGGCCGCCCAGGCGTTGTTTTTCACCTCACCGCCCCGTTTTAAGCTAATTAAAAGGTGGCGAACGTTTTAGTTCATCGGGCGGTTTAGACGGCCGCCTAGGCCGTTCAAGCGGCCGTTCAGACGTCTAGAAGACCGTTCAGGCGGACCATAACTTTATTTTCTTAAAAAAGTCAATTAAAATTTAAAACTTAAAACATTAAGAATAAGAAATCTGACAGAGTTGCTTCGTTCCATTATCTCGCCTTAGACCCTTACGCCCTAAAACTCTTCGCCTCGGACAATTGTTTGTCGCCCGCCACACCTCTTTTGCAAATCAATCGAACTCAGAGCTTCCGTACTTTAGACTTCACTTCATGTTTATCCTTGAAGTTGTTGTTATCACTTATCACTATTTTAGATTGTCCCAAAAATATTATGGTTGATGATTTTTATTTATAAAACATTTATTTTGATAAAATACAATTCATTTTATATTAAAAATAAATTAAAAATACAAATCCAATTAATCCCGTTTAATCCCGATTAATCTCCGATTAATCCTCTTGGGGTGCTGTCTGCCCGACTAGCGCTTAACGTTTTTTAAAACCTTGCTTATATATTATGTAAGTCTTAATATGATTCCATATAGAAAGTATCACAAGTTTGAGGTACAAGTCCATTATCATTATATGCCTCATCTCCACTGGGAGATTGATATACAAAGACCAATTAGACAACATGATTTTGTGGAACTGAATAGGAATCGTAAAGAGAATAATAACCTTCAAAGCATCTGGAACTTTGGGGAACAGCACATTGCTATTCACACCGACATCACGTGCCTTAGCAACCTGCGTGAAGATATTAACGCCTTAAAAATGATTAATGACCTGAATACTTCCAGATATAAGAGCAGAGATGCAAGCTAAACAAAACTTTCTAGTATACAAATACTACTAAAATCAAGAGCTATTTATTAAAAGCTCCTAATTTCGATCATAATTGTTTGTCAACTAGTATAACAAATGCAGTAGAATTACCCTTAATTAACTTGTCTCAAATAGCTTATAGTCTTGCACTTTGATTATAGATTCTTAAAATACAAGATCATTGCCAAACACCTTAACTGATGTGGCAGTGAAGACCAGCTTTTAGTACATGAAATAAGTGATGCTTGGATTCTATTTTTTTTTACTAAATTATTAGCTTTTAGGACTAGGCAAAGTTCAATGTCGAAGAAAGCGCATATTATGTGCTTTGAGGTGAAATAAACTGCATATTAGCAGATTATAGCTTCATAACAAACTTGAGGGCTTCATAGTTCATACTTGAGTGTGTAATATTTCCTCCGTTCTCTGAAGATGAAGAAGACAATATTCAAAATAGGCCATTTTTTTCGTGAAACTAACATTGTGAAATGCTTTTTTGATACGATATATACACACACGACAGTGTGAAGCTTGAACCATTGGGGGTGTCCCCTTGGGGACTAAAACTGTGAAGTGTTGTTGCCAATTAAAACTTAGTGCAGTTGTTTCTACCAGTGCAAGATGTACAAAGCAGCCCAAAATTACCTCTTCCAGGAGGCCACGCCTCCATCCAAGCCTGTGGCATCCAGGCATTGCCCCTATAGGCGTGCTCTCCTCGCCTGCAATCACATAAAGTGAGATTCAAGCCACAAGCACCCTTCACATACCCTTTCAACTTCATCACATCCACAGGCCTAAAACACAAGAGCAGAACCTTCAGTAAGACACCTTGGTGTTTGGCAGCTGAGAAAGTAAAAATTTGCAGAGGAAGGGAGGTGCAGAATCTTACTGAGAGTGAGAGTGGGGAGGAAGAGGTTGATGGGCTTATCTTGATCTGACGCGGTGGGGACACTTTTTGCATATTACGAATATCAGATTTCCCAATCCAGTATATTAATTCGATGCCAACATTTTGGCTCATAGGTGGAGACCGATTTAGAAGCTTAGAAATGAGTTTTATTTTCATTGCAGAGCATTCAAGAAAAATGATTTAGGACAATTTGGTTGATATGTGATATTTTTATGCTAAGCAAATACTAAACATCTGCAAGTGGCTAATTGATTTGAAGCACTTACACATGCCAATCAAATATGGCAAGTACACATTAAGGACATAAGTGAGGTCTAAAGACGAGTATATAATCCGTAAAAGGAGAAACTTGAATTGAAGTATCATTTTTACTTTAAAAACTTCCTATTACATCCAACTGAAGCTAACCGCCAAAACTAGTGCAATTACAAATGCCAAACCACCTTCCCATTTTATTATTAGGGGGCATAAAAGAAGAAAAAGACATGGGGCGGGAGGGAGGGAGATCCAGCATTGCTTCATTACTCAACTTCTTAGAAGATTAGGCTACTGTGTACCTGCATACAAACACGAGACCATGAGCCATGTAGAGTTTTCAAAGTCAGATTGACAAATACAGAACCAAGAAAAGTTTGAATATCATATATAACCTTTTTCTTAATCTAAAGCTCATCTTTTCCAGAGTCAGACTCGGGCTGAACTGTTTTGTCCCGGTTCTTCTCAATGAACTCAACAATGTCTTCCTTTGACCTACCCCCTTCATAGGGCACAAGATTCCCGCTTGCAGATTTGAAGTACAAGGTTGGGTAACCTTTAACATCAAAAGTATCGCTAGGGATGTCATTTGCAGTAGCATCCTGAAAATAGGGAGTGCCAGAGAGAATAGCAAATCAGATTTATAACTCTAGTTAGTAGTAACAGTACCAACTACTCGAATATTAAGTATCTATCTTACAAGCTTGGCAATAAGAACACTAGAATCGCTTTCATATGAGGTGGCAACTTCATCCAAGATGGGAGCCAATTTTTTGCAGTGTCCACACCATGGAGCGTAAAACTCTATTAGAACTGCACAATGAATCATCCAAAACCAATATATTAATATATGAAACTTAACGAAGAACCAATATTATTTGTTAACATAGTTTATATGGCCAATCAGAATATAACGCATAATGAACAAAGCATCATACGCACCATTCTTGTCAGAGTTCAGAACCATGTCGTGGAGGGTGTCAGCAACAATTACTTTAGTAGGCTCATTGTTTTCCACAGGAATCGGTTCAGACTTCTTAAATGGCTGAACATTCCCGGCCTGGACAATTGAAAAGTTGGAAAATAGAGCCATAAACATCAACCAAAACAGAATTAACTCAAAAAAAACAAAGGAATAAAGAAAAGTTCAAGTCATAAAACTACCTTGAATTCCTTGACCCAAGGTGCAACTTCATCAGGATTCAAATTTGCCTTCAAATACTTCTGTCCATCACTAGTCTGGATAATGATGAGAGGCACTTGCTCTTCTTTAAGTCCAAAATACTGTTCATCCAAATAAAGAAACCAACACCATGATAAGGATAATATTTAGCAAAACACCAGGAAATTTTTTACCAGAGGCGTTGGTATACAAACCTGGAAGGCACCTTGGCTAGCTTCAACATCTCCCAACAAAAAGCTGAGGCCCTCTGCTTTGTATTGTTCAGCAACACCACGATATTTAGACTTGAAAGCCTCCCCAACTTCAGTGCTTAAGTTCACAAATAGCATTGCCTAGCAATCCCAATTTATTTTATCAGAGAAAAGAAAGAGAAGGCACTTGTTCGATACTTCAGAAGGGATAACAGAATGAAGAAAGTAAAAGCTAAACATGCTATTCAAAATTCAAACACAATGGAATAATGTGGAATTTACCTTGGCATTATCATTGTTGAAGAATTTGATGACAAAAGGGTGGTTGTTTGGGTCATTGTTAAATATGGTTACAGTGGGTATGCTAGATTCCTCTACAAACTTTTCTAAAGCCTCCACATTGAATTCCTGCAAAATAAAGAATCATAAGTAACATTGCAAACACAAAATTGATGCATTCTGAAAACTGAGAACACAATTATACTTTCTTAACTATTACAACTATAAAATTTATGGTATGAAGATAATACAAAAAAATTATACCTTGAAATCAACAAATAGTTCATCAAATGGCTTGAAAAGCCTAACAACTGGACCAGAAACAGATGATTCCCCGCGTGGAAGGAATTTAGCATCCGAAGTATGGCCAAAATCATAATCTGAGCGCAATTTCTCTGCTAGGGCCATGAAGGTGTCAAACTCTTCTCCAGAATATTTGGGGAACACACCAACCTGCAAGGACAAAAGCTGTTATGGCAACTACACTTTCAAGAAAGGGCTGTGAGGGAACAGAAAATAAAAGTAACACTTACAATAATAATCTTGTTGTCACCAATAAAACTACCAGCATCATCAACAGATTTTATTTCGGTAGATGCAGGACCACTTTGCTTCTTCAAGTAAGAAACAATACCATCTGCCTCCCTGGGACCCTTGTAGTCCTGGATCTTCTTCCCTCCATTTCTGAAGATCTTTAGTGTTGGGAAACCCTTAACCTCGTACTGAGAAGCAAGTTCTTTGTTTGCTTCCTCATTAGCATCCACCTTAGCAAGAACCACTGGAGGATCGTGGCTACTCAATATTGAAGCAGCCTTCTCATACTGCATGTAGAAAAATAATAATGAAAAAAATTAAACCAATGTTTCATTGCAAATCCCAGTTAGATATCAAAACATGTATCTCAATTACCTCTGGAGCGAGCTGCTTACAATGGCCACACCTGTACCATAAATCATGGTGTTAGTAGCAATAAGAAACAGTGCAACATACTAAACCCTACAGCATAGAGCAATGTGAAGTTGAATAATTAGGAGAAGTAATGACATGCTCAATAAAACATTGATGATCGCAAAGATAAAATACAGTTCTGACTGTAATAATTAAAGCCAGCATGATGCTCAAAATATCAACCAAAGAAAATAAAGTAGTAATAGCATTAACCATTGGAAGTAGCCCAGGATAGCTTGACCAAACAGCATAGCACATATTACTACCACTACTATGTGTGATAATGCATTGAGTATCGCACAGATGGTAAGATACTGGAAATATCAACAACAACAACAACAACAACAGATAAAAGCAATAATAACATTAATTAATCATTAAAAGTAGCACAGCATAGCTTGACCGAGCTACAGCCTACAGAGCACATATTACTACTACTATGTCAGCAATTCTGACTGAATCTTCAAGAGGATACACACAACACGAGAGCAGGTAATGAAGTGCGCCAGTTTACTTCCTCAAAAGACAATAAAACGACTACAAATGTGTTTCAGATCCAGATCTCAATAAAATTAAGATCTATAATTTCTCAATGACATGCATAAACAACAATCAAATGGATGTCATACTGCCTAAACCACCTCTAATTCAGATACGTCAAACCGAAAACATAATTATCCCAACACTTTAATAGATTCATGAATAGCCAAACAAATCATCTGGTGGAGATAAAATCACAGAATTTAGATCAAGATACTGGAAAATAGCAAAACAATACAGTCTACATTTCAACCTACAGAACATATACAGTCAAATTGCTTTCAGAATTTCCTTGTAACTATTTTCCTTCCGATCTACATTCAGAAATCAACGAGGAAAAACAGAGATCTTAAAATTCAATACAAGAAACCGATCGAAGAAGCGTAAGTAAATCACAGCAAGACGATCAAAACCGAAATGAAACAAACAGAGAGAGGCGATTATACCAAGGAGCATAGAACTCGACGACGACGAAGTCGTGCTTGCTCACAGTGTCGTGAAAATTGGAGCTATCGAGAGTGAGCACGAACTCCTTCGATTCACTCTCCGCGGCGGCGATCCCAGCGACCACCGCGAAAGCCACGACAAGCAACGCCGAAATCGAAACCCAAGACGCCATTCTCTTCTCTCTCTTCGCTCTGAGCACTGTTTCAATTTCCCTGAAAAGTCTGTGCACAATTGGGGTTTATAAGGAGGAGCGAGTAGAGCGAGAGCGAGACAAGCATTGGCAACGACACGTGAGCTCCATTTGGATATTTTCTGAGCCCTACTTTCGCGAGTATAGAAACAGTAACTCTACTCGCCGCGCATGTGGTCACTCTGCCACGCGGCGGGTTCTGATTGTGCGGGACTCGTCACGGGGAATTGTTTGGTAACTCAGCTAAAAACGACACGGCGCATCACACTCGATGCTCCGGGATTTTCTTCCTTAATTGCGTGGGTAATATTGTAATTTCAAGTCCGGTTTGTGTTTTTGTTCTGCTTATTTCCTCGATTCGTGCTTTAATTTCAAACTAACGCATAACCATTTTCCAATGGTGAGGATTGAGGAAAGACGTGGGTAGGGCGGACCCATAATTTTTTTTGAGGAGGGCAAAATTGTATATTAAAATTCTTTTAACCATTTTTACGATCAATTCTAAACTACTCATAAACTTATTAATGTGGGGGTAAATTAGTCCCTTTTTGATCACTCAAAACCTCACATTTATCGCATATCTCGCTCTCGTGACACCCAAATTTAAAATATTTTTTTTTCGGTCCTCCAAGTTCAGACCGTTAACACTTTAGTCAAAATTCAGTTAAATCTAACAACAATACTATTCATATTTTTTTAATACCCAAAATGCTCCCATTATAATTTAGGTTGAGTATACTTATTTTATAAATGTGAAATTATTATTGTACCTCTTATTTGTATGAAAAAATTAATTTATGTTCAAGGGTAAATTAGTATTTTTGAGGAACAAAATAAATGCAATTGAAATGACTATTATGCCTCCTTCTTCAACCTCCCATCTCTCACTTTCTCTTGTTCTCTCATTCTTCATTCTTTGGTCCAACAAACATACTCATTTTTATCGATTCCCATCAAAACCCAAATTGCAGTTCATCTCATTTTTATTAGAACAAATAAAAAAATTTTGATCAAAGAAATTTCTACATATCAATCACACAAACGTTCAGTCTTTTCTTAATTCCTAACCACGAGCCATCTCAATCCTCAAGCCAATCTGCCCTAACGATAGCGGAGCCTAGCCATGGTCACAACGACCTCCAACCTAGATCTCGCGGTGGAGATCGGCGGAGATTGAAACCCACACAACACTGATATGGTCCTCGCCGTCGGTGAAGAAACAAACCGCCGCTGAGAAGAGAGGCGACGAGGGAGGAGAGCTTGTTCGTCGCCGCTCCAATCCAGACCATCTCTCGCTGCCCCAACGTCGTCAACAAACTCGAACAGTCCGGCCTCCTCGAATCCACCATTAGTGAGTCCTTTCCTCCCCTCAAGGTCTACTGCAGCTTCGACCTTCACACGACCTTCACCTTTCTCAGCGAAGACAGGCGGCATGACCAGCGGCGACAACCAAAATGCCCAGATCCAGAGCGGATAGGCGTGGCGAACACGACTAGCAGCGGCGACGACCAGCGGCTGCGGAGACGACCATCGGCGACGACGAACATCGGCAGTGACGACCACCGGCGGAGACGTCCAGCGGCGGAGACGACCAGCGGCGGCGACGAACAGCCACAGCGACGACCAGCGACGGTGACGAACAGCGGCAACGACGAACAACTGCAGCAACGACCGGCGAGGATTTTGTGTTGAGATAGAGATGGAGGCGCATCTAATTCATTAGGTTAGAGATAGAGAAGTCAGAAGAGTTTATTTATAGTTAAAAGAGAGGGACAATATTGATATTTGATAGGTTATTTAAATAAATTAATTCTTTTATTTGTTTACCTGCAAAGACCATCATGCCCTTAATGATTCAATTAAGTTTATCAATCAATTATGAGTAAAATTGTAATTTCATAATTATCTCAATAATTACATAAAATTGCAAATTATATATCAGGGGTATTTTGGACTTTTTGCAAGCACTTCTATTAGATTTAACAAAATCTGGACTTAAGTGTTAATGATTTAAACTTGGAAGATCGAGAAAAACTTTTTTAACTTGAGGGACTGATCCTGAAATAAGGTTTCGACGGGTGTACTGATCTATAATTACCTCTTATTTTTAAAAGAAACATCATATGTGGGATTAGAATCCACAACCTTAAGGCTGTAAGAGCTATGCTCTAACCACCGAATGAAATGAAGATTCTGTTAACTTATTGAAGGGGGCAAAGAAAATTTCCGAACAAAATTCTCATTAAAATTTTTCGATTTCTCTGCCCCTGGCTGTGGGTGAGATTTGAATTCCTTACGTGCAACTTCTCGTGTCTTCGGTCACGATTGGTTGTAATCTTTCGATGAGTCGGTTACGATTGCATCGTATTGGTTATAGCCAAGATTGAAATCTGATGCACCTTCACGTGTCTACGGTTAAGATTTGTTGTAATCTTCGACCACCAACAAGCAACGGTAGTGATTGCATTACATTGTTTTTTTTTCTGAAATAATGTCATCTCAGTACAGGTACAATGTATTATGCAAATTTTACAATTTATTATTATAGTGTATTGTTTTTTATTAATTTAGTATGCGAATTTTGTTTTTTTCGCCATTGTGTTAATTTTGTGTAGAAATGTACTTAAAGGCTTTAAAAGTACAAAATAAAATTCAATTAAATAAAATAAATATAAAAATATTTTATTTTTTAAAAATAAATAAAAAACTGATTTTAATATTAATTTTTTTAAATATATCAAAAAACTTTCTTAAAAATAGTTTTTTGTTTTTTAAGGTAAAACAAATTTTATTTAATGACTAGCAACTAACTCGGTATCGAGGCGGACAGCTGAAGTTTCAGTTGGCAGGACATACCTCTCACCATGATTTCAGGAACTGTTAGTTAAAGAAAACTTGGCCAATTCGTGAACGACTTTATTACAGGATCTACTAACATAAGATAAAGAGACATTAATATCGGGAGTTGAAAGTAAACGTCTACAATCATAAATAATGCCCCCAAACATGTTTTAGTGTGTTTCTCTTGCCGGACATGGTCCACAAAAAAATCGTTTTTTGTTTTTAATATTTTTTAAAAATATAATATTAAAATCAATTGTTTATTTATTTTATAAAATATATTTTTAAAAGAAGAAGTTAAAAAGTAATATTATTTTTTAACATGTTAATACAACGGGTGTTCTTAACATTTAAAAAAATTAAATTTTCAACAATATTTTTACTATTTGTTTTAATAGCGTCAGGGTAAAATGATATCCGGATATGACCGTCTTGGTGAATTAAAAAAAAATACATTGTAGTGAATTGGATTTATCCTTTTTTTTCTTCTTCTTTTTTATGCGTGAGTGCCAGTAAAAATTTAGGCCATAAGAATTTTTTTCACCGTACGTTTCTTATGTAATGAATGTGACTAGAGCTGAGCACAAAATCAAATACTTGACCTGCCCTGCCAACCTGGCACGACTCGGACGGATAATGGATGCAACCGGCTAGATTTGGTCCAAGCCCAATCTTCTAACTATTTTTATACATGAAAATCATCCCAAGTTTTAACATCCTGGCCCAACCTCACTTAACCCATTCTAAGCCCAACTCAAGAGATTCTTCACTATTGATATCACTCTCGTGGCTTCATTTGACCGTCCACCGTAACCCTACCCACTTCCAGTGTCTTGAAACTCGCCGGAATTCAACCAGAATCCAGAATTTTGGGCTCGAGCGATCCGAGTTTGTCAAAACTAGATTAAATTGGTTCATGTCGGTTCAGTTCTATCTGGTCCAGTCTAATTTCGATCGGCACAATTCAATCCGGTTCAATTTTAAACTCTTTTTTCAAAACCAGACCCTCGATTATTCAATACTTTCAAATTCAATTAATTTTAGGTTCTAGATTCCACAATACATTCAATCAATCATAGCTTTTTCGTATGGTGAACAAATATTAAATACTGAATACTTTTGATTCGTTATATATTCAATCAATTATAGCCTTTTGATTTTTTGGCACTAAAATTTATCGAATAAATATTAAATGCTAGAGAATAAATTTTGATAAGCATACACGATTAACTTAAAATTTTCATATCTATATATGATTAATCTGATAAACTTTGGAGTTCATGTACCACGTACACGATAAACTTTGATTATATATAATTAATTGTGTCTGTAATAAATATTACATATGAATTATAAATGTAAAATTATTTTTTTAATACAAAACGAGTTTCATCGAGTTCTGAGTTTTTCTTATTTTTCGGCGAGTCAAGTTTTGCCCGAGTTTCGAGTTTCGTAACCTTGCCCACGACTAGCAGGACTCTAACTAGCAGGACTAGTGGAGCGGGAGTGGCTAGTGTTGTCCCTTTTTACCCTGTACCCGACGACCCGACTCGACAAAAAACCCGATTGAACAGAGACCCAACAAAACCGTGTGGGAAATGGGTTGGATCCACTAAACCCAACTTCAAGTGAGTCGGGTCTCGGTTGTGATTTCCAAAATCACCGAGTAACCTGACTTACCCAACCATATGTAGCAAAACAGGCCAACCCAATTATCACATTCAAACACTCAGCCCAATACAAACTCATCTCAACATTGAACACCAAAGCCCAACCCAATCACTTGAATTGAACAATGTTAAGAGTTGAGAGTTTATAAACTCTCATAGAGTTTCATCTGTTTCCGATGTGGGACTCTGTGAGAGTTTATACTCACTCTCAGTCTCTCACACAAAACGACAACGTGGCCTACTCTTCCACCGTTGATTTTGGGGTAAATTGGTATTCAAATTTAGAATTGGACCAATCTCGGATGTGTTAGGTTGTACCCGACTCACCCAAACCCGACCTCTAAGTTGAGTCGAGTATTGGGTCTGATTCACTGGACCCAACAGAGGCCAAATCGGATCCAAACTTGATCGGGTCTACCCAACTCGACCCGATAAACATCCCTAGAAGGAGAAGGAGGAAGAGGAGAAAAATTCAATGACATGCTTTTGAAATTTTGAATGACAATGAGATGCCTCTTTGTCACTTCACATTGTAAGCTAACTAACACTTACCCCATTTCCCAAATTAACACAAAACCAAACATTAACATGGTCAAAATCTAAAACTAGGTATACTTTTTTTAGATTAACCCAATAGTTTATAACCAATAAAACATAGCTTCTGAATTTTCAACCGAAATAAACTTAGAAATGATCCTTGTAACAGCCATTACATTCCCTCAGCAACCAATCAACCAATTAATGAATTTCTGTACAAAATTCCTACCTATTATAGTTTTGAATTGGAGCTACTGATCTGATCTGCAACACAAAATCCCATTTCAAGTGATTGCACACTTCTATTTCCCCAACAAACTGCTAGCAATACATATATAATTTGTGCAACCTCACTATACATATAAACTACAGGTTCCATCCCCTTCTTAACTTCAACAAATAAGCTTTATGTTCTTCTGCTATGAGCTCACAGCATGTTGCAGCCTGACTTGTTCATGAGCTGTTACGACTTCTGAAGTGAAATTCCTCAGAGCCTCAAAGATCGGGATCAAGCCTGCTTGTAGACTGCTGGAAGCTGCATCGTGAACTAGTTTCATTGCTTCCTTGTGTCTGCCTCGCTCTTCTTCTAATCTCTTCCTCATTGAATCCAAGTCTACCTTGAGATCGTCCAGTGGGGAAATTCCGCTTTCAGTGGCGATCTTTGACGAGGTAGCTTTGTCTGAAAGAGCATCTTGCTCCTGCTCCATCCTCCTTCCCCTCTCCATGCGTAAGGTTTTGAGTCGTTTCTCAAAATCTTTTGAGAGATATTCTGCTTTGATCCTCTGACGTTGTTCCTCGTCTTGCCTTTCCCATAGCTGGTGTAAGCTTGATGCAAAATCATGCATGGCATTCGTGACCCCCTTTTCTGAAAGCCTTACCATTGCTTGGTACCAATCATTGCAAATCACAAAAATGGGAGGAGCTCCCATTCGGCTTGGGGAGAAAGGCGCAATTCCGTCTGCGGTTTCTTCAGGTTCATTGTGGAGACACCTCAACAGCCAATCATTTAATGACCCAACATATGATTTCTGGATACCAATCCATTTGTCAAAACGGGTATACCAATTCAAAAGCTCCATCTCAAGTTCAAGAGTAGCTCGCAAACTAGAATCTTTTCGGAATCCAGTATTTGCCCTTAGAGAACGAGTTTTGCTCTCCATGATTACTTGGAACTGCTTCTGGTGGCACTTGAGCATGGACTTCCACATCTTTATCAGCCTGCAAATGAAAACAAGGTAAGAAACCATATAATTAAATAATGCAAAAAATTAGACGGGTTATTCTCCCAAAGAAATGGAAATCTTTCCTATCTCCCGCAATAATACTCACAAGACAAATCCAGAGGGAAACTTAAACTCATTGCTTGGAAGCTTATGCTGGATTATCAATGTCCGGACTGCCACTATTTATATTATCAAATTTGATTGCTCAAGAAGTCCTAAAGATCATACAATGAAATAGCACCCTGGCCCAGTGGCCATTCCCCATGCAGCAAAATATACAACAATTTCAAGTTAAAATTTTCAAACCATCATCAATCACAAACCATTTCCCCAGCCAGTCATATATAGGACAAATTCCGGTTTCAATTTTCAAGCCACTTCAACGGTAATATTCAAAGAAAGAGATAACAAAATGTAGACAATACGCTTACAAGTGTATGTGCACCAAATGAAACAACCTAAAGATTATATACCTGATACTAGCCACGTCAACCAAGAGTGGATAACATGTGAATGTGCTTCTGCAAGCAAATCATATTTTCATACACAAACATGAAATTATCAGGGGAAAAGGATTAAGGCTTTCCCAACTAACAACAACCAACTTCAAAGCATTCAGCATAGACGGAGTAGACATTGGCATGTCATAAGAAGAGAAAAACTTTCATTGCAAAGCATCACATGCATCGCATGTAAGAGCAATGATTATCATTTTCCTTAGATTGAAAGCATACATATGCTCATAATATACATGCATGCATGCATACAAAAAAAACTACATGGTTTATGGTTCAGGCACAAAGTTCTATTACAGCCAAATAAACCTGCACAGACAGAATTTTGTGAAAGCTATGAATAGGATATTTGGAATTAATACTTATGCTCAACAAAAAATGAACTGTGCATGCATAAACATTGTTTCTGTAATCAACCATAATCAAATAAAATAAAGATTGTAGATAAAAATAGTTGTAATCTTCCTAAAGAGCATTAGTGTATCACACTGCTGAACTGCAATGCAAAGCCAATTAATATCATCAACCATCATCAAACCCTTAAAACACAAGCTGAGGTTTCTAATGGCATCAAAAGACACAAAGTCAGGTGATTAAATTTCACTTATTCAACATGACTACTAATTATTTAATTACCTTCTATGCCTTCATGCTGTGGAGTGAACTGTGAAGTTCTCTAACGAAACATTGATATCAATTTATGTATTTGACTATTAGTTCTGAATGAGCAAACATCATTTTTATCGCCAATGGGGAATTGGCCATAGGCTAAGTGGCTAACAGTCCCTTTACTTTCCTTAAGCCACTCTTTCTACATGCTAATAAGGGAATCTAGTCTGTAGTCAGTGAAACTTCTAATTTAATTATTTCTCGATGCGTGTAAAGCTTTAGGAATATATGGGTGAGTACATGCTATTTTAGACAGAGCAAAGAAAATGAAGAAATTGCATATTGAATACCTATTTTAAACTGGACTAATACCGCTATGCAGAATCCTAGAATTACAAACCACACTGGTGCAACGTGGTTTGATTAGTCATTTATTTCAGGTTCCCAAGACCAAAAACTGTAAGGCTTTTCTTTTGTAGGCAAAATAGCTATTGCAAGTCATTCTAGACCAAGTAAAGTGTCAAATCTCTAAGAAAAAATTGTAGAGCAAGAAAAGGAAATTCAGAAGAGAAACACATGTTGGAAAATATGTCACCCCCAAAACGTATATCTAATTGATAGGGAGATGTTAAGAACTCAATGGTGAAACATTAAACAGACAAATAAGAGAAGCAATTTCATACCCATTAATCAGTTCTGTCAGTTGGGGTTCCAATTCTTCATCCCGCAACTTGTGTATTCTCCTTGATATGGTATCAACAGCTTTGATACTCACATCAATTTTTGTCAACAACTTCCTTATTGAAGCTTGAGCAGCTTCAATCTTACTGGACTCTGCTCCTGTCTCATCCAACCGTTTCAGTCTCTTACATTGCTTCTCGTAGATAACCCGCAGCCTTTCTTCATCCTATAATCAGCACAAAACATGAAATCGACAAGTGAAATAGGCCCCTATTGATTACATATGACAGTAAAAGGGATTCATTTGGAATCTCCAAGGTGTATCAATCAAAATGAAGGACTACCACATAAACTATACCTACAAAATAAATGAGTAAACAATGAAATAGTTCCAATGCATCCCTACCTTGACCTCCTTGTATAACTTCTTCTCCCAGGCATAAAGTTGTTGAAGAGTTTCTGAAATGTTTCCAGGCTTCATGCTGGAGTCTGATCCAGCATTCTCAACATATGCCTTTGCCATTTTCATATCCTTAGAGGTTATTCTGACAAAATGCCCTGATGGAAGATGTGAAGATACTTTGGAAGGAGCCACTGAATATACGATCCTGGAAAATATCACTGCATAAAAGAGCAGGAATTCAATTAGATACCGAAACCTACTAGTCTAAGTGAGAACTATCAGACATACGAACAACAGGCTAAGGGAACCAATTTGCTACATGACAATTCTTTATAGATATAAATTCTGAAAAATGCAACACGGGATAGTTCAATGAGCAGATAAAGTTATGAATTAAAAAGATTCACTGACAGAATGCATAAAACGATCCTCAAATATATAGAACAAGATAAAAAAAAGAAAGCTAGAGTTAATCCTACCTTTAAATATAGCACCCTTGTGCTGATACGGCGACTTACCCACCTCGAGTAATAGTGCAACCTCTTTCCCATAAGTAGAAGCGATTTCAAATTCATGTTTGATTTCCTCAACAACATCTTGGAGGTCTCTACTTCCATGAGAGGACAGTGTGGTCAAGCTACTCGGGTCAGATGGTGCATTTTCCTGTGTAGTCACTTCATCTATCTCAAAAGTCACCCCCTTTTTCTTCACATACTCATTTTCAGAGCTCTTGGATACAATAGTTTCAGAGCTGCTGCCTTGAGCATGATGACCTGAATGTAAGTTGTCCCTGTTGTGTAATGATACTGATGTTGAACTATCCTCACTACTTTGTGATGGAACTGCCCTCGAAGTACCTTCCCCTGCAAATTTATTTCGTTCCATAGCTCCTTCCAATTTATTCTTCTCCTTGTGAACCTCATTCAACTTCCTTCTCTCTCTGTGAGCGGCTTTCAACATCTCCTGCTCTGTTTCATCCTCCAGATCAGGAATCCCTTCCCTCTCCCTCACTTCTTTTGAATCTGGACTACTTGTAGAGGATCCATACCCAAATTTAGGCTGTGGAAGAAAACTAGACTGGCCATAATCATACGTCTCAAACACATTAAGGAAGTCCCAAGTAGAGACCGCGGGCGGTGAGGGGGGAGCTGGTGGTGGCGGACTCGGCTGCTGCTGAGTGTACTGAGAATCATTTGGTTGCATGCCCACGGGAAAACCAAAGAACCCCGGATTGCCAGGCTGTGAACTACCTGGATATCCATACCCACTATCAGGCAATGGCCCATTTACTGCTCTGCGCCTTTCAGGCTCAGGCCATTGCCCATTCGATGCTCTATGCCTATCCGGCTGCTTGTACACGTAAGACTTGGAGGGCGCTGCAGACTTCTTCATGTAGTATGCATGTGTATTCACTCTAGGATCACCCCAATTCCCTTGAGGAGCTTGAGGATAGCTCTGAGAATTAGGATTGCCCCATTCTGGAGGGTAGCCACCAGAACGGGGATTCGTGTCCCAATACCCTTGTGGCTGTGGTGGATAGTTATTGGCAAAGACTCCAGGAGGGTACATACCATCGCTCCCTTGTGGATATCTATCAGAATTGCCTCCCTGAGAACCCCAAGGCCCGGGTGGATAGTATCCATAAGAGCTCATCCCAGGAGGAACCGAAGGCCCTTCCGGTGGATAGCCGCCATAGCTAGAAGAACTGGGTCCAGGAGGATCCCAATGACCTTGCGGTGGGTACCTATACGAAGAATGCTGTCGATGACGATCATGTTCATGGTCATCGTCCTCGTTGTGAATGTGACCGGAAGACCCAGATTCAGAATCAGAGTCAGATCCGGACGACAAGTGCAGATGACCATCATCCTCCCCCGGGGGAGAATTATTATCAATGGAATGCGAAATCGAGGTCGACGAGGAAGAATTCTTCCCCTTACCGCCCTCTCCATGCTTCTTCTTCCCCTTCCCCTCGTCGGAGGGCAATGTGAGCACTGGAGATCCCATAGACGAAAATGACCCGCCGATCACGATCTCCTCATCCACAAACTTCCTCAGCGCGTCGCCTACGTCCTTGAGAGAAGCAAAGTAGGCAACGTGAGCAGCGGCGAGGGCGTACCGGTGGTCGGAGGAGGCCTTGATCAGCTCCTTCCTCTCCCTGCAGAGCTTCACCAGCGCCAAATCATCCGCCTTTGAACCTCCACAGCCCATCTCCTCCCAAATCCCCAAAACCCTAAATCACCACACAATGGCCCCGCACAGCTCATGGTAACCATGCCTGTAGAGCAAGCATTTTGATTCAAACAACAACAAAACTGTAGATCTTGAAATCGATCAAGTGGGTATCAATAAAAAAGAACCAAAACCCTAGCCGATGAGAGAGGGCACACAAACAGAGCACACAGAGAAGAATAAACGAGCAGATCAAATCAAACAAGAGAAGCCATAAAAGGGAAGGAAATAGGGGGAGAGAAATCTGACCGTTGAGTTGAGGGGAGAGAAAGAGAGAGGACCGTCCATGCGAGGAGGGGACAAGAGACAGAGGATCGTCGAGATTGGTGAATCTGAGATATGGGTTTTTGTAGTATTTTGTTATTGTAATCCTCAATCAGAGAGCAGTGAAGCAGAGGGTACAGTAGCAACAAACAATAATAAATAAACAATTGGGAGAGAGAGAGAGAGACAAGAACAATAAGAAATAGACATACATGGAGATTTGTGATCTGGGTTTGAGTTGATTCTCTATCTCTCAATTGATCGATCCTCAGAATTGATGTTGCAGAGGGAGAGGGAAGAGGAGGAGGAGGAGAAGACGAAGGCTCGTGGAACCCGCCATTGGTAACGGACACTGTCATTATTACATTTTTGCAGCCTTCCTATTTTTTTTTCACTCTCTTTTCTCTGCTTTCCCTTTTTAACTCTACCTTCTCTGCCTCTCCTCCTCTCTAATTACCCAAAATACCCTTTTAACTAATTAGGAAGAAAAAAAACTACAAAAATATATTTTGGGATTTTCATACAAAAAAAAATAAAAGGAAAATTTATACAAGATTATCACGTCATCACACTAAGCTTGAAAATGTATCATGTCATTTGAGATGAAGCCCGCAAGATTGTAAGAGGCATGTCAACATAACAAAGTATGATTTTCCTAATAGTATTTTTTGTTATAGTGCGGTGTTCGTTTCACCATCTGATATTTTGGTTGTCTGATGTAATGATGGGTTAGTTATTTATTTTATAATATGACGATATGTCAGCATTTTCCCTCAAAAAACATTTGAAAGTGTATTGTGTCATCACGGTTAAGAATTTTTTAGTATCAAAACCGTTAAAAATGAACGGAAAACATACATATCTTATTCACATGACACACATGTGCGAGTGCGACTATAACTTTACATATCGACAAAATTGTCTTTTAACTAAAAAATCAAAATAATTTCACAATTTTTGTCTCCAAAGCTCGCCGGCAAAGCTTGCTACCTCTACCGTTAGCATTTTAGAAATTTTTTTTTTCATTTTTCATTCTTTTGGGTAAAAGATATTCTGACATTTTAAATCAAATTTTAATACCGTTAAAAATGTTGGGATATTAAAATTCTTGGTCGGATAGTTTATTACATTTTTAAATTTACAGTGATAATGTACAATTCAATGTGGTGAAGTGTAATTCCTCCAAAATAAAATGAAGACTTTGGGATCCAATTTTGGAAATTAACATTGAATGGTCAGATGGATGTTATAAATCTTGGTTATTTTCTCAAGAGATACGTGTTTATTGTTTATTAGATAGTGGGTTGAGATTTGTTGGTGTTCAGAAGAAAAAGAGTAATAAATTATGTAGATGGTCAATTATTTGAAGGGTGTATAAATGAATCATGGTCAAAATAGATGAATGAAATGCACATGAGTACTGTTCAGTGCATGTAATGTAGCCCCCACAATGTATTTTTTTTTTAATTTTAATTCATTTTAAGATAAAAGTATTCCAAGTTTGGTAAAAGATAATTGGAAGTCACTTCTGAGGAAAAAGAGAATTTTGAGATTATAAAATTGAGAAAAAATGGTAATGTGATGTTTATTTGAGAAAATGAAAAAAAATAATCTATATACTATTACGGTAACATTTTTGTAATAAAGTGATTTGTATGCTTATAATGATATAATTGTGGTGTCAACTTTATTTTTTCGTGCAATACGTACATATTTTTGTAATTTAAGTTTTTTGTCAAATTATTTTAAGTTAGAAATTGGTTTATAAGAATTTAATTCTTAATTTTATACATAAATTCATCATTTTTATAAAAATTCACCGGTTTTAATATTACCAATATGTATAACACCCTATACTAATAGACATTTACTCAAATAATTTTGAGAAATGTTAGTCAAAACATTCTATTTATGTTTGTAAATATGGATTTTATTGATTTTTTATCATCAAAATATGGATTTTGTTTGTCTGGTTAATGGTTATTGACAATATACGTGTCTTATAAATTTATACATGATTATTACATGCATCAACAATTACCTACTATTATGAAAATAAAATTTTAGATTTTGAGAATGCTTAATATTATTAGTGAGTTTTATTTATAAATACTTCACAATACCTATAATTATCTATTATATTAGTTAACATTCAATGTCGACTGAAGTTTGACTAACTGTATATTCAAAATTTTCAAGATACATTAGATATTTAAGTCTTTCCAAACTCGATTCATCAATTTACAATCAATTTGAGTTTGAGCATGACTCTTAAAATATTAAAATATTTTATATTTTTAATATTTTTCTTATTTTATTTATTCTTATTATGTATTCGTCTTATTACGTAATGTATTTATATTTTTCTTCTTATTATTGTTACATTATTTTCTTTAGTTTCAAATGATCTCCGGTGTTGTATTTCACAACAATATTATTTTCTGTACTAGTTCTATCAAATACATAATTAAACACATTATCTAATTGAACAGTGAGACATAAATTTGAGTATAACTCAAAAATATATTTTAAATAACATTATTTTAATGTTAAATCAACACCGAAATCTAAAGTAGTATTGTAGATTAGAGTGTCTAGAGAAATAATAGTCAAATTTGTCAACAATTTCAGTTCTAAATTTGACAGATTGTACAAATAAAATGAAGCAGTTTTATTCATTTCTCAAAATTTCATGTGTAAATTCAAAGTCAAAAGTCAATTAAGAAGTTAACAATGAATTTGAATTCTACTCGGTGGATGTTTGAAAAACCACAAAATGAAGCCAACAACATTCATAAGAGAATATTGAATTATCAATAAATTCCTCTTCTTGACTTTCCCCCAATTTATTGAATAATATTAAATATTACAAATGCATTCATATTATATTTTTTAGTTTCTTATTTTCATAACCTTTATATAGATTGTAACATCCCAATGTGTGTTTAATACATAGACTAGAGTCAGGATTGAGCCGGTTTATTTTCTAATAATTATTTAAATTTAAAGACTTGAACTTGTGTGGATTGACCGAATCTCATGAAAATAGCTAAAAACTTTTAAACAATTATTTTTTTTCTAATTTCTCTTGGATTTTAAAAAATAGTTAACTTTACAGTGAAATAATTTTTTTAATTTATATATGTAAAATATATTATATGACTACTTTAACATATGTTTACATAACTATTGATTCCATTACACTGATTGACTAGTTTATAAATCTCAATAAAAAGGTATGTATTATTTTAATATTTTGAATGAAGAATTTGTTAATGAGTTGTTTGTTTGTTGTACCATGAAAGAGACACATAAAAGGGGTTGTTATTAATTTTGTTGGAGTGTTGCTAAGTAGAGGATTTTGATGGCAACTCTTTGTTGTTTGGAGATTGGGTCACCAAAAGCCATTTCTTAAGTTTCTTCAAACCACCCAATTATATAATATTATTCATCTGTATTTTTCTCTTTTGCATTTTTCAAACAACTCAGCTGGGCTGCTTCTGCCCCACCTACAATTGAACCCACCAAATTTTCCTAATAAATGTGCTTTTTATTTTTACTTTATTCTTTTAAATAGTAAAAGTATTTTTTTAGCATTTGACTTTTATCCTTCAATTTGCACTTTGTGAGATATTATTCTACATGACAACAATACAACATTAATTAAAGTACTTCATATGCTTAAAATGAACACTTTGAAATTTCATTAATAAACAAAACTTCTCAATTTTATTACAAATAATTATGCAGTAAATTGTTTACGAAAAAACATCTATAGATGAATAGAGTTGAGTACGTGATAATTTATTATTTTATGAAAATACTAATTATTTGATAAATTAATATTGATTTGTATAAAAGTTTTTTTTGTAATTTATTGAAGTATTTTAAAATATTAAGGGATGAAGTCTCAACTCAAGATGAACCTCTGTGTGAATTTCTTTAATGAATTTGAAGCAATAATTAATGATCTCGATAATTACAATAAAATAAATGTCAATAGCCTATGGGATTGGAACGTCTAGAGCTAATTAGGAGAAAGGGGTAATTCCATGTCAGTACCTTAACTTTGACTCATTTCGAAATCAATACCCTGACTTTAAATTTTTTTTACTGGTACCTGAAGTTTATTTACGTTGCAGTTAAGGTAACGGCTGTTAAATGTAACAGAATTGATGTGCAAAAAGTCTAAAATGCCCTCAACACTTTTGGTCTGTTAAACTGGTATGATTGCTTCAATTGATATTATGAAATGACTATTTTACCCCTAATTGAATACCCAATTTAACTAATGGCTTGAGGGCAAAATTGACTTTTCAATTACACAAATAATAATTACAATTCTTTAATATTAAATTATCATTAATTGATTATTAATTATTAATTAATTATATTATTAATCCTTAATTAAACTTAATTAAATATATATAATAATCTTAAATAAACCCTAATCCTCTTCAAACCCTTATCCTTTTTCTGCCTCCGCCGCCGCCACTACCGCCGCCGCGACTCCGGCCGGCGACCCCGACCGGCAACTCCGACGCCGACCTCGCCATGGATGTCGCCTCGAGACTCGGCGATTTCAGTCGTCGCGGAGGAGGACGCAGGGGGACGTCGCCGGAGGACGCCGAGCCGAGCCGAGGTCTTCGACGGTGAGGGAGGACACGGCCCCGATCTGTGCTCGTCGCGACCTCCTCCGTCGCAAACCTCCGTCACGACCTCCCTCACCATCGAGAACTCTCTGTCGCCACCCACCATTGAGAACCCAGATTTGGGTTTTGAATCGAAACCCAAATTCGAGATGGAGGTCGGACCCAAATCTGGGTTTCGACTCAAACCTCCGTCACGACCTCCTACACGTCTTCGTCTTCCTCACCGGCGACCCCCACCATTGAGAACCCTCCATCGCCACCCACCTCCGTCGCCACCCACCATCGAGAACCCATATTTGGGTTTTGAGTCGAAACCCAGATTTGGGTCCGACCTCCATCTCGAATTTGGGTTTCGATTCAAAACCCAAATCTGGGTTCTCAATGGTGGGTGGCGACAGAGAGTTCTCGATGGTGAGGGAGGACGCGACGGAGGTTTGCGACGGAGGAGGTCGCGACGAGCACAGATCGGGG
>OY987318.1:32584582-32697082 GCA_963920655.1 Geranium rotundifolium
GGATCAGTGACTATATTCAAGCTGTCCTATAATCTCGTATTCATATTTAGCATTGATGAAACACGACCCGACTACTAAAACAAATAGTCTGACTAATTTATGACAAGCCACGACTAAACAATGTTGTACTGATTTTGATGAAACATTTGGTGACACATCATTGTCCCAAGAAACTCAACAATTCCACGTACAGGTGAATTTTTTTTTTTTTACAACATTGGTAATTTTCTTGCACATCTCAATCATGGTTCTAACTAGCAATTGCAATTTGGAGCTTAGCCACAGTTCTTGATTGCCCTCAAATATCCATAGGGCAACCCCCACGTGATTAGGGCAACAGTACACATGTTAGGACAGAGAATTGGGGATTTAAGGGCGGTGGATGTATGTCCAATTCGTGTAATCAAAGCAACAATATATATGGACCCATATGAGTCACGATTTTGTAGGGTCCTACTCCTAGGGCAAGTTGTAGGAAGGAGAGGGTGCAAAAAATAGCCCTACAACCCTCGGTACTCGGATTCAATTATTGACACCAAACCCTAACCATAAATAGCAAGTTGTGACATTACGTCCGCGTGTGACGCTGATGCTATCCATCATTTTCAAAATAAGTATAGACGGTATTTACGCGTATCGATATGTTTGTTTCAATTAATACGATCTTCAGCTATTAATTTTGATGCCGTCGCTAAACATTGAATTTGACGTTACAATCGTTGTGTGTACTAAAAGGGAACGAGCAACTGGTAAATTCTCAATGTGCAGATACATGGCATAGAGACTCGTATTTATTTATACAAGTAGTGTTAAATTAGAATTTGTGTTCACTTTGTTCCAATTCCATTCCACAAGACTCAAAAGTGGTCTCAAATCTGAAATCAACTTGAGACTTACTTCAGCTACACATTTTTAATTCTTTGAAGCTATTTTTATTCTTCAATTCAAAGTTCTGAGAATAGAGAAATTCCAAAGTCATAGCAGCAGCTTTTTTTTCTTCTTATAGTGCTCACTCTAATCAAATATTTGTTCAAATGTTAATTATGAGTCCCACTAATTGAATACACTAGTCAAGTCTTAAAAGTTAAATTATACTCGGTTAATCCTAATCTTATGTTTTATTCAAAACCCAAAATTGTAAGTGGGTTTTTGTCACTACTTAATAATAAGTCTCTGTCCCGGTCAAAGGGACGTATGATGTTTATTTTAATATAAAAAAATGGATCGTTGGAGATAGACACGTTTGGTTTGGTTAAACCTATTTTTCATCCAAATACATTTGAAATTTATTTTCAATTTCGTAAGTGATCTAAACCAAAAAGTCCATCACCGGTCTACACTTTGTAAACTAATTTATACAAAATGATGATTCTATCCCACTATTGAATAATTTATTTACGCTAAGTGTCACGTACATATTAGTTTTTTAACATAAAATAAAATATAATTTTTAAATTACGATTTTATCCTTCTTCTCTTTCTCTCTTCTTATTACTACGCACCTCGCTATTCTTTCCGTCAATGTCTAAACCAGATCGTTACCGCCTCGTCAATTGTTTGAGATAGATTCAGATTTAGGCATCATGTCATAATTAAGTCAGAGTAATTGATTAGTTTTATGATCAGCCCATCCATAAACTTGAGTTATTTTTGTTGAATATATCAAGTTTTAAAATAATTACAATTTTCTTACTAATTGTTTTGTTGTTTATATTTAGTAGCATAACATAACACGTGGTGCAATGAACTGTGATTTGATCAAATCAAGCACACTCGAAACCAGACACGTGTGTGGCCGAAAGCTTCTACTAAACAAGAATAGTATATATTTCTCAATGAAGTGGAAATAAAAATGTGGGTTATTTCTCAACTGTTGTCCCCAAAAAAATGTGGGATTAGCCTTAAAAATTGACAAATAAAGAAACATATGGGAGGCTAAAACTGAGGACAAGTCAGCAAAACATAAATGTTTTATTGGTCCTCTCTGGAGCTGCCCAATTGGACACGACTCTCTTGTCTGGTCTCTCACCACTCAACACTTATTCTCTCCTCGTCAACATATCACACGTGCCAACCGCTGAAACTTCTAATCTTGTAATAATAATAATAATATTGATTAATTAATTAATTAATTAATTAATTAATATTGATTAATTGCAGTTTATTACTATGTACTTTGCCCATTCTATATTCTACAAATACAAATATCAAAAAAATTATAATCAAATAAATTTAGACAGAATAAGGAAAATAATTTTGTATTAAAAATTTAGAAACAAAACAAATATTTGAAAAGACTCGCGACTGATAAACTGTGAAGTATAATGATTTTTTAAGACTGGGTCTTTCAATCTCTCGGTGAAATCAACCTGTAAAAATTGCAACGAGGCGGCGTATTCGTTTGCCAGATTTGACGTTATTTGTAAATTGTAATTCAGTTTGGGAGTAAGGTGTAAAATTGTCCCACCGACTCTTTCTATAATTCTCGGTCGGGAGGCTCAGGTCCGATATTTTTTTAATCAAAAAAATAAACTTTTAATATAAGACTCTTTTTGTAATTTTTGGCTGTAAAGCTCGGGTCTGTTATTTATATTTTTGAATCAGAATACAAGCTTTTCATATAACATTATTTCTCTCTTTTCGAATTTATGGAAATGACAGCAATTTAAGAATTCAAGATTATAAAACAGAAAAAGTGAAATACAAGATTGTAATTAAATGGGATTACCCCTAATATTAATTAGTTCATTTTCAATTTATAAGAATGGTTGGTTCTTTGACTATTTTTTCTGGATTGAACTGGTCCAGTTTCTGGTCCACCTTTGACTTTTTAGAAAAAAACATTAAGATATGTTGTGCAATAACTTTATTTAGGTGGTGGCTGACTCTTGGGGGTAGTAAATGTTCATGAGCATTGCGGAGCCGACACGACAGTGACTTCTGTGAATTTTAATATAAAACTCTCCAAACTTTCACATCTCTTAATTATTTAGTCACCAGAGACTGTTTTAATTTGAATTTCACGGTGGCTTTCACGGACCAGACCGGCCCATCCAATAATTCATTTAAATGTAATTAATTCAGATATAATGTAACATTTTTTAAAACTAATTTTTATCAAAAGTAAATTGTTTGGTTAAAACATTGAAAAGAGAGTAATAAATAGTAGTGCTGTAAAAATTACTAGGCGCTAGCCAGTCGGCAAAGACTTTTTAATAATTAATCAGAGATTAGTTAGAGATTAATTGAAAAATAAATCGACTTAAATGATTAATCAGTAATTATAGAGTATTAATCGAAAATTTGTCGAAATGATTAACCGAGAACTAATCGAACAAGTCGAAGATTTTTACAGCAGTGATAAGTAGTAGTAGTTCAAACATCGAGCGACATGGTTGAATAATTTGGATGGGAATGGTTCAACAAATGTGTTGATAAACTGTGTTTATGTTATGATTATTATAGCTAATTGTTGGTTGCGCCAATTTTGATTTCACACCAACTTCATATATATTATATGATCCATTCTTAATTAGTACAAAACAGCTGGATATAAGATCCTTAATTAATCTCTCAATTAGCTCATAATTAGTACAGAACAGCTGGATAATAATAATGGGAATTACACCACTTTCCTGCAACAAAATCTAATTAAGAGTGAGATCTTGGAAAAGAGAGAGTATGTTCTTGTTTAAGAGTGCTTTGAATTCAAACTTAACAAAGAGGAATTGACTGATAATTGGTTCAAATTTTAGAACCTGATTTTCATTTCTATTTGTGTTGGTCATGATTTTTATTCATGTGAATTGATTCATGTTGAATTATGTGTGTGAATAAATTTCATATACAATAGGCTAAGTAGGGCTCTACTTAATTAATTATTAAAATGTGCTCACACTTAGTAGAATTTTTCATGGAGTTTGGTAACCATACATATACATGTATTTTTTTCATTTGATAAAATTATCCATAATTTAATAAATTAATGTATGAAATGGAGCTTCCACCGCCATAATACAAAAAACAAATGAAAACCTTATAAGTATAAAGATAATGTGTTTAAATGGATTTATCGGTTCAAGTAAGTGTATCATAAAGATATTTTAACAATTAATATCATATTGTTTTATGATAAGAAAGAGTTTCAATTCGATTAGAAAATTGGAGTATTTTTTATTTAAATTGAACCAATGCAAACTAGAGCCCTACTTAATTACTAAAATTGCTCACACTTAATTAGTAGATTTTTTCATGTAGTTTGGTAACCATACATGTATTTTTTTATCAATTTTTATTTGATAAAATTATTTCATAAATTAATAAATTAATGTATGAAATGGAAGGGAGCTTCCACCGCCATAATGAAAAAAACAAATTAAAGCCTTATAAGTATAAAAATAATGTGTCTAAATGGATTTATCGGTTCAAATAAGTGTTTCAGAGAGATATTTTAGCAATTGATACCATATTGTTTTATGGTAAGGTGGAGTGTCCAATCCGAACAGAAAATATTTTATATAAATAGATAGCTGGTTTGATGTAACTTTAAAAAAAATATATACATCTCAAATAAGTATTTTTTTTATTTAAATTGTACCATTAATGCAAACTAGAGCTGTACTTGATTATTAAAATGTGCTCACACTTAATTAGTAGATTTTTTCGTGTAGTTTGGTAACCATATATGTATTCTTTTTCATTTGATAAATTATCCATTAATTAGTTAAGGTATTAAATGAGCTTCCACCGTCATAATATAAAAATACAAATTAAAGCTTTATAAATATAAAAGTGTGTCTAAATGGATTTATCAGTTTAGATAAGTGTTTCGAAGATATCTTAGCAAACAATATCATATTATTTTATGGTAAAGTGGAGTGTTCAATATGAGCAGAAAATGTTTTATATAAATACTGTAAATAGTTGGTTTGATATAACTTTTTTTATTAAAAAAAAATCTTAAACAAATATTTTTTTTATTTAAATTGAAGCAATGCAAACTAGAGCTCTACTTAATTATTAAAATGTGCTCACACTTAATAAGTAGATTTTTTCATGTAGTTTGGTAACCATACATGTATTTTTTTTTTCATTTGATAAAATTATCCATAATTTATTAAATTAATGTATGAAATGGAGCTTCCACCGCCATAATAAAGAAAATACAAATTAAAGCCTTAGAAGTATAAAAAATGTGTTTAAATGGATTTATCAGTTCAAATAAGTGTTTCAAATAGATATTTTAGCAATTGATATTATATTGTCTTATGATAAGATGGAGTGTTCAATTCGAGTAGAAAATATTTTATATAAATGAATGACTGATTTGATGTAACTTTTAAAAAAATCATCTCGAATAAGTATTTTTTTATTTAAAATGAACCAATGCCATTTAGAGCTCTACTTAATTATTAAAATGTGCTCACAGAATTTTTCATGTAGTTTGGTAACCATACATTTATTAGTAAACAAATTATGATTTAGTCTTCCATTTATCTCTCATGTGAAATCTCTTTGTTATTAGTTAGAGATATTTGAGGTCATGTTGACTATTATCTCTAACTTACTTTACTCACTCTTGTATAAATACCAAGGCACTATCAAATACAAAATACATAATTCCATTCACAAAACATTACATTTACATGGTATCAGCCTAAACCTTTCAGGTCCTTTTCTTTTTTTTCTCGTGGCATTATCAGATTCTCAACTCCCCAATCCATATGTTTCCACTCAACCCTTTATCAATATTCATCTCTCAAATATAATCAAACTTACTCCTACCAATTATATAAATTGGAAACTACAAATTCAAGCCACCCTTGAAGGATATGATCTCTTCAAGTTTGTGGACGGCTCTTACCCAATGCCTGCTGCAACTATACTCACTAACGATACACCTCCACAATCTGTCACAAATCCGATGTACCTTTCATGGAAGCGTCAGGATCGTCTGTTATGTGGTGCAATTCTCGACACTCTTTCTACTAATGTTGCTTCTTTGGTGACACAAACAGGTTATTCACGCGAGATATGGGATCTCTTGCAACGCACGTATGCCAGAGCCTCTCGAGGTCATGTTAAACAATTAAAAGAGAAGCTTCGTTCTGCTTCAAAGGGCTCGCTCTCTATCTCTGATTACATGCACTCACTCAAAGGGACGGCAGACCTTCTTGCCTCTATTGGTTCTCCAATTGATCCTGAAGATCTCACTGATCATGTTCTACATGGGCTTGACGATACATATAGACCTGTTATTGATGGCGATAATGCAAGAGACACACATATCTCGTTTGATGAACTTCATGAAAAAATGATTAATCGTGAACTATGTCTCAGGTTAGAACACACATCGCTCTCCACCCCGGCCACAGCATTGAATGTTCAATCACGCCCGAGCAAACCAAAGCAGCGTCCATTTGGTTTCCAGCAACCATGGCCTCATCATGCTTCGTCAAATAATGCCTCACAGTCATCACCCAACAACACCACCAATTCTTCCACTACAGGCAAACTGTTCAAAGGTCGCTGTCAATGGTGCAAACAATAAGGACATGTTCTAACTCAATGCTCGATCTTCAGGTCCCAACATCCAAACCTTACCCTTCCTCACTCAGCTCGTTTCCCTGCACCTGCCTCGCCTCAACCTCAAGCTCATCCACTCACTACTACCTCCAAGGATCCGTCATGGCTTGTTGATAGTGGGGCATCTCACCATGTTACGCATGATTTTGACAACCTAGCTCTACATCAACCTTATAATGGTCCTGATGCTTTGTTTATGGGTGACGGTAAAGGTTTACACATTACTCACACTGGATCTCTTAAGCTTATTCGTTTTCCTTTATCAAATGTGCTTTGTGTTCCTTCCATGTCTAAAAACATAGTCTCTGTCTCTCAATTCACCAAACAAAATAATTCTGCCATTGAATTCTTACCCGATTGTTTTCTTGTGAAGGATATTCCACACGGGGAGCACGCTGCTTAAAGGTCCTTGTGTTGATGGAGTTTATGTCTGGCCTTCTGCTCTACCAACCAATAATCATCTCCACCTTTCATCATCTGCCGTTTGGCACCATAAACTCAGCCACCCTTCGTCAGAGGTTTACAAATTCATCCAGAAGCAATTTAACCTAAATGCTTCAAAATTTTACAGTCAGGTTGTACATCATGTTAAATAAACAAGAGTCATAAGCTTCCTTTCTCTGATTCTAGTATTATTTCTACGTATCCTCTAGAAATTATTTATTCAGATGTTTGGACTTCTCCTGTCATATCTTATGATGGTCTTCGTTATTATTGCATATTTGTGGACCATTTTACACGATATGTATGGTTTTATCCTCTCAAAAGAAAGTCTGACACTCGTGCCGTGTTCATCAAGTTTAAGGCTTTGGTTGAAAACTTTTTCAAGCTCAAAATTAAAATTTTATTCTCTGATAATGGGGGTGAATATGATGCACTCAATGCTTTTCTCAGTGATCACGGTATTAGCAGATTCACCTCTCCTCCACACACACCAGAACACAATGGGCTCTCAGAACGTCGCCACCGACACATTGTTGAAACTGGATTGTCCTTACTCACCTATTCTGGTATGCCGCTTGACCATTGGCCTCATGCTTTCACTACTGCGGTATATCTCATCAATCGTCTTCCAACATCTATCCTTAATTATGCTTCCCCGTACTTTAAAATCCTTCATAAACAACCTAATTATGATAAGCTTAAGAGTTTTGGTTGTATGTGTTTTTCTTGGCTTAAACCATATGCTAATCATAAACTTGCTCCGAGATCTATTATATGTGTTTTTGTAGGTTACTCGTCAACTCAAAGTGCGTACCAATGCCTTGACCCAACAACAAAACGTGTTTACACGTCCCGCCATGTACGTTTCCTTGAAGCCGAGTATCCATACCGTAGCTTTACAAAATCTCCCAATGACCCAAAATTGTCTCCAGATGAATGGACTCATATGCCACTTCCCATTGTTCAACCCATCACTCACGTCGATCCATTACCATCTCCATCCTTAGTACTACCTTCTCCCCCTTCTTCTCCCATCATTAATCAACCAACACCTCCTCCTACAATCGATAACCAACAACCTCCCCCTCCCCCTTCCGCCAATAACCAACCACCACCACCCCCTCCCATCAATAACCATCCACCTCCCCCTCCCATCAATAACCAACCAGCTAATATCCCTACTCGTGGGGTTATTACTCGGTCCAAAAATAATATCTCAAAACCAATACATAAGCTCAACCTTTTCACTCATACTGCTACTCTACTAGAACCCCGAACTATTACCCAAGCCTTAAAAAATCCTCAGTGGCGAGCTGCAATGCAACAAGAATATGATGTTCTTCATAGCAACCAAACATGGGAACTGGTTTCGGCATCACCTGAACAAAATTTGGTAGGTTGCTAATGGGTCTTCCGCATTAAACAAAAATCTGATGGCTCAATTGATCGTTATAAGGCACGACTTGTCGCCAAAGGTTTTAATCAACGGCCAGGTTGGGACTTTAATGAAACATTTAGTCCGGTTGTCAAGCCTGTAACAATCCGTATTGTTCTCACTTTGGCTGTTCATCGTGGGTGGTCTCTCAAGCAACTTGATATTAATAATGCTTTCCTTCAAGGCACTCTACATGATGAAGTTTACATGGCACAACCACCGGGCTTTGTTGATAACAATTATCCCCATCATGTTTGTAAGCTCAAAAAGGTTATTTATGGACTCAAACAGGCACCAAGGGCATGGTATAATGAGTTTTGTAGCTATCTTCTTTCACTCGGTTTCACAAGCTCAATAGCCGATGCTTCATTATTCATTTATCATCATGCTCAAACAACTATTTTCTTGTTAGTGTATGTTGATGACATAATAGTCACAGGTAACACCTTCACTGCCATTGACGGTCTCATCACCAAGCTTGCAAACAAATTCTCTCTTAAAGATCTTGGCAACCTTAGTTATTTTCTAGGTGTTGAGGTACTCTATAATTCTGATGGTATTTTTCTCAATCAACGCAAATATGTTACTGATTTGCTTCTTAAGGCTGGAATGGATGGTGTCAAGGTCGTCTCAACATCATTGTCTGCCTCTGTTACACTTATGCGTGATGGTGGTTCACCATTACCATGTCCGACAGATTATCGTGCATTGGTTGGTAGTCTTCAGTACTTAAGCATAACACGCCCTGATATTGCTTTCAGTGTAAATAAATTGTCTCAGTTTATGCAAGCTCCAACAAGTGATCACTGGAATGCTTTGAAACGTGTGCTTCGGTACGTTGCTGGTTCTCTTCACTATGGTATTCATGTCTCCAAGTCAGCTCCCCTTGTTGTTCATGTATTCTCAGATGCAGATTGGGCCGGAGACAAAAACGACTATGTCTCCACCACGGGTTATCTTCTTTATCTTGGCTCAACTCTTATTTCATGGAGTTCAAGAAAACAACGTTCGGTCGCTCGTTCTTCAACAGAGGCTGAATACAAAGCATTGGCGGATACCGCAGCTGAACTAATGTGGGTTCTCTCTCTCTTTAAAGAGCTCGGCCATATCCAACAACAGTCTCCAGTCATTTATTGTGACAATCTTGGTGCCACCTGCCTGACTTCGAATCCTGTCTTCCACTCTCGGATGAAGCATATTGCTCTAGCTTATCATTTTGTTCGTGAACAAGTTCGACAGGGTACATTCAGGGTCACGCACGTTTCTACTAATGATCAGTTGGCAGACATTCTTACTAAGCCATTAATGCGTCAACGGTTTGATCTTCTACTTAGCAAGTTGAATCTCACTAACCGGTTGATTTGAGGGGAAATATTAGTAAACAAATTATGATTTAGTCTTCCATCTATCTCTCATGTGAAATCTCTTTGTTATTAGTTAGAGATATTTGAGGTCATGTTGACTATTATCTCTAACTTACTTTACTCATCTTGTATAAATACCAAGTCACTATCAAATACAAAATACATAATTCCATTCACAAAACATTACATTCACAACATTTATATTTTATTATTTTTTACTTGATAAAATTATCCATAATTTAATAAATAAATGTATGAAAGGAAGCTTCCACCGCCATAATATAAAAATATAAATTAAAGCCTTATAAATATAAAAAATGTGTCTAGATGAATTTATCAGTTCAAATAAGTGTCTCGAACAGATATTATAATAATTGATATATTATTATTTTATGATAAGGTGGAGTTTTTAATATGAGTAGAAAATATTTTATATAAACAGATAGCTGGTTTGATTGGACGTAATATTTTTATAAAAAACAACTCAAATAAGTATTAGTTATTTAAATTGAAAATTTTAAATAAAAAGACATGTCACCTCAATATTTCCAAATCAAATAGTAAAATAATACTCAGTTTTATTGCAGACTCGTTTGGATAAAAGAAACACTTTACATATCTTTAAAAGTTAAAGCACTTTTACATATGGTTTTGGCCTGTCGGCCATTTTTGTCTTCTTTTTTTTAAAATTTTTTTTTTTTCTGGTTTAAGAGATACTAACATCACCGACAAAGCATACATTATTTTTCCGGCAAGATTTTGAATTTAAAAATGCAAGACGTGTTGTCGGTTCTCGATATAAACCAAATTAAATAAGAAATAAGGTTGTCTCCAATAAAAGTTCATTTTAGTATATATAACGGTTTAAATGTGTCTTCACTAAAACACAGATACTCCAAATCCATAAAAACGTTTATCATTTTTGTGTTATAACTTAAAAGTTAAGGAGTACGCTAAAGCTCCACTCTAGTAATGAGTATTTTTAGACTAATAATAACTTAAATAATCATACTATAGACATAGGAATTAGAAAAAAATGATTTCAGCTAGGGTGCTCAACCCCAACTGGTGGGAATGGGCCCAAACCAAAAACTGAACCAGTCAGTTCGATTATCAAATTTAGAACTGAAACTTAACTAGAATGATATCAAACCCGAAAATTAACCAACTATTTTGTAGGCCGGTTTTTCAGTTAAAATTGAACTAATTTTGAATTTAATTTGTACAACAAAATTATAAGATTTTGGGTTCAAAAGGTAGAGCCCAAAACTCTCTTTGGTTCCTCACAAAACAACAATAGCGGAGCTGACGCCTCCTCATCGACCTTTCACATCTGAGTGAGAGAGAGGAAACGGCGAATGAAAGAGAGAGGTAGAAATAGATGACTTAGAGTGAGTGAGAGAAAAGTGAAGTGTGTTAGATTGAGGAGAGGAAGAGAGAGATTGCATATGAGTGAGAGAAAACAACAGAAGGCACATATGGACACAGCTGTACCACCTAAAGAAGGAAGGACGTCCACATGTGAAGATCAATGAATGATATCAAGCCTCGTCTGCAATGTTAAACTATATCGGATTTAGTCGATTAACCGTGATTCTGTATAAATCAATCCAAAAATCAAACCTATTTCTTCCGTTTCTTGATTTTCATAACCGAGACCGGATAAAATTCACCCAGTTTTATCAATTCTGGTTCCAGTCTAATTCTAAGATCTCAGTTTATTTTGGGCAGCCCTAAATATAGCAGTGAACTCGAAATCATTTCCTTTAAACATACGAGAAGACAATATCAATACATTATTTTAACCAAATCTGTCTTGTCTAGGTTTTGGCTGTAAAAAGCTATGGCGCAATGTTACATTTTATGAGGGTTTCCAATACCATTCTCTTCACTTCCTCATGAGGAGAACCACAGTGTGTGCTGCTATACTCCGATTTTCTCCTAGACTGTCTACTTTTTCATGTGTTTTGGCTTTCAGGTTCACAACTGACGGGTCTGCTCCAAGCAGCTCAGACAAGTTTGCCCTTATCGCCTCCTTGTGTGGGCTCAGTTTTGGCCTTTGGAGGATCAAGGTTGCGTCTAAGTTCCCGATGTCATAGCCTGCTTCATGCATGAGCCTCACCTGAAATCAACAGTCTCTAAATGATTAGCATGATACAATGCATCAAAGAATCTTATGGTCTTTTGCAATGCATTGAAGTGGCAATGCATGAAAACAAGTGTCCATAGCATGACACAGATAAGGGAATACTCCTAATTATCTCTCAATGTTCTGAGACAGACTAATTTAGTTGGGTGGCTGTGGCAGGGTGTCAACTGAGAATTCATATCTGGCAGAGCCATATTATGGGCCTGTCAAGGACTTCTCCAGAAAAGAAACATTTTACATGTCATTGAAGGATCCAAGCTTGGTAAATTGTTATTGTAGTTGGTTAAGTCATCATCACAGTGGAAACATTTGGGTTATGACACGTGATACTAAACCTTATCCTAATGTTTCACAATCACTGGTTTGCAATGATTTGTCTCAATTTCAAACTTTCACTGAAAATGCAGTGTTGTGAAAAATAGGGTGCAAGCCTCGTCCTATTGGGTTCACAGAAGAGATCACCAGTTTATCTTGGTTTGTTCTAATATTACATTTCCAATAAATAAATGAAACAACATATGGATTTAACTTCAAGTGTAGTATTCACAGAAGTCAACACTTGCACCTGACTGGCCATTAAAACACAGGTAAATATGAGTAGGGACCCTAAATCTAGGAGTAAATGTCAACCCTGCAACTAGCACTTTATTATCCTTAAAATGCTATAATATGATATATGACCGGTAACTCAAAGAACTTGGTGAAGGACGGTGCAATTATAATGACTATGTAGGTAGATAAGAAAATGCAGCAATCTTACACCGTCCATTCCTTTGACGCTGAAAGTTAATAATCGATTTTGTGTCAGGATAGATTGTGATTCTTTTTCCCTCACGGCTCAAACCACCCTATTTTCATTCCCGTTTTTTTTTAAATGGGAATCTGGCATATGCCTATGAGACGGTTTAGCAAAGTAAAGCTAAATCAAACACAAATTGTGGTGATTCTCATTCCCATTCCCTAACACTAAAGCAACCTTAACCGTGTAGTTGGGTAGTGATATGCTGATACAAAACAATCAAAATGTACCCAAATCCAAATCAAAATACTAAAACTCACAGCTTCTTTGACGAAAACAGATGAATCTGCTCCCTTCCACTTGGGATCAGAATCTGGAAATATCTGCCCAATATCAGGAAGTCCCAAAGCACCCAAAATCGCATCAACCACACAGTGAAGCAACACATCCCCTGCAACAACAACAACAACAACAAACCCTAAATTATGAACATCAAATTGAAAATTTTCAAAATTACACTCAACTAAACCATAAACAGCCATCCAGATCCTCTATTACACTTCAATTCAACTACATAGAGGAGTTTGGGAACTCCGATCACAAGAATTTCAAAAACAAAGAACCAGAAAATGAGAATTTCACCATCAGAGTGAGCCTCGCAGCCCTTTTCGTGAGGAACGTTGATGCCGCCGATGATCAGCGGATAGCCCGGTTCCAGCCGGTGGAGATCGAACCCGTGCCCGACCCGGAAAGGCAGGGCCTTGGCCGGTTTGGCCGAGGCTTTGGCTCCGCCCAATTCGACGGCGGTGGTGGCGGAGGCGGAGGCAGAAATCGGCCGGAGAGGCCGAGGAGAGGATCGAACATGCAGAGAAGAAGATCGACGGTGGATGAGAGACCGTGACTTGTGGGTCGTCGGAGTGGCGTAGAAGGTGGTGGTGGTGGTGGTGGTCATGGCCATGGAATTGGGAGAATCAAGAACCGGTGTTGACTGGTTCAGAGAGTGGCTCGGTTTTTATCGGGTTGGGCTCGTCTCTTTGGTTAGGTGAGGGAAAGGACACGTGGCGCGTGCTCGTTGGGAAGTGGCTTCATTTGTCTGTTTGTTTACGCCGATGGTCCTGTCCATAGGGGGGAGTATCTGCCTAAACCGGTTGGGTATTTATTGCCTGTTTGGGAAATTGGAATCTTCTGTTAAATTTTAATCTGAACCAATCTGTATAATATAACCACATATTGGGATGTCAAAATTTTTGGGAAAATTACAATACCTAACAATGAGACATTAAGGGTACTAAAAGACAATCGAACCGAGACGATCCAAACCGGTTTATTTGAAGGGACTGGTGTGCCCTCTAAAATCTAGTTCAGTTTGTTATTTAACTGAAGGTAAAATTGTCGTTTCATATTTATCAATCAAGTGTACTGTTTTGAAATTATAAATTACGGGTGTTTTGAATTTTTTACATCTTAATTTTGTTAAATTTAACGAAAGTTACCTCAAGTGTAACAAGAAAGATCGGGGTATAGTTAAAAAAATTTAAGTTGGATACTGAACTTGAAAACGTGTACATTTGAAGTATTATCGTCGTGAGCTTGCCAAAACTTGCAAATTTTATTTCATATTGGATATGGTGAAATAAAATTTTCAATTACGTATAGTAAAATAAAAATGGCCACTACTTTAATATGGTAAATTGTCATTTTTCTAAAATATTCTATCATCGACGGAGACTCGACATTTGCAATCCAAAAGGTTCAGGCAGAGATTTTTTTGGATCGAGCCAGGAAATCCATCAAGAGTTAAAGATAGGGCGAGGAGGTATCTCCATCATGCTGTGTTTATTATATATTAAAAAGGGATAATGACACTTTGTTACACTTAACTACAGCGAAATGACACTTTCATACTCTAACTATTTTTTTCTCTTTTCTAGTACTCTAACAATTTTTTTGTGACAAACTATGCTAAAATGACTAAAATACTCCTAGTTTAAGAAATCAAAATAGAATTGATCCAATTTGATTTATTAAACCAGATTTGAAATTGTTCAAATTTAATTTTAGATTTGGGGCATAATTTTAATTGCATCTTAAATATAAACCAAATTGAACCGGAGATAAACAAAATTGAACTAATTCAATTTATGATTTATTAAACCAAGAGTAGTTTAGGTATTTTAGAGATAAATTGTCACAGAAAAATTGTCAGGGTACTAAAAAGAGAAAAAAATAGTTAGGGCATGAAAGTGTCATTTCGCTATAATTAGGTGTAACAAAGTGTCATTATTGATATTAAAAATTCATATTTAATTTAATACATTTTTTATCAAACAAATAATATCTGAAAATAATTTTTATTAAAAATCAATATTTTAAATTCTATTATTTCAAAAAGAATGTTTTTAATTCAATTAGTTCAGAAAATATATCTTAAATATTAGGGTAAATTCCACATGACCCCTCTTAACTATACGCGTGTCTCACATGACCCCCCTTAACTACAAAATTAATATGTGAGGTGCCTTAACTATCCAAAAATCTCACTTTACCGTTTTTTGTTGATTTTTTTTCAAAATTCTGTTAATTTTTTGTGAAATGACGAAAATACCCTTGTATCTAAAAATTAAAATAAATAAATAAATATGATTTTGAACATTTTTTCTATTTTCTCGTTGTACAAAATAAAGAATAAAAAAAATATTTTAGTATTAAATTTTTATTTAAAAAAAATTATTTTTAAAAATTAATAAAAATAAAAAACTATGTTTAAAAGTAAATTTTTATTTTTAAATTTTTTAATAAATTTTTAGTTTTAAAAAAAATATTTTTACTATTAACAAAATTTTATTCTTTATTTTTTATAACGAGAAAATTAGAAAAAAAAAGTTCAAAATCATATTTATTTATTTATTTATTTTAATTTTTCAGATACAAGGGTAATTTCGTCATTTTACAAATAAACTTAACAAAATTTTGAAAAAAGTCAACAAAAAAGGTAAAGTGGGATTTTTGGATAGTTAAGGCACCTCACAGATTGATTTTGTAGTTAAGGGGAGTCATGTGAGACACGCGTATAGTTAAGGGGGTCATGTGAAATTTACCCTAAATATTATTTCGGAACAGTAACAAAGAGATGAAACGAGAACGACCTAGAATGATAGAGGTGGAGCAGAGAAAACCCGCCCGGCCCGGACATAGTCTAGCCATGATGACTATATCTCATCAGTACTTATATTATATATATACACAAATTAATATTTGTTCTAATAGTACAAATAAATATGGAGTGAGAGTCGAGAAATATTGTTAGTAACCAAATGAATTATTGAAAGATAGAGTCAGATCAGATCAAAACATATTGTCGGAGTAGAATGCGAAGCAAGCATGACTATTTCATATTGAGTCATTGTAAAATGATTTTATCTTGCTGTATAAACTACTGCACAACATGCTAAACTGAATATTTAAGCAGCAACCTCTTTAGTTTACAACAACACCACACAACAATTTACATGGAAATGGGCAGAGATCGTTGGTAATATAGAAATCGGTAGATTCTTAGGAGTTGTCCGAGGTGGAAGCCCTGAATTGCTTGAATCCATGTTCTGGTGTGAGATTTTCTGAGGCGGCTCTCTTCGGTCTCAACTGCAGACAGAGAAACAATGAGACATGCCAAAACAATGTCACGTGTGCACTTGTGCATAGGTAACATGAACGACGTACTAACCTTATCTTCCGCGTGCTGGTAAATATGTCTGATAAGAATGTCTTTCGGGTCCGAGACTATCACTGCCATAAGAGTTCCGTACAGTGGTCAGATACTCGTAGCCAGAATGCTATTTGCAACAAAGATCTAAACGAAAGTCGATATCACACACAAAAGGTACCATCAAGTTAGGAACGTAAACATGGATCTTTCTTTCCGAATCACCATTCATTGCACGGGAAGGAGAGACGATTAAAATGTCAAGAAAACAAGGAAGAAAAGGAGGCGCAGACTAGGACAATAATATGATAATAAACTAAAAAGATTTTGATGATACCTTGATCAGGTGGTGGAAGGGTCCGGCTGTGTGTAGGATGATATGTGATGGGAGTCATTTTCTACATAAAATAAATATTTCAGAGCAGAATCTTAGAGAAAGAGAACAAATAAACTTTAATATGGACAGTATCAGAGGTAACAATATTGTCGATAATTATGTAAAGTAAAGGAGGAAATATAATATACGCTCTTAAAAAATGACCCAAAAGAGGCAATTTACATCAGCCAATGGCTCCAAACTTTTCCAGTCGTAACAGTTTCACAAATATTAACATACCACACAGCTATACAGCAGCTGACCCAATTTTAGACACTGTTTCCATCAGAAAGTAACTGCACTTCTCAAACTGCAGATCAGCTCTGCTACACCAGATCCATCCTAACATGGTCTGCTAATCAATGATAAGCACAACTAGTGCGTGTCAAAACTCCCGATGACTGATTTGGAAAGGGGACCTGGTATGAGAATTATTGTCCAACATGCACACTTGTATTCAATCATGTCTCCAAATTGTGTCCATGTGACATTTTATACCTATCCCTCAACCTGATTAGTATGTAACATTAAAAGTGTGTCATGTTGAAGTCCCACATCTAAATAATTTGGATTGATTGACCACTTGAGAACATCTCAAGACCTCCACCTATCAGCTTGAACTTTTAGGTGGGTTGGGCTTTAACATGGTATCGGAGCTGGTTTGGGCATGTTGTGATGATCTCTAGTGTGATCTATTTGTGCTGCCTCCCAGGTCCATGGTGTGATCCGCGTGCGAGGCCCTCGCACGTGAGGGAGAGTGTTGAAATCACATATGTAAAGAATGTGGATTGATTGACCACTTGATAAACAAACATCTTGAGGCCTCCACCTATCACCTTGAGCTTTTAGGTGAGTTGGGCTTTAACATGTCCATATTGTCCAACGTGCATGTTTGTATCCTTGAATTACTTCCGAATATTTTAGTGAAACATTTGTCCCGTGATTCCCATCACTATATAACTACTTCTACATGAAGAGCCAAAATTTCCCTTCCAAGCGAAAAAAAAACTTATCCATTGCCAAATGCTGGAATGTGGATCAAGTAGAAGCAAGGTTTAGCCAAAAGTTGAAACATCTTTGCAAGGCCTATCAAAATGCAGGCATTTCTGCGCTGTCAATTTATCACTGAGTGGAAGGCTTCATGTGGATTTTCCTAGAAGGTCTAGGAATTCAAAATGTGAAACATAATCCTCTCTCAACAGAAAAATATTCATATACTAAAATTTCTTTGATACGTTTTAGTTAAAATTGTTGCATGCACTCAATTCCACCTTAATTTCCACCTATATTGGCCTTGCCATAAATTCTGCTATGGCTAGTTCTAAAGGTCATCACCAACTACTACTGCAAATCACACAGGTCCATGATAAGAGCCCTATATATATTTTTTATGATCAGCTTAAAAGAACACTATATAATCCTAATCATTCAGCTACTTCAGCTAAAGATCCAACTTCAAGCCACTGGAAACTGTTAATATTCTACAGCATACATACCCTAAATTAAGAGGGATTGGAATAATTAGGCTCTGAGTTCATCAGCTAAAAGTTATAAGACTCCTAGGACAAATTGCGTAAAGGTTTGTGTCTACAATCATAAGTCATACCCAAGAATATGGAAAATATAAGAATGAAAATACTAGCATGTAAGTCTTTCCAATATCAAACAACAGTTTATTTTCTATAATTACTCAACCAAATAAGTCCTGGCCACACTATACCCTGACAATGGACGCCTTCTTCAGAAAATATAAACCATGACTTCCAGACAAATTATTTCATTTCTTTACAGGGTACGTGCTCACAATTTATAAGGAACATAACAATATGATAATGATAAATACACTATTTCTGAATGAGTGAGAGAATGTACTTCGTTAATAATTGAGTTAGGCAGACTTAAAGGAAGAGCTAAAACTATCCAACCACAACCATCTTCAGTTCTGCACTAAACATTCAATATCTTATACCCACGTGGATATCACCCCTTACTCTCTGCAGGACACCGATGAGAATTTTAATTTGTGTTTTAATTACAGAAGTTTACAAAAACCAGTAATGTACAGATCTGCCTAATATATATCGATGGCAACCATTTGCTTATGAGGGCTCATCAAAAGATGAAAGCACATTTCACAATAAAAGAGCCATTTGGGCAATGACAAAACTGCTAGTGCCATTATCATTACCTTGTAAAGCTAACCTGTTCACAGAACCATCATGTAACACAAAAATCATGTAGCAGGAAACAAGATCCTAAATCCCAGAATACAAACAACAGAAACAACCAAAATACGCAAAATTCAGAAAGTTGAGATCACATATTCCAGTATTTTCATGTCTTTCTCATATTCTAGCAAACTTCAATGTGGCTTCCAACTTGTAAAACTCATTTTTTCACAAAAAAACACAAACCCAGAACCAAAGCTTTATCTTTTCTGAGATTGAGCACAGCTCAATAGGGCCTTCACCAAACCAATCAAGATTATAGCATTTGATGCAGCAAATACACAAATGAAACAAATTCTGAAATGGGTTATGACAAAAAGTGTGGAATAGATAAAATCACATCAAATCCAGGTGAATCAAGAAATTTAGAGGGGCAAAACTTACAGAAGGATTGGATGGATCGGAGGGACGGAGTTGGCTGAAGTTGTGGGGATCAAAGGACGGCCAGTCACCGAGCAAAGACCCCATGGAAATGGGACGATGCAGATTCGAGCTCTTCTCTGCAACCTGATCCCAAATCCAAATCCACCTAAATCTAGAGAGGGAGAGAGAGAGAGACACCAAACCAATGCTGCGATTCTATAATTGACACAGGACTGCTTCGTAAACTTTCTTCCTATACAATCTGTATTTTATATTTTATTTGTGTTTTGTGTCCATTTCAATTTTTACCTTTTAACCTCTCATTTTCCCTAATTTACCCAATTAGCCACCTAATTACGTAGTCCTAACGAAAATGGCACACACTCTGCAACATGTTCTCATGCCTAACTATTTCTTAAACGAGTTTGGTATTAATGCCGAATCAAAAGAGAGTTTGAAAACTTGATTATTAGTCAGTTATAAACTCATTATCTAGCAATTTAAGCTAGATTAAAATTTTCTGTGGTCATATATATTCAATTTCAGACTAATTATTAGGAGATTTAACGACTTAATTAATGAGTAAATAATAATAACAATAATGAGCACAAAACTAAGAAAAAATTAACTATTTTTGAGTAATTAAGCATGCTTGATGCAATTGTCTAAAGATGTTATATCTGATTAGTGGTCAGGGTTTGAATAAATTTTTTTTTAAAATACAGTGTAATTAATTAATAACTGCAAAAATATTAAATTTCATTTATGATTACAACTAAAATAATTTAAAGGATCCGTCAAAAAAATAATAATTTAAAGGAAAATAAACACATAATTTATACTACCTTAAAAAAAAACACATAATTTATACATATATTTTCATTCAAAAGTAACTTATATTTTATAACATGATGGCAAAATGCAATCATGGAGTGCGATGCTATTTAGATTTTGCAGTTACAATTATGTTTTTTTACCAAAATAAAATTCATGGAATCTGGAAATAGAGAAGACACCTATTCATCATCATGTGCTCATAATGTTTCACAAAACTTTTCACTCATTAAATCCAAAATAAAACTGGTCGGAGTATAAACAAGGCCCTGTTTGCTGAGGCCCGGCCCATACCGGCCCAGTTTTGCTTCAAGTTCTTGACCAATTCCACTGAAAGCCACCTACACGTGTCGCGAATCGAACCAGAGACAGCACGTGTTGGTAGGTGAGCATCGGCACAATCACACTCCACCGTGCGATTTATGCTGCCATAACATCGACGGTACAGAATAATTGTTTCCTCTGTAATACCGTACACCCGCGCACAGCATAGCTTCGGTCACTTAGGTTTTTCTAGTTCTCTCTCAGTCTTGGAAAAACCCTTTTCACGCCTCTGCTTCGAAGAGACGGCTCTGGATCGCCGGCCGACGAATCGGAAGACGCCATGGCCGCACCAGAAGCTCCTCTGTGCTACGTCGGCGTCGCCCGAAAATCCGCCGCCTTTCGCCTCATGAAACAGATGGTCCGTCGCCTATTTAGAATTTTAGTATATTTCTGCGTTTTTTTTTTCCTGGAAAATGTTGATGTGATGTGGTCTGGTTTGTGAATTGTGATTTGTGTTGGACAGGGGTGGGAGGAAGGAGAAGGGCTGGGAAAGGACAAGCAAGGAATTAAAGGGCACGTTAGAGTTAAAAACAAGCAGGACACTGTTGGTATGATTCTTAATTCATTCTTTTCTGAGTTAGTTTTGTTAAATTTCTGGTTATCAGAGCATGAAAATGGTGGATTGATGAATTTGTCAAGTTTTTAAATTGTGTATTAACTTTGTGATAGGTATTGGTTTGGAGAAACCAAATCCCTGGGCATTTGACACCTCACAGTTTGATAGCATACTCAAAAGATTGAAAGTGGTGTGTTTTCGCATTTTTTTGTTTTTTTTTACTTCAAGGTTCCATTTTTTTAGTAGTTTCTTAATTTTTCTTTGTATTGGTGTCTGGCAGCAATCAACAACCCTCAATGATGAAGGTATGGTGTTGAAATTATGGCTCTTTCTTGCTCTGAATTGTACTTATATGCATTGTATCTAATTGGCTTTGTGCATGTTTCCAGTTGATGAAAAGACGAATGATGAAGCAGAACCTGAAATTGATGCTGCCGATGAAGTCAAAGAACCAGTTGTCAAGGTTACTAGACCACAGGGGAGGTGTGTAATTTTTGCTCAACTCGTGGGTTTCTGTATGTTTGATGATCATGGTAAATAGCATGACCAATTGCTTACACCTGTCCATGTCATGGTTGTAGATACAAGAGAAGAGAGAGGGGGAAGCTTGTTAGTTCATATTCATCGAAAGATCTCGCTGGAATTCTTGTAAGTTCTGAACCCAAAAAAAGCTATTGCTGCAATGCTAAAGTCTTAATGTCTGTTTATTATTCGTCTGGAGTCATGTGTGGCCACTAAAATTTTGCTTTTAAAGCATGCAAACTAGTCTACTGATGTCTGCTTGTGGTTAATGATGTCATGTATCTATTTAGGATATATATCATTCTTGCAAGTACATCGTTCTCCAAATCAAAAGGCTCACACCAAAGAAAGAACTCTTAATAGCATAATTATATCATCTTCAAAATTTACTGCTCTTACATCTCTTGCTCTCTGTCAATATCATAAGTGTACAATAAGAACGCCATAGCTCCATTATATAGATTAGAGTTTTAAAGACTATTTTCTAGCCTTGAAGGTTAAGTAATGTTAATCCATTTTTCATTCAAGAGTTCACCTTGTAATGCTAGTGAGATGTGAATAATATTTTTAGACACTCTTGAAGAAAGTCTCTTTGTGTATGTTGGGAATGGTGACACTTGTGCTTCTAGAAACTATATTGTTAACATACTGAAATAATGGTCTATATGAATTTGGAACATAACAATTTGTTTTCTCTTCTCTGCATGATGCTCTTAGGGGCTTGACCCTTTTAGTCTATATGAATTTGGAAAATAACAATTTGTACTCTACATGATGCTCGACCCTTTCGCACCGCGATAATTGCATTCCCTTTAGTCCATTTTTATCTTTTGCATATTACATCATCAATTTCTTTGACAACAATTTTGAGTTTGAACGGGCGATTTAGCCTTGATATTTTCTAGGCATGCAACTGTGACTTGGAGAAGGAATTATAGTTTGGTGTGTTCCTTTATTTTTCTGACTTTAGTTATGAAAGACTCTAGCTTTTGAGTTCATCTTTGGTTCCATTTTCGACAGATATTTACTGTTCTGAAATTGTATCTAGGTCAACAGAAGTGAGGAGTTACCAAAGGCTGTGAAGGTGGTGGAACCAGTTGAGGCAATTGAAATCCAAGATTTTGGTGATGAAGGTATTTCTCTTCTTTTGTACAGAGGTCATAAAGATTAAGTTCCTAATAGATGACTTTGGCTTTCATATTCCAGACAAAACCTTTTCTGACTGTATTGTATGTTTTATAGTTATATCTTTGTAGTAACGTGTATTATTGGTTGGTTGCCTTGGTTTTGTTCGTGTATCAGATGACTTTGTTCTCCATATTCTAAGCAAGACCTTTCTTTGTGTTTAGTATTTACAATGCTTGAGTTAGAGATACTTAATAGCATTAAACTGTTTAGCTTATATCTCACTGCATCTTTTTTTCCCATTACACATTCAAGGGACATCAGTTTTGTTAATGAGTGACATTAAACAGTAGCAACTGAATGACGCTCATTTGCGTGTCTTGTACGTGTTAATTTGATAAAGATACCTATAGTCTTATGCAATAACCATGTCAGGAAAAGCGCATGAAGTTCCTGCAGATTGGTGGGGCTACAAATGTGGGTTTATCTCAGGAGGTTTTCTTGGAGCAACTTCAAGGAAGAGAGCACGCAGTGGTGACAAGTCTCAAAAAGACTTCAGGAAGAGGACTGAATTTTGTGAAGACGATCAAGAGAATCTTTACAATCTTGTCCAAGTATGTCATTTTTTGTTGTTGTTTGATCTGACTCTTTACATGCTTGTTTATTATCCTAATCCTTGAACATATAGTTTAGTAGCACTTTCATTAATGAAGCAGATAACATTAATATTTGAGATTTTCACTCACGCTGAAATAGAAATGCTGTAAGCTGATCTGAATTACAAGCTTGTTGAAATGGGTCATTGATTGATGCATGATCATTAAATGAGCAGGACAATGCAACAACAGGGAAGCAAGGTCTTGGTATTAAGAGCCTGCCAAGGAAAATTGCTGGTTGCCGCTATGAAGGAAAAAAGACGTCATTTGATGATAGTGATGACGAGGATTCCGATGATTCCGATTCCTCAATGACTAAAAAATTTACTGACATTTCAGAGACAGAGAAGATTGATGAACCCAAACCAAAATTGAAAAGGCTTTGTAAACAGCTTCTCCGTAAGGTCCGTTATAGATAGTTTCTTGCATTTATAATTTGTTTAAGATATTTTGCATCAGTCACTGACTGCTTCTTTCAGGCACCTGGCAATTCATTGAAGCTGAAACAGCTGAAGATTCTTCTTGACGAGCATTCACCTTCTATCTTTTCAAAATATACTTCAAAGAAGGATGCACGTGCTTACTTGAAAAAGAAGGTAGCATTGGTTTACTTGTGGAATGATTTTTTTATTATTTTCTCTTCCAAAATAACTCCCCAACTTCTCTAAAATGGATGTTCCAAAACTAGTCCGCGGTCTGTTTAGTGATTTGAATTATGCACAATTTAAATTAGTTGGGCCATGGTGGAGCACTATCTCCATCTCTCTTCTTTTTTCCAAAATATAATCAAAGACTTTTTGAATTTATCATAACTAGGTACTCAAGAAAAGTCAAGTACTAATAAAGTAAGTCAAATATGGCAGCTTAGTTTGAGTGAGGGACTACTACCATTACCAGGATAATCCAAATTGTCAGTATTTGTTTGCTCTTCAATTAGGGTTATATTTTTCGTTTAAGTAAACGTGTTACCTTGTTTGTATTGTTGCTGTAAAGATATGTAAAATAATACAAGTGGATAATTATGTTTTTGTCATGGCTGCAGTTGGAAAGCAGCGGGAAGTTTTCCGTGGAGGGAAAGAGAGTAAGTCTTGCCTAAAGCAATGCCTGAAATTTTTGTCCAAACAGATGTTGAGATCCTGTTCGGTCTGTACATTGCAGTTGGGACAGGATATTAGTATGAGATCTGATAGTGCATTTTAATGAATTTACGTAGGTAGTGTGGTTGAACTTCCAATATTTATGATGTCATGCTTTTTATTTTTGCCGGTGTTCATTCTCTAAGGAAAGTTTATATTGTAAACAACATTATCGATTGTATTCTTCTGTTTTCGCAAGTAATCCATAAAGATTTTGTTTTGATGCAAAATATTGTACCAGTCTTCATGTAAGTTCAGAGTTCATTTTTTATTTTGGTCGCTCTAAATAGTAACATATTTTCTGGTTCACTTGACTTTGAAGTTAGAACTGTGTATGTACCCTTCATTAAGTCAGGCACAGAAAGGATTCATAAACAAGACTTACTCCGGTAATTAGAGGTAATTGGCTTGTACTATCTTCTTGGCTATGTACTTGCCCAAGAAATCGAATCCATGGTAGTAGAGTGCTTCAATTTCTGCCCTATGTCCACTCTGAACCATTACGGCCAACTCCTCTTTATATGTGTCCTGCATTGCACAATTAGAATAATTATCGATTAGTCTTCTTCCGAGAATAAGGTTTATTGACATAAAACACTGGTCAGCTCTACCGGTAATATTTCTGAGGACATGAGGCTTTTAGCTATCTGCAGGTCTTTTGGCTTGAGTGGAATTAAAGATTCTTCGGGTATCAGCTCTAGATCCTCTCCTCGCAGTCCCAACCACTTCACATTACAAGCTGAGAAAATAGAGATAGGAAAAGCTGTTACAGATAAGTTTTTACTTCCAATAGAAGATAAGATTGAAGCTAACATTGTACAGATAGTGTACCATATCTATATGCCTCCAGACCCATTCCTATACTTCCAAACTTGAAAGTGCAGAGTATACCCAATCCAGCTGGGTTCCTTGTAAACAAAAAAGTAGTGCATATGCTTAAGTGCTCATAGTTCTTTGAATGAACAGGTACTGCATATCTGTTGTAGACTGAGAGTTCATACCAGTCAACAAGAGCTAGAATTGGAAAGTCTGGGAAAGCTCTGCTCATTCGATGAAGAATATACCTATTATGCACGTGAATGGGATTTAGATTGATTATTTGTTTAAATAGATTGATTATTTGTTTAAAGATTTGACAGCAAGATGCATCAGATTGTTGAGTTTTGGGAAATGCAACTTGTTCTAGAGTTACCTTGTGGCAATGTCAGGGTACCCTTTTGCTGTAGTAATAATACATGGAATCTGGTTGAATATGCAATCCTCCGCAAGCCGTTGGAATATTGCATGCTGAGTAAATCCAAGTGGCATGCAAGATGAGCAATTAAAGGGTAGTTTGTAATTGATTTGATCATTTGGATAAGTAGAATACCTTCTCCACCACAATTATGTATCGTGCATTGCTTCTCAAAATTAATTTCTCTAGAATATTCAGGTCACCAGTAATTGGGTGCCCAGAAGACCCCAAAACAGAACAATCCACAACATCTTGGTTGGGCTCCTGTTGAATACAGTGGGAAGAGGAAATTATAAGCTATTGTAAAGAGAGTTTAGTTCAATGACAAATGGAGGGTGTAATTCATGTAAAGCATAATCTAATCCAAAGTATTGAACAACTCCTACTCTCTACAATAAAGAATCCAGACTCCAATAGACAGGGAAGACCAAAGAAATTACTCCTATACCATACCATCCATTGTTATGGGGATGGAATGGATAGAGTTTTTGAGGCATGAAATACCTTTCTTTCTCATGGCATATTTATGTGCCTAATAAAACTTACAAGGAAGTGAATCACACAATTTCACTAAATCAATCTGTCCATATGGTGTACCAAAGATTAACCATTTAATTATATTTCACCAAGGATATCTAGATTCTATGCTTTTAATTGTGTATTGAAGCAAAATGAGTAAGTGTATTATATGTATGAAACTAATGCAGTAAAGTCACCTGAAGCAACAAGCGGCCAACAACAAGTCCTCTACTAGATGCCATGATTCCAAGACTGAATCTGCTGCACCGAAGCAATGCTACAACATCTGCACAAAACACATTTGTGATTTAGTACAATCTAAACAAGGCCTCAGATATGCAAGTGTATAAGTTTTCTTGAAGACAAGAACTGAAAGTCCCATCAAACAGAGGAGTTAATGACCTTGAACTGTCTTGTTGACCTGAGATTGAGATGAGAAATCATCTGGTGAACTACAAAGCAACTTGTAGAAGAGCTCCCTTTGAGTGACTCTCTTCTCTTGCACCAGAATCTGAAGGCACATCTCCATCACCTTCCACACTAAACCATAAATCCGAGTCGACCAATTTAGACTTTGTTTCCATTTTACTTGATAAATAGTATGTGATTTCAACTGTTAGATACCTCTAATGAAAGCTTTAGCAGAATTAGGTCTCATCAGAGACCTCGTGCAAAACGAATGAGACAGGAAGATCCGAGAGACATCAGTCAACAATCCCTGATTCACTCCGCTGTTACTCGACTTCCTACTGATCTGTTCACCAACAAAAATACATAGTATACAAAATGTTCTCTACTGGTTCAGTTTCAATGAAAATTCATCTGAAGTATAATAAAAAACCTAAGATCCGCCACCATTGTCATGGACTTGAAACTACAGAACTTCAATCTTCAAATTTCCTCATCTATTCCACTATTTTCTCAGCAGCCAAACACCGACTCTTAAAATTCTCGCTTAAACAATTCTAATTCAACCACGAATTTGGATGCACTAAAGATTAAAACTAAAGCTACTGATCTGTTCACCACTAATATCAGTACATGATTCAATGAACAAAATTAGAAAGTACAAAGAGTTCTCTACTGGTTCAGTTTCAATAAATTCATGTGAAGTAAAATAAAATCTAAGATCCTCCACCCTTGTCATGGACCTGAAACTACAGAACTTCAACCTTCAAATTTCTCCATCTTATCCTCTATTTTCTCAGCAACCAAACACAAATTCATAAACACCTCGCTTAATCAATTCTATTTCAACCACGAATTTGAACGCACCGAAGATCAAAATCAAAGCCACACGGATGAAACAAACAACAGCATCGCATTACCAGCGGGAGATCTGAGATTGCAGGCACAGGAGAGCTCAAGATCTTGAGAAAATTCAGAACCGCGACCTCGATTCTCGCCCGAACCTGTACCACAACAATTCAAAATCACACCAACAACACAGAACACACGAGAATCCAGATCAAGAGTACCGAGAAAAAAACCTCAGAAGCAGAGATTATATCGGCGCAGCAGAGATGCTGATCGGAGAAGAAGGACATCCCCGACGATCCGCTCAGATCCTCCATTTCCGCGACTCTCTTCTCTCTTCTCTAACTCTTTCGCGCGCGATCGAGTCTGAAATAAATTTGAATTCTCTGAACCAAATAAAACAAAAAAAGTAAATTCAAACCCAAACGACGCCGTTTAAACCCCCCACGTCGCACCCACGCACAAATGACGCACACCGTACCACCCACCAGCGCCGTGCAACGTGGAAAAATAAATAATTAAAAATTGAATACAATAATAAATATAAAAGTCCACCTTTTTTAAATTAAAAGCGTATAATATTGAAAAATCGAAACCAAACCGAGACTTGAAAACTCGGTTCCTCCCTTTTTTTGGTCCGTTTCTATATTGTGTGTTCAGTTTTGGCAACACAAGCAAAAGAATATAGGAACCAGCTTGGTTCCTACTTAACCTCGTTACGGTCCTCTCGTTATCATATTAAAGCACCGAGCACGAGCTTTCAGAGCCGTCAATGTCAAAATCTTGTAAGCACAAAAGTGAAAGATAGGCCAAAGAATTTTTCGAAAGATACAATGAAAATGATGTTTGATATAATTTTGGTGGTGGTGACGGTGGTCCAAGAATCTCCACTACTTCGTCACCGATCTCTCTACGAGCTCTGTACATAGCATTTAGCTGCTAGTTTTATCTTTATTTTTTTTGCGTGTGACCTGAATTGCAAGTAACAAGATTTTTTGTGAAGCGTGTGATTCGATATTTCGAAAGACCCGTCACTCATCATGCATTTTGCACCCACTTGGTCTCTCGTCATCGGAATGGGCTGTGCAAGTTGAGATGTGTAGTTGCTGCTTAATTTGACTTGGAATATATTTATTTATAGTTACTCGTACGAATATAAATATAAATATAAAGGAAAATACATTTTTGTGTATTTAAATATAAATTTTTTTGACACTTATATTTTTTTTAGTACCATGAATTTTATTTTGGGACAACTGACCATTTATTTATCAAAAATGGTCTTGAATTTTGGTTCAATTTATAGGTATTTTGGAAAAAGACCTGGAAGTATCTTGAATTTTGATTCAATTCATAGGGTTTTTTGAAATTATTGTCTGAAAATGAAATTAAAAGTACTTAAAAATGAAAAAAATTATAGAATATGAAAATATCAAAAGTATATATTTAGGTGTATAAAAGTGTCATTTTCCCTAAATATAAATATATAAATATATTTCTTGTATTTGCTCGTGAAGATGGTTCAAGAAGTGATTATTAATATAGAGAAGATTGAAGCGAAAGTCAAGGTGTATTTAAAAGGGCAATTACTATGAATGGTGAAACATTTCTTTGCTTTGTTAATTGTTGGGATGCTTTTTCTTTATTCTACTATAGGTTTCGAGCTGTGGGGGGGTAATTATCTAAGTTGTTGTCATTTTGCCTTAATTTCACTAGGAGAAATTGCAAAAAAAAAAAATCATCACTTCTACTTTTTTTAAACATTCAACTTTATTTGGCAAATAAAGGACATTGCATGCCGTGAAGAAGAACAACAAGATTCGGTGAGACAATACTCCAACCTAAACCCTCGAAACCGGAAAGCTAATTACAAACTTGTCTAACATCGCATCCAAACACGATTCAATAAATATAGTATTAGTAAAACACTAAACCAATAAAGTGACACATGAGAGACAAAACGAGTCGATCTATTTAGTATTATGTAGGACCACGGCCTATTCATAATTTTATTTCAATTATAAAAATATGTTGTGTAGATTACACATTTAAACTTAGGTCATGTGAAAATAACTTGATTATATATATTGATTTTTCTGTTAATTTTAGCGGGAGATATAAAAACAATATTTGAATGTAGTGATCAACAATATTTTTTTAAGTAAATGAAAATTCACAAATAGTTCAAGAATTGGGATAAGTAACATATTTAAGTTAATGGTGGTAGGTTGAAAATCATAAATAATAAATATAGTTGAAGATGATGTTTTATGATATTTTTTTAGTTGAAGATATAAATTTAAAAATTATAAATAATTGAAAGAGATTTTTTATAATTGGATAAAATAGTTTGATTCATTGGCATGCCTTTAAATGCTTACTTTTTGAATGTCAATGTTTTTAAATGAATTTTGACTTGACTATGCTTGCTTACTACCAAACATTTTGCAATTTGCACTATGGTATTTAGTAAAATTTATGAGGGTTGGCAGAATTTGAATTAATGGGTGATATATAGGATATTTAGAACAATTAAAAACATTAATTTATGTTTTGTATGAACAAAATGTAACATAATGAATGTGTAAATATGATTTCAAATGACAATATCTTATGATAAAAGTCCCATCACAATTTTGTCATATATATTTACTTTGAACACATTTAATAAAGAAAATTATAAAAATTAATGTTGTAAGTTAGACTTTTTATAAGTCTCATCAACATGTTGTTTCGTAATGACGGAGAATCATGTACGTTGTTACAAAGATGGAAAACCGTCATTATTAATTGTGACGACAGACGTCTCTACTGTTAGGTCTGTTATCCCAGCATCGCAACCGTTAATAATAACGAAAGACGTTGTGCACCATCATTATAATGACAGTGAACCTAGACTAGTACACCGTCATTATAGTGCAGCGAATGTAGAGGACTATGTCGTCTTTATGTTTATGGTATTCCGTCCATTCCATTGTTCACTGTTATTAGAACGACAATAGACGTGAATCAAACGCCATCCTTGTAAGGCCGGCGGTCGGTGGAGGTTCGTCGTCACTATAAGGACGGCGAACATGTTTAAGTTCACTAGTACTATAAGGACAGTGAAGTCGCTTATGTCCGCCGCCACTATAAAGACAGTGAATCCGTTCAAGCCTGCCATCCTTACTCATGTGGAACGGAGAAAAATATTAAAATGAAATATAATTAGAATATATATGTATATATATTGTTATTAATTAAGTAAAGAAAAATTAATTTTGTATTAAGTGAAAATAAATTTTATTGTTGTTGAATTATAAATTTTTAAATAACTATTATTTTCGGGCATCCAAAAAACGGGCATATTCGAGCTCGAATTCCGCATATGTTTGTACATGAATCTCGTCAGAGCACGATCGTCTTCGTGTTGAGCACAATCAGCTTTTCATGGTATGTTCCGCACATATGTTTTTTCATGACGACTTTCTATGCCGCAGGACTCATATGATGAATAGGAGTCTCAAATTCGCCTTGTTAGGAAGTCAAATATGCCTTCAGCTCTTCTTGCACTGCAACCAGGACTTATAGTGGCTTAACGAACAATCTTTTGCATTCCTTAATCCTTTAGTAAAACATGGCTCATGTCAAAATGAACAAAAGCGAACAACTCTACTTGCCTTATACCATGGTACTTGATGACAATAACAATTTATGGTGCAGCGGAAAAACCTTAAATTAGCAAGTACAATGGTATAACAAACACGTTTTACAACTTGCAACAAACAAGTTGTAACAGACAAGAACGTTTTTTGTTTGTCTTATAAGTTAGTCGTTTTATCCGTTATACATATATTCATCACATCTCACATTTAACACAAACTATGCCTTTTTAATTTGGATGTTGAAGAAATCTTTTTTATTTTTGACAAGATATACATATTTTAGTTTGATAATTATGTATAGGTTAAATTCTACCTGACCCCCTTAACTATACGCTTGTCTCACATGACCTCCCTTAACTACAAAATCAATATGTGAGGTGTTTTAACTATCCAAAAATCCCACTTTACTTTTTTTTGTTGACTTTTTTCAAAATTCTGTTAAGTTTTTTGTGAAATGACGAAAATACTTTTGTAAATGAAAAATTAAAATAAATAAATAAAAATGATATTGAACTTTTTTTTTCTATTTTCTTTTAAAAAAAAATAAAAAAAATTAGTATTAATTTTTTTATTTAAAACAATTTATTTATAAACATTAATAAAAATAAAAAACAATGTTTAAAAATAAATTTTAATTTTAATTTTGTTTTACTACTAAATTTTTTTTATTCTTTATTTTGCACAACGATAAAATAGAAAAAAAGTTCAAAATTATTTTTATTTATTTATTTTAATTTTTCAGATACAAGAGTAATTTCATCATTTCACAAAAATTTGACAGAATTTTTATAAAAGTAAACAAAAAAGTAGAGTGAGATTTTTGGATAGTTAAGACACTTCACATATTAATTTTGTAATTAAGGAGGCATGTGAGACACGCGTATAGTTAGTGGGGTCATGTGAAATTTACTCATAATTATAAGTGCATACTTGTCAAGTTGTGATGGTGAATTTTTATGTTTTTATTTTTACGAATTTATACATAAATAATTAAAATTTAGAATGTCCACCCTAATAAGAATGACAATTACAACTTGCAAAATTTTTAATTTGGACAACTAGTTGTTTTCGAAACCTTTTCATAATGTAACTAGCTAGACCAAATTAATGTGGTTGAAAATAATACATCTCGGACTGATTCAACAAAATTTTAAATTTGTCGTAACGAAGCTTTTTGGACTATGTGGAAAAAAAAGAAGCACTTCGCTCCGTAATATTTTGAGTCCACACTGCCGACGTGTAAAGAGTGCAATCCAGTGGGAATCGATCTTTATCCAAATTATTGGTCCACGTTCTCCTCCCCGCTTAACCCCACTCGCGCGAGTACACAAACACCCCATACTCTCTCTACTCCAAACCCGTAACACCGCGCTTATCTGCCACGCTGGCAAGGCCGTCCAGCTGTCAGCCAAACCAAGCGAGTACGCACGAGCCATCATTGTTTACGATTCACCACGGTTTTGACTTTCTAAAAAGTCAAAACATGGACTTTCGAGAATCAGTTGTTTATATAAACCTGTCCCTTGAGCTTCTCTCAAGCAATATTCGAACTTGAAATCAAAGTCAGCTCAGCTCTTGATTTTAGATGATGAGTGATTTTGCGAGCATGGACTGGGACCTACAGGCGGTGATCAGAGGGCCGTGGAGCTCCACCGTGGTCGATCCGACGGCGATGAGCCAAGCCCCGACCGGCTGCGACTACGATTTCAACGGCCAGGATCAGGAGCTCTTCTTCGGGTCCTTTCCCGATATATTTGATTCGGCGGCGGCGACGACGGCGGGTTTTTTCGATGAGCTGGAGGGGATGTACAAGCCTTTTTATCCACCGCCTCAAGAGACCGTAGCTCATGTCTCGTTTCAGTTCCAACAACAACCTGGTACGCAGGTAGTGGTCAAAGAAGAAGAGCCTCAGCTACGTAACGTTAATGGACCGTCTCCGATTATTTCCGCCGCCACTAGCACCAGCACCGCCGCTCAAGTGGCCAAGTATAAAAGAAGGTGCGTGTCGATTAGTTAAAATTATCATCTTTAACGCGTACCCAGATCATTCGATAAACATATAAAAATATGCACCTATCGGATTGAGTATGTAAAATGAGTTCGCACATATAATTTGTATGTTCATTTCACGGGTGGTTTCGTATAATTTGTGTCTACATACTCTATGCACTCTATCAATTTGAATTTTAAAATTTGTTAGGACATGTGAATGCTGCAGCAATCAAATGTTTTAGAAACTTGTCAATCATTTTTGATTTCTCTGACAATAGATCATTAAACTGCCAATTTTGTGTCGGAGCGAAATTTAAGATCGAGAAACCTTGACTGACTAAATTGCTTGAGTTAATTCACGTCTTTTAAATTTAACTGACTTCAAAAACACAAAAAAAAATATTTGTTTTTAACCAATGTTCTAAACAACGCAATTTTCTAAGAATTAATCAAGCTTAACTGGAAAGTCGGATTCAAGAATTGACTGAAGATTAATAAGAGACTAGTCGGAGGTTTTTAGAACACTGTTTCTGACTAATACGTGTTCAATATTTATCTAATATGGTTTTTTCTATTTGGGTTGATTTTCAGCCGGAAGAACCAGCAGAAGAGGGTGGTGGAGCAGGCTCGGGCGGAGGGGCTGTCGTCGTCGGACAAGTGGGCGTGGAGGAAGTACGGACAGAAGCCGATAAAGGGTTCGCCGTATCCTCGGAGCTACTACAGGTGCAGCAGCTCCAAAGGCTGTCCGGCGAGAAAACAGGTGGAGCAGAGCTTCGCCGACCCGGGCATGTACATCATCACCTACACCGCCGACCACAACCACAGCCACCCCACGCGCCGCAACTCGCTCTCCGGCGTCGCCAGGACCAAGTTCTCAGCCCCAAAAAAATCGCCCACGCGCCAAGACAGTGACAGTAACAGTAACGACAATAACAGCTGTTCTCCGTACTCGGCGCCGACATTGGGGTCGAGCGACAGCATTGTGAAAACCGAGGATGTTGAAAATATGGAGATTTTTATGTCTGATATTGTGTTTGGCGATGACGTGTTCCCGAGCTTAGAGGATTTACACGGCTGTATTATGGACTAATTAATGTTAATTAATTAGCCACTAGTTCTTCGGGAGAGAGAAAAAGGGTCGCTAATAAGGCAATGATCATGCACAACAAAATTATTATTAGGCAGTTTAGGAGATCTTTTGTACCTGTATAAATATATGATTAATTACTATAATTACACGCAAAAGAAATTGAGGATATATAGTTTATGTTCTTTCATTTTGGAACTCGACTTTACCTTAACATAGAAATTAAGATGGCATATATAGATGCATTGGAAATGCTTATATTCTTATGATTGTGTTTATATTTTTTATGTATACTTATTAGGATTGTTTTTTTTAAAGAAAATCGAATTTTATTTAAATAATATTAACTAATTCGACATCAAGTTGCAATCTTTTACCAGAATCCCAACTACAATTGATTGGTGAAACTTATTATCAAGATTGTTGAGTGGTGGTATTAATTCAGAGTTCAAGTTTTTGTATTCAAATATATGGTTATTCTATTTTATTTCACTGCCTAGATTTATACATTTACTTTCATTTGTATTGTGATAAATATCTTCTGTATTAAATTAGGAATGGTTGCTTGAATTTATTCACCTATACATATATATTCAAAGCGGAGGAATGATATCATGTTCCAAATTTTGTAACATGTATGAAAATCCTTTTTATATTTACATGTCTAGATTTAAATTTTATTTTTCATTTTAATTGAAAGTTTTATAATTTCATTTAAAATGAATAAACCGTCTCACAAAATTAGGTACAATGACTTGAATGTGTGTTACCTTGAAATATGATTAATAAATACATTTTTATAAATTCTATTAAAAAAATTGTTATATTTTTGTTACGACAGCATTGTTATATTTTTGTTTGTTTAAAAAACTAGTGAAATATGATATTCTTCATTATACTCTACAAAATGTATACAAAAATAGGCTAACATAGTTTGGTCCAATATACACACATACATTTACGCATTGTCAATAAAGTTTGGTCCAAATTTAATAAAAAGCATATAAAATGCACCAACAACATTATAAAAGAAGTGTGTAGGTGATGAGTTATGTCACGTTTCATGATTTTTTATGTCCACTCTAAAAATGGGTTTATATATACTTTATACACATCGCTTTCAAATAATTGAAGGAGATGATGCAATCATAAATCAATCAACTTGATTAATGTTTAAAAGAAGTTGTTTTTGTAGGTAGGCCTGCGCTAATCTGCCGCCCAACCGCCAATGAAAACAACACATTAATTAATATTAATATTCATTTTAGTTCTATACTATATTCTTAATTATGTAATTGACTAAGATATGCTAGCGATGTTTCATTTTTTTTTCCACAATTTTCATATACAATTTGGTTCTATCTCTAACGAATTGGCTTTTTATATACATGTATATATGTTTAAGTTTTGCAGATTTCTTATCATTGGTCTGTTGGGAATGATATTGATTCATAAACAACATACAAGAATGTTAGGTCTATTATTATTTTTGTTCCGCTTGAATGGTTAAACGACTTCCAATAACCTGTTTCGCACTAGCAAATTTAGGTATTTCAGACAAATATTTGAAATTATGTGATGAGTTCATAATTCATATATATATATATATATAGGATTAAGAATATATATATATATATATATATATATATATATATATATATATATAAGAAAATCATGTTAAAACCTCTCCCCATAGGAAAACTGTGAGAACCAAAACGGGGACACCGCATGGATGAGCATGAAATCACGAGCAAACCAAACAGGAAATGCGAACATGCGAACTGTCTCCGAGCCGTTGGATGCACGTTGAGTTTGTTTGTTAACGTAAAACTTAGTTAGTTATCAATTCAATAAATGACATAATTATGTATTATCAATTTAGTAGCTACCATAATTGTCAAATTAACGACTAACATTATTACATTTTATCGATTCAATAATTATCATAATTACGTATTTAATAATGAGGGAACCGACGTCAGAGAAAAGAGATCGGATATCGACGGCGACCATGATGAAGTCCTGGTAGTGAGCCTTGCAGACCCCTTCGGGCTTCCTGAAGGCGAAAGCATTGCGGAAGAAGGAGTCGAGATCATCTCTGTTGCAGTCTTGCAGATGGCAGAGGAGAGGAGAACCTCGTCCGATTCGGTGGTCGGGGCTACCTTGTGCCAATTCTTAGTAGGTTGTATCGAAAAATTGGCTTCATGCCATTGGTAGATCTGTCACAATGACAACAAGGGCAGGTATGATTTTGATGAAAATCAACTTTGCCAGAGTAAGCACACAAACCCACCGCCTGAAATTGCCCTAAACCCAAACTAGAAACCCCAAAATCCAAACAACATCACATTTTGAAAATTAGGAAACTGACCAATGACATTTTCATATTTTCACTCTCAAAATTCACATTTTCAATTCATAACGGGTGAACATTTATGAAACTTTAGCATATTTAAAGACCGAACTTTCTATAAGAATGACCATGTAGAAAACACGTTTAGTCGGGATAATTATCGTACTTTCCCTACAATATATCATTCCCTCCAACAGGTATAGTAATATCATAATGTGATTGTACATATTTCATTGAGTCAAAGGGCCATTGGGTGAGGTTAAAGGGTGCTCATCTTTGATAATACAAGGTATTCCCAACAAACACAATCCATATATATATACATATATCTACCCTTATTATAACAACTTGACACTTGAATATAAAAATGTATACAATACATGTCATATCAACATCATATATATATATATATATATAATATATATATACCTACTTTAAATACCTTGATTATCATTAAACAATTGGTCGTGGACATATACTAAGAAAGTGTGCTAAACGCTTTCACAAACACCTTATAAACTATACAACATCACAATACCTACAATAATCAATCCCTTTCATTCCCATACGTGACAATGATTTAATTTATTGCAGTTTTGTCAACTAATTAACTACTAATTACTTATATTCTAACAGTATCTGATCGACCACATAATAATTTGTACTTGTGGAGTTGAGGCACTCTTGGGCTTCATCGAGCAGAGCAGCCACACAGCCAACAAAAGCTGCGTTGATGTAAGTGGTGGGCTCGGAGTGGGAGTAGTCGGATCTGTGGTCCCTGAACTCGTCGTTCGAATCTGGACCCCCAACGATGGCACCAACATGCTCGTTCGGGTTCGATTGATCGGAGCCATAGTACCTGGAGTAGCCATCCTGGCACCCGATCTGGCCCGGGTGCGCCTTGATCGAAGGGATGGAGGAGCCTCTGTGGTGGAGTTGTTTTGGGTAGTTTCTGCCGTATCCCACCATGTAGGACATCTTCTTGGGGTTGTTTCCTAGTATATAGTCCACCTAAGAAGAACCGTAACATAATGTTACATGTATGAAATTTATGTTATCGCACCAAATAAGAGTTTTCACCTATCAGTTTAAGTGTTTTTTCACGTGGGTTGGATTTAATAAGGTGTCAGAGTTATGTTATGGAGTAAGAGATGTTAGGTCCACACATGTGGGTTTAAAGTCTCATATCGGAAGATTATTTGTATACAAGGAGAGTTTATATAGACAGTAGACTAAAGACCCACCAGACTAGTACTTGGAGTCAAAAGTGAAATATAATGTGTATATGGGTTTACTTGGGTGCTCCTTCTGGTAAGGCACATATCTCCCTAACAAGAGACTCCATCTGATTGAATCTTTAGGTAGGTCAGATTTTGAAACGTGCTCAGATTTATCTCCGATGCTATATTGATTTGGGCTATGCTTAACATATTTGTTGGTCTAGCTCCCATGTTCTATTGATTTAATCGAGGTCTAGTTCTAATGAGTTTACATGTCACTTAATATGATATTAAAATTAGGTTTCCTCAAGTGGGTTGAATTTAATATGGCATTAAAATTAGGCTATGGTCTGAACCTCAATCCTCACGTGTCAAAAGGGTGAAAGATTTCATACAACTGATTGAATTTTTAGGTGGATCGGGTTTTGAAATGTGTTTTGATTAATCTCCAATGCTCTCCTTATTTTAGTCAATCTTTAACATGTTTTTCGATCTAGCTTCCATGTTCTATTGATCTAATCGAGGTCTAGTTCTGAGGAAGTGTACCTGTGACTTTGCAAACTTTCTTATCTGAGAGGCAGAGAAGTGGACAGACCCACAATGGACTCCATGATTTTGAGCTGCAGTTAAGGTTTTGGAGTAAATAAGAAGCACCATGGAGGAGCTTGTCACATACTGCAGATTGCTACTATCTCTAACATACAACAGACCCCCTGAAACATAAACAAGAAACACCAATACTCAATACCATGTAATAAACAGAACCATCCATGCTCAAAAGAGTTCATCCAAGTCTGTGTACCAGGAGTTGTCTTAATCTGTAGAGAGCTACTTCCTGGCATCAATGCACATATAAACGACTCTGCGTCGTTCGTAAATCTACTAAAAACCTTCTTTCCTCCAAAAAACTCCTGAACAAAATATATAAATTTACCACATATATGTATCAAGCAACTGACTTGTTGGTAGCAAATTGGTCAGTACCTGAGCCAGAAGTGTCTGTGCTCCCACAAGTTTGTTATCCCAGCTGAACTCAGACACGCATCGACTCCACCTCTGATTGTTCTTCGCATAGATCAAGAATTCCCTCTCCCTAGTCGCCTTGTAAAGCCACGCCGCGGCCCATAGCAACTCGTCCTAATAACCATAACCCAAGAAACAAAATTATCAATGTATTGTTCTCTTATCACTAATACTGTCAGAATCAACGACTTCATGCTTATTACACGAGGTCACTGTCGTTTCACCTGATAGCCGGAATAAGAGCAGTAGAAAGGGCAAGATTTTGTGTAAGATCCTCTGTGCTTGTCTGCAAACCTGAATAGCTACCCAAGAAAAACAACAATTTTGCATTTTGCCAGTACTAATGAGATTGGTAAGCCATGTAGCGTTTTTTGAAGACAATATTTTTTTGGGTACTGACTTGTTTAGAGTGACTCAAGAGGGTCGCGGAGTATGTGGAGTTAACTCCTTTGAAGACGATAGAAGCAGCAGCAAGAGCAGCAGCAGCATCGGCCGCGGCCTCAGAGCCTGGGGAGTTGGAAGTTATCTTGTAGAGAGTTCGGGGAGTGTCCATGTCCTCGGGCCTCTCCCAACATTGGTGATCAGCATTCCCATCCCCCACCTTATTACATCAAATGTCACAAATCAAAAACTTGGTACCAAAACATGAACATTGACAACAGCGAAAATTGCAGCAACAAAAAAAACTCTCCTTATATTGTCACAGTTTTGCAGATAGTCTCCTTACACTATTTTTATTGGAAAAACTCTGTTAACTTGTGATTTTCTTGAACCGCTAGTATAAATCCGCTAAACCTTTCAAAATATATTCAAAATTCCAAAATTAACGTTCTTCGCTTTTACAAAACTCTATACTATTGCACTGTGGTATAAAGATAAATTTTGCAGTTGTATACGCAAGTGGTGAAGGGTAGTTTTAGAACTTTAAATTTACTCACGGCACAAAAAATTACAGGTCAGCAGAGAGTTTTTGCGATAAAAATAACGTAGAAGACTATTTGCAAAATTGTAACAATGCAACGAGAGCTTTTGCAATTTTCACTTGGCAATGCTGAATAGTTTTTTTTCAAATTTTGTCCCAAAACAGAACCTGGGTGTAAAGAGTGTTTGGAGTGGTATGAGCGGCCAGGATGAAGTCCGTTCCCCATCGGATTGCGCACCGGAGATGGTCGAGCTGCTTCGCAGAAGCTATCTGTTCCGGGTACTCGACAGCAGCCCAACTCAACAAGCTCAGGGTAAAGGCCATTGGCCACCCAAACTTGACATTGTCACCTGCATCATAGTATCCTCCCACCAACTCCACCTTCCCAGAAAAAACACACAAAATAATTTATATGACATATGGTGTACTCAACTGCAATTATCTGTTAAAATCACGCGTATGGTGAATAAAAAATTCACCCGAACCTATCAAGTTTTGAAACGCTGGGTTCTCCTTTCAAGCTCATCTCGTCAATTTAAATAACCCAGATATTGAGCTCGGTTTCGGCTCAGACTCGATAATAACAAACTCAAACTGGCCACGTAATGAATAAAACCCGAACAACTTGTTAAAAGTTGATGTCCAACGTGCACAAATTTGAACTAAATATTTACCGAACACAGCTCGAACGACTCGTTAAAAAAAATGTAATGTACCTCGTTATGACTCCCGTCGTCGAGGCCGGAGTCCCCCCTCCACCTGACCCGCTGGTCCGGCGGCAGCCTGCCGGAGCGCTGCCCCTCGAAGAACAAGACCGACTTCTCGAGCGCGTCGCGGTACTCATAACCCGGCGTGCACGCCTCGTCCTCGTCCTCGTCCTTCTCCAGCTCCTCCTCCTCCGTGTCCAATGCTACGCCGCCGAGACGAAAACACAAGAGCCACAGCAAAAACAAGCCCCAGAGCCGCATTGTGTAGAGATGAGGCCAACGAGAGCGATGATGATATGTATAGTGGTCCGAACCGGGCGTGGCATTGGGCGAGTCCGCACCCAAGCTGCTGTGTGCTCATCAAATCGGGAAATGGAGATGAATGTGGACACATACGGATCGCGATCGCTGCGCTTCGTTTTGTGTTGGAGAGGGTCAAATTGGGCTGGCTCACGTTTTTTGGATGAGCCTAGTGCTGGCTTTTTTTGGTAAATTGTTTCTCAGCCTCTCGAATCGTTTGATGACTAATTTTACCTTTTTAGTGGCTTTGCTTCTGATTATTATTTTTTTTATTTGGGGAGTTGGGAACGTCATTGGGAGATTTTGTTTGTATTTTCTTGAAAGTGGGTAATGACATGAATAAGTGGAATGGCTCTAATGATCAAAAAATTTCTCTTTTTTGATTTTGTGTGTACAAATAAAAATAAATGAGTTTTGGGGGAGCAAGGGAAGGAAGGGTTCCGTCTCTCTCGGCCGCTTACTTGGATTGTCGCTGCCACTCTTATGCTTTCTCTGAGAAATCAGAAAAAGTGTTTAGGGTTCAATCTTTGTTTCTTTCTTCTCGTGGTCCTCTCTCCGGACCCTTGTTTAGAATTTCAGTTGAATTGATCATCTAATATGATATTAGATAAAATATCTTCCATACATAAATTTGAATCTCATTACATGCAATACTATTTTTTGTGTCCAATGGTCTCATACAAGTTTTTCTTACAAAAATGGCATGCTCTCCTTTTATTGGTCTCTCTATAAAAATTCCATCAAACTTCTCTTTATGAAATTTTTTTACCTCTTGATGGGCTTCTTAAATATCATATTATTTAAAGAAAACACTCCTTCAATGGGCTTGTTTCAAACACTTTTCAAAAAGTTCTAATTTCTAATGAATTACTCATATCTATTTTCTAAAAAAAAAGTTATAATTTATATTTAATTTTTGAAATGGACATGTCTGTCAAGATTTGTATGTATTAAAATATAAAATTATAATTGGTTCTTCAATTATTAGGTTTAGTTTTTAGTTAAATTGATCTTTTAATAGCTAGTCACCTCAAAAGTGATTGACGTAAAATTAGTTAAAGAGCTTCAAAGAATTTAAGCTCGAATATAAGCTTCTTGTCTTAATTTTGACTTTCATTTGAGTATTTTATAATTTTATCGTTAGATTTGGTGCTCCCTACTTGAGAGTCTATTCCATTTCCTTTATATGATATTATGGTTGGCTTATGAAAAGGAAAAAATATGTGTTAAAATGACAACCACATCTAAAATGTTATGTTAACCCACTCAATAAGACTGGTTTTATATCGACCAAAACTCCACGTATAAAATGTCATGTTTTTACTTGAGTTTGTTCATACTCTTCATAGGCACCATTTTATTTTTAAATTCTTTTCATGTTAGTTTATATACTTTAAACACTCCCCTTCATGTGTTGTGTTACATGAACTTTTTAAACCCACTCTCACTCATGTATGTCTTGTGCACGTGAGCTTTCTCCCCTTCACCGGGCCATAATTCTTGAACTTACAGGGTATCAAATACTAATTTGACACTTTGATACCCTGACTAATTTTTAGTACCCTACTATTATTTTGGGACAACCTACAATATCCCTAATTGAACCAAATTAAATCGGTCAAATTGAATCAAACCGACTCAATTGGGATCCAACTAATTTTATTTGGCTCGACCAAAAAATTGAATCAAACTCAAGAACTCAAGTCGCACAGACGCAGACGCCTTCGTCGGCGAAGATAACGTCGACGACGATTAGACAAACCAAGGAACTGAGAATATGAGTAATTAAAAAGTAAAAGTGAAGAACATGCTCTCTGGAATTCGATGAGGTGCAGAGAAGAGAGGGAATGGAAGAACCTCGTCGGCATAGACTAGGCTCTAACGAGGGTTGGCTAGGCTCCTACGAGTGTGGTATGAGCTCTGGTGAGAGTAGCTTGAGCTCTGACGAGTAGATAGTTTGGGGTTTGTTTCGATTAGATACATATCGAGTAGATCATATTAGATCTAAAACGGGCATATCAAAAGAATTTAAAGTTAGGCTGGAGGCTGAAATCGAGGTCTGAGGCAAGGCTGGAGCCTGGAGGTTGGAGGTTGGTTCACAAGGTGGATTGACTGCTTCCTGAGATTGGTTTGCAAGTGGAGAGGTGGTTTGCAAGGAGACGACGGAGGAGTCGTTGGGCGTGGGGGAGATGCTAGACGCAAAGGAGACGACGAAGGAGTCGACAGACGCAAAGGAGACGCCGGTCGACGATGAAGAAGACGTTATGTTATGTTTTTTAATTAATTTTTAATCATGAATTATTATTAATAAATAATAATAATATTTGATTTCAAAATAATAATAAATATAAATCCAATTTAAACAAAAATAAACCAAATTAATTTTAATTTCTCAAACCACGGAGTAGTTTAAATATTTTAGAGATAGGTTGTCTCAAAATAATAGTTAAAGTACTTACAAAATAGACAAAATTAATTACATTATTAAAGTTTCAAATTGTCATTATCCTTAGTTTTTCATAATTCATATACAGTAAAACTAATGACACTTTGCTACACCTAACTATAGCGAGATGACACTTTCATATTTAATTTTAGATTTTGGGACATAATTGTAGCGAGATGGCAATTTCATATTTAATTTTAGATTTTGGGACATAATTATAATTGCATCTCAAATATAAACCAAATTGAACAAGATGTAAACAAAATTGAACTAATTCAATTTATATTTTTTTAAACCAATGATACTTTTAAGTATTTTAAACATTTTAGAACTAAATTGTCACACAAAAAAATTGTCAAATTACTGAATAAAAGATAAAAGTAGTTAAAATATGAAAGTGTCATTATCCAGTGTGTTACTTTTCGATGCTTGCTAATATAATCAAGGGTTACATTTAGAAACAACAAGCAAAACATTCATTAAGTTTAAGGATTTTGGTAGCCAATTTTCCCTTAAGTTGGACAATAAAATTGAGACATGTTTGAAAAGAATTGTGTTGGAAATCTAGATTTGGTTTTGGTCTATTATTATTATCCTTGAAAGAGCACATTAAAACCTAAACACCTAAAAGCAGTAATGTAAAATTTCTTAAATCAGAAAAAGAAAAATTCATCGGACTCATTCATATCATCTCTTCTCTGTCGTTTCAATCGAAGCCTGTGGAACACACATCACTCGACTCCTCCACTTCCTCTTCTTCTCCACAAATCTGGTTTCTGAAACTCACTATCTCCTTTTTGCGAATCTCAAACTGTGCCTTCTCTCCTCGAATCCGCAACAATGGCGAGCGAAATCGTGGAGAGAGCGAAAGAGGCGTTCCTGGACGACGACTTTGACCTCGCCGTCAATCTCTACACTCAGGCCATTGAATTGAGCCCTAAGAGCGCAGATCTCTTCGCTGACCGAGCACAGGCCAATATCAAGCTCGGCAACTTCACTGGTACTGTACTGTGCGTTCGCTAATTACCTTTTCAGTACTGTTTCTGTTTCGGTTTCGGTTTGTTCAAGTGTGGAGAGCTTTAGTGTTTGTGAAATTGCAGATTCGCTGTGAAGCGTGAAACTGTTGTATTGGATATGATGGAACCGTGAGTTTTCAATTGAAATGAACAAATTGTGAATATAGATTCAATAGTAATGCGATTAATTCGGTTGAGTTTATAAGTGAAATTTCAATTCGTGTTTGCATAGTTTTTTCTTTTTGTGTACAATTCTGTTTGGTTGGTTTGATATTATTTTGAAGCTAACTTGACCTACTGTTGTGAGCAGAGGCTGTTGCGGATACTAACAAAGCAATTGCGTTGGATCCTTCAATGGCTAAGGCATACCTGAGAAAAGGGTACGAATTTGTTGGTTAAGATGTTAGAACAACAATACTTTGTCACTGTTGTTTATTGACTTCTTAATAAGTAATAATGGTATCTGTTTTTCATAGGATAGTCTTTGATTATTTGATATACCCTGATGTCGCTTCGTTAATTTACGGAATCATATTGAGCTCTATATTTTCTTGCAGCACTGCGTGTATTAAGCTTGAAGAATACCATACTGCAAAAACAGCCCTTGAAGCAGGTGTTTCATATGCACAGAACGATTCGAGATTCACCAAGTTAATCAAGGAGTGCGAAAGGTTCATTGAAGGTATGCTTTAATTTTACAGTCACGGTTACAGATAACATGAGAATGCTATCTGCTAGCCTTAAATTTTAGTCTATGACAATTGAGTGGGTTGCCATTGTTATTCCCGTGCCTGTCATATTCAAGCAATATGCATGGTGACTGTTCATTTCCAAATTGCAAATTAACATTTTCAAATATAATACAATTCTACCAAGTTGAAATTATATTCGAGAATCTCACTTAAGGTAAGTTTTTTGAGCTTTGTATAATCTGCAGATATTATTGCCAGTCTTATTTAGCCATGGTGTTGGGGTAGTTTTAGCAAGAAATAATGTACTTGGTACTTTATATTTTGAGTTTCTTATTTTGCATTTAGGATATCTAAGATTATGTGAATATGGATATTTAATGTTTTTGTATTTGTCCAGAGGAAAGCAATAGTCTTGCCAAGCCCTTTTCACCTGTTGCAACATCAAGTACCCTGCCAGCCTCTTCTGGAACTCTCAAGGAAGAACCAAATGTTTCACATCAACCAAACACAACCACAGTTGGCAAACCCAAATACAGGTTATTGTACTTTTGGTTGCATTTCCTCCTTTTTTTTGTTCTCCAGGTTGCCAAACACTGTGTTCCTTAACTTTATCTGGTCTCATACACTTCAAGCAATTTTTTTCTATGGCATTCTATAAGTTATGATATCCTTTTCACTTCACATATAAAGAGGGGAACTGAGCCATCTCGAGTTGGCCCAGCCCAGTTTGGCCCGTTGGATAGCTACTAACGCTTGCTAGTTTCAGTCCTTACATTTATATTTGTGATTCTATGTCTATTACTAAAGCCACTAAATTATTCTTGTTCCTTGGGAAATAATCTTGCAGTATTGTCTGACAATTGATTGTTGAACAGGCACGAGTTCTACCAGAAACCAGATGAAGTGGTTGTGACAGTATTTGCAAAGGGCATACCGGCAAAAAGTGTAGTTGTTGACTTTGGTGAACAGATTGTATGTGCATATTCTATGTTTACACAGTTATTTCAATGAAAGCTTGTACTTCTGCAATCTAGTTACATATTGCTTTGTTATGTCTAAATAATTTTCCTAAAAAAGCTGTTGACCAATTCTCTTAACTTTTGTCATGCAGCTTAGTGTTAGCATTGATGTACCTGGTGGAGAAGTTTATCATTTTCAACCCCGGTTGTTTGGGAAGGTATTACATGAAATTCATGACTGGCAATAAGGATTTTTGGTTGCATGCATGATATTTGATTATGTGTTTGATTGTTTACTCGATTGATTATTACTTTGAATTTTAGTCAATTGGATTGTTACCCGCATTCTTTGATCCATGCTGTGGGATCATAGGAGACTCTTTGTGAATAACTTCCATATCTGATTTAGTCTAGAGTAGGACATGATGTCTTTGGTACAAATGCATAATTTCTAGGGTGCTAAGATTGTATATATCAAACAAAAGTAGTTCCTTTTATTGTTATGTGAAATTATGACCTTGTTAGACTTGGTGGAATTTATACCTTAGTTATTCAGTTCCCTCCATTTTTTTATTACACATTCAAACAGCCAAAGCAATTTTGAAGCTAGATTTTCATTTGCTTACAAGATTGTAAGTGGGTTTGTTTGACTTTCTAAATTGCACGTGTACTAACATTTTGGTATGGAAAAACAGATAATACCTAGTAGGTGCAGGTATGAAGTATTGTCAACCAAAGTTGAAATCCGCCTTGCAAAAGCTGAAGCTGTTAACTGGAATTCTTTGGAATATAGTTCCGATATTGTAGTTCCTCAAAAAGCAAATGTGTCTGCAGGAGGTATTTTAACTAGTCCTTGTGGGAGTTTGATAACTATTCTTAGCTTTGTTAATTCAGAAAAATAACTTACGTTTTCTGCATGTGTAATGTAATTAGCTTTTTACTTGCAACAAAAATCTGACATTTCCAATGCATATATGGAGGACCTTGGTCTGGTTCATGTCATAGGAAATTCAATTCTTTGCTTGGTTTCTTGTTGATCATATATATATGGGTTATGCAGTGGGATCTCACAGGCCTACATATCCATCCTCAAAACCAAGACTAAGAGATTGGGATAAACTGGAAGCTGAAGTGAAAAAGGAGGTACTTTTCCTATCCATTCGCCTTCCTATATTAGAATTTGCATCTGGCTTCTCATTAGAAACCGAGAAAGTAATAATACAATTTTACATAAATAACTAAAGAGATTTTGATTCTCAATAACTAGTACCAACACGTTAATCATTATCTGTTCCTAGCATTTTGGAAGCTTCCCATTTTTTTATATTGTGATGGTCTGAGTTTCAGGAAAAGGAAGAGAAATTAGACGGTGATGCAGCTTTAAACAAGTTTTTCCGGGATATATACCAAAGTGCAGATGAAGACATGAGGAGAGCAATGAGCAAATCTTTTGTGAGACTTCTACACCCTCGCTTTGATTTTTTGCTTTTGCTATATGCTGATAGAGGACTATGTAGACAGTTGTACCTGTTTGCTTAGTGTTGCAATTATTTCTGAGCATATCTATTTTGCCGTGTTTTCTTTTATTTGTGAAACATGAACTACAACTATAGGTGATATTAGGTGTACTTATGCTTAAGTTAGTTGTTTTGTGAGTGAAAAAATACTAATATTGGATCAAATTGGCGCATCACAGGTTGAGTCAAACGGGACAGTGCTGTCAACAGACTGGAAAGAAGTGGGCTCGAAAAAGGTTGAAGGCAGTGCACCTGGTGGCATGGAGGTGAAGAAATGGGAGTACTGAGTCTGATGCTGCTTTGCTGCTCTGCTGCCATCAATTTCTTTCTTGGGCTCACTGATGTTCGGAAAAGACAATGGCATATCAACACTGATTGTTTATTGCATTGACAACAGTAACCGGTTTTGTCCGTCATTGCTTTCTTATGTTTATTTTCGTTTTTCTCAAACATATAGGATTTGTGTTTGTGCCAACAATTTCTTAATCTGGGTATTTTTTGAAAAATTGATTGATTTGCTAGCTCTGAATCAGTGGTGAGTTGAATTATCCAGTGGTGTGCGAGACAAGCCCTATAATAATTGATTGATAAGCTCAAATAATATTTGACAAATTTGACGCTGAAAACATACGAATCTGGAATATTAAATACCTCAAACTGCGCATTACTAGGTTGTGAAGTTTGCAGATCTGTAAGAAAAAAAATAACTAAACTGAAAATTTGCATTTACTCAAGTACAATCTACATTTTCTCCTATGACCAGTTAGGCACGATGGATCAATGTTTCAAACTGTCCCATTACGAGACCTCCATCATGAATATTACTAGAATGTATTCTACGTGAAAAGAGAGACCGGAGTACATATCATCTTCTGCTGGCTGACCAAGGAAACCCGTCATACTCATTTATACAATGTTCCTAGATCAGCGCGTGCCATCAGAATGTTAGGTCTGAGTAGCGGAGCCTCCATTCCTAGCTAGATCGCTCGCAGATGATACATTTGGAATAGTGGGCAGAGAAGTCAGATTTGGTCTTGTGGCTTGAACTCGCTGGGTTGGCTGTATCATCATGAACTCGCTGAGAGCTGCAGTGTACGCTGAACCTTGAAGGCTTCCACGCATCCGCCCCGTGGGCCGCCAATTTTGCTCAGATGCCATGTTTACCAACCCATCGGTCCTTGTACCTGATTCAGCAACTCGGGCATTTCCGTTTCGCTCCCCTGCTGGTGCTCTAAGCCTGTCGGTGTTGATAGGAGAGATTGGGACAGTTGTGGTGTTATGAACTTGAGCTGGACGGGTCTGTGATTGTCTTGGCATCTGCACGGCTGCTTGCTGAGCTTGAGTTTGTGGGACTTGTGATGAAGGTGTTCTCTCTGAAGTTGGAGAGAGGCTTGGCGGCATTCTTTGATTAAAAGCTTGTTGCAGGTGTGAATTCTGAAAATCTGTTAGAATCTGAGAACTTGCTCTGTAACCGCCACCGGGAACTCGTTGGCCTGACTGACCAGGAGCAACCTTTGCCATGTCAAGAAGGAAAAACAAATATTGAGCAAAAAAGATAGGCTTATAATGTTCATCGTGTACTTAGTATATTGACGAGTATGAATAAACCATGATATGAACAAGAAAAACATATAGATGTAGTAGATTGGCAAACCAATAAAACAAAATGCAATCATAGATGAAAATGGAAGAAAACTGGAAAAATATGCAAGTGAAGTAAAAAGAAAATGGCCCGTTTCAAGTGCCAGGAAATCCTGGGAACTTTGTAAACTCATGGGTTTCACCTCTAAGGCCAGCGACGAGGAGATGATCCAAACATTCCAACAGATTCAGGCAGAAAATAAAGTTTCTTCTCTCCAAGCCGTTCCTTAAGGCTTTTTTGTTTCATTTAAATTTGTATTCCATTTTCCTGTACTATTCCTAGAGTTTCATTTTCCCAACTTGAGAATTGACTCTCTTCTTTAATATAGTTGTTTTATTGCTGACCACAAAAAGTAAAAAGAACATGAATAAACTACCTGAGCAGCATTCAGATCAGATCTTGAAACCTGCTGTTGCCTTTCATTTGCAGAGGGGACTCTAGATTGGTGCGCTTGAAAAGCAGGGCTCGGACTGTTGGTGGTTGGAGAATTCACACTGGGTCTTGATCTTTCCGGTAAAGTTGGCGAAGGGGACTGCGCTGGGAGGGCCTGGATTGCTACTGGAGTTCTGCGTACATGTCTGGGTATTAACGACGACCTCCCATACTCATTACGAACAAGATTGTCAAGTTCAGATGCTTGTGATTGAAAATCGTTGGGCGCAGAGTTTTGATTACTTGTCACCAAGTTTGACAAATGAGCACCTCCAGAAACCCCAGATTCTTGATTGAGTGCACGAGCAGGGGGAGAGCTATCAGTCAACATAGGGGCCGACAATGAATTAGGAGAACCGAGCTGTGAGATGCCACCAGCAACTTGAGCATCTTCCCTGGCAAAAGAAGAAAAGTAAAGACTGGACCAATAGTCATCCACTACTCGAGCGCCTGCAAACTGATCAACCTCATTGGAATTGTTTAATCCTGGCAGCCTAGTTGAGTTTGGAGTAGGAGATTGGCAATTAGGATTAGCCTGGAAAGGTTTTACATCTTCAATTTCGTGTGTGTCTGCAGAAGTCATCTCATCATCGTCGTTAATAAGATCCAAAACAAGGGGGTGAACATCTAGCGTGCTACTAGGCTCTTGCTGATCTACTTTATCGGTGGTTTCAGTGACAGCGGTCCATGATCCATCAGCAGAGACCATCACACCGTCAACACAGTTTCCAACATCTTTAAGAATCTGTAGGGTGTAGAGGATAAAATGAAAAATCATAGGTTTCTATTGAAGAGAAAAAACAATACCATGTAGTAATGCAAAAGCGTAGCTACTTACCTTGACCATATTTTGATCCACTCGGATGTCAATGTAGCACGCATACTGATTACAATGTGGGCAACGCCAGGATGGTCTTCTTGAGTTTATGTCAATAAAGTTGCTAAAATCGAAACACTGGAGCACATGTCAGAGACAGCGAAATTCATAAGAAACAGAGAAAGAATAACTCATAAATGGACTTTCAAATAGTCTAACTTTTGCATCATTTTAAAGCAAACTTAATATTTCTACTAATTGTATAGCAACACACATCTCACAAACTGCCAGATTTCAGAATTTGAACCCAACCAATAATCAGTAGAAGATATTAAGAACATCAGTTTTTGTATAATATGTCGTGAGCTGAAGGTTTCCAAAAAACTACAGTGAACACATCTTATGATCTTCTGGATTCACTATAAAAAAACTGGAGAGAAATCATAAACACCATCTCCAAATTTTACCTTAATAATAACATTGGATAAAAAGTTCAATAAGAATGGGAGCAATACAACTTAAACATGGATACTCGATGTAGGATGGACTCATTTATCATAGAACACACCTTATAAGGCCCTTATTTGTAAAACAACAAAAAAAGTCACGCATTTTCTGACACATTAATCGAAGTACAATATTATCTAGGTTTGGATACTAAATAGAGCACTCACCTGAAGATGTTTGCACGAAAGTCCTTTAACAGGAGTTTTGATTCGTTTGCGACTGTTTAAGATGGAGAAGCAAAAGAACCAATCAGTACATAGTGAGAAAATCATCAGCAGATGAAACAGAAAATCAGGGGACTATCTGCCAATGCACTCCAAAAAAACTGAATAACCACAGAACAAAACATCTGACCACGTATAATTAGGCACTAGACACATAGTATAGCAATGAGCATAGGCCTGACCAATATCAGCCTCGGCCAAAATGCAGAATGGTCTTCAGTTCAAAACACCCCACCATGCATTAAGTGTTTCAGAACAAGGGATGGCAGAAACAAAATCCATACATTTTTAAGATTAATCAGATTCGAAATCAGACAAATCAAGATCCATGTGACGTGTGACGTGTTTGTTTATATCCTCGTACTTTAACCTAAAATCTCATTACTGTAAGTATTAGTTTGCTTATTTTTATTAGATTTGATGTGTTTGTTAGTTTGTGTCCAATTCCAGGGCTTTAGCACTTATAGGAGTCTGGAGCAATATTGGATCATTTGGGTGATATAGAAAGTCTGGCGCGTTCATGCACCATTAGCATGTGACTGTGCGCCAGGAGAGCAGAGCATGCAACGCGAGATAGAACACTTAGACGCCACCATGCATCATTAACATGTGACAACACGTCCTCTGGACAGAAGGTTATGAGCAACAGAAATTTAAGCATGGTTGAATTGTGCGGCTGTGCACCAACTTGGACCCAGATTTCCTATTTCGCTAATTTTGAATATAGGGCTTGTAATTGGGTTATCACTTCATTTCATTCAGGTTAAGGTCACACTGCGTTAGGTGAAATATAGTTCCTAGAACTTCAGTATATAGTTTTTGCATCCTAAAGTATTTGAATGATTATATTTAATACCATTTAGATTTAGTACAACCTAGTTTAGAAACAAACCAAAAACTTGATTAACCTCGATTTTAAATGGTTAGACCTCGATTTGGTTATTCCTTCCCTGAGGATTCCACCCGTGCTTGCCTCGGTATTTTGTTTGAGCCAACTTCGTTATGGGGAATCAACACCAAACCATCAGCATCAAAACATTTACATGCAATTTGTTTTTTGCTGTGTAAGAGAGAACCTACTATTCATAGTTACCAAAGCTAAATGCATGTATTCAGTAGTAGTTCAACATGTTTAATACCAGAAAAGTCTGTTTCGCATAAAAGTATCACGTAAATTATAATCAAATAAAAAGGACTAATACATACCTTATGGGACAATTAAGTGATACCCGTGATTGCCCCTCAATTATGTCAGAATCTAGATCAAGAATGAGAGAGTAAGAATAGGGCACACGATAGTATCATGTGTTCAAACATCTTACACAATATACTTTTTTGGGCATACCTAAATCAGGTGAAGGAACGGCAGGCTGAACATATTCTTGTAGCACTGGAATGTCTTGTGATGGTGTAACACTCATAAAGGCAACAACTATAACATAATTACCTTCACATTTATTGAAGTGATAGTTAGAGTTAGAAGTATATCATGCAACAAAATGTCCGATATACTCTGACATAGAAGACTTAATAAAACACACCATTGAACTGTCCCACAGATTGAAGAAGATTTGTTCCATATTTAAGCATTGAAGTCACATTTGTTGGCAACTGTGGGCCAGAATCCTGATAACAAGAAATGAAACATATAGAATTATAATCAAACCACTGTTATTATTTGCAGGAAGTGGTATTTTCTCATCCAGAAAGTAGAGCAAGTAAACTGACCATGTTGACATTAGTCCTTCCTTCCACAGCTTTTCCATTTAAAAGGAAGCTAGAGTTAAAAAAGGCGCAGTGGTCAGTGGACAATGCAAAATAGCTCTGTACTCACTAACAGAAGAGGGGATAAATGAGTCATACTTCACTAGTAGGGGGGTTATAATACACGCAGATGTTTCTAAATTATCTTTTTGTGCCACAAAAAGGTGCTGCAGGCAAAAGTGAAAATGTAAATGCACATGAGAAGCAGAAATATTTATTTAACCAATTAAGTCGGATAAAAGAAACTAAGAAATAAATGTGGAAACTAAGATTAACAGAAGAACTATTGTCTGCATATATCAAACTATAATAACTTATTTGGTATTGAGATAGCCTACATGTTATGAATGTGACTTAACAACCCAAAGCAGTAACTATTCTACGGAAAATAAATGTAACAGCCAGAAGAGCTTGTAACACAAGCTATGTTTAGTAACGAGATAAAATAGCCGAGGCTAAACTGCACAAATCCAGAAATCATATCCAAATTATAGAAATTAGTTTTTAGTCAGGACTTTATTGGCTTATATATACCAGGAACTGTATGTAAAGATAATGCTTTGCCTTGAGTGAAATGACAAATGGTAATCTATAAAAATAGACGTGAACATAAATGAGAGGGATAGTTATGCAGCATAGCAGTTGTCCAGGGGTGGAATAGTATATCAGAAGTACAATTTTCAATGAAAATAGAAAATACCTCGAACACACAAACATAATAGAAGCAGAGGTTTGGTTTCACCAATAACAATTTGCACATCAAAAGCAGAGGAAACAGTCTACATCATATCAAAATATAAACTAAGCCTGCACGGAAACTACTCCACACACGACTATGAGAAATTAAAAGCTCACTAGTCTTTCTACTGTAGAATGTGAAGTCTGCTTTGGGATATTGAAATCTGTCACATACGCCCCGTATCCAGGCTGCATCCGAACACAAAAAAGTTCCAAATTAAATACCATGCTTTGATTTTAAACTTTTTCAAGAAATGTAAAATGAAAAGAAAATAACCTTCACTTCAAGAGAGGCAAGTATCTGGCCAATTTTCATTTGAGGGTAAAACCTGCAGAGCACATTTTTCAGTAGCATTCATGTATAATATTAATGATACACATAGCTCCTCAGCATCACAGTTCATTTATTACATTACAATGGTTCTGCATCATATAATATCATAGCACAGCATGAAAACAGATGACAAACTTAAATTTGAGATATGGAACTCAGCCACCTTGATGCTACAAGAAACTAGATGTACAAGTTTTCTTTAATGCCCTACTGAAAAAAGACTGTCATCTTCAAAAGAATCTCCAATTATATTATAGTACTAATATACTATAAATTCAAGCTTCCAATTTTATAGATGTTATCTTGCACATCAGTATCTCCAGTATCATTATCCATTAGACAGGTTTCATTGGATCCAAACCACCTTAGATGTCAAGGAAAGCAAGTACCTTCTAAGAATTGTTGAAATAGTAACAAGAGAATGGTTTGCTTCAGTGCCCATGTGCCCCGGATGGCAAAAGCTGCTTCCCGTCTATATAGATGGTAAGATGACTATTAGTATGGTAGTGCATAAACTAGAAACCTAGTCTATATGAACTGTGGAGTAATTAGACCAACCTCATTTGCAAGAGTTAAGAGTTCTTCTGTCTCCTTTCCCGAAAACCATCCAATCTTGCATGCACTCTACCATATAATGAACAAATCCAATTTATTGATTCATGGGTACACACAAATATAAATGTCTGAATATATGAAATATAATTTAGGATACCCAAAAGAAACTCTTATGCACTTGATACAACAATAATAGAAAAATAACGCTCCCTACTTTTCACAGCAACTCTCTTGTTAGGCCTTTTGCAATCATTAAGAATTATTTCAGTAATTGGCTTTCCTAATCTGCCCATATAGTGACCAACTAAAAGTTTTGCATAATCAAATAGTATAAAAGATGTTATGAGGAAAATAAAAATAATTGATCATCTATAAGGAAATTGGACAATTATGTAGAACGGCAGGAATAAATAGGTTAACTGTTGCAGAATGGGGATAAATAGATTAACTTAATGAGCCTAGTCAAAAAGAAGAAGGATGAAATGTATATCCTGCATTTGCACTGTACCTTCACAGAAATCAGCAGAACCATGATTGCTGCTTGTAAAAAGAGATCTTTTCTATGTTGACATATCTGCAGCAGATACAGAAGCAAGTATAAGAATGTCAGTTTGCTTCTAACTATAAATTTCATTGTGAGAGGGAAAGAATATGCAGATATAGAGAATGTAAAGTTCGTGTACCATATGATCCTCCTCAAGACACATATGTTAGTGAAACAAATAGGTACACATATATACATCAAGTACAAAAAAATGGCTCTACTGCACAAAATGATATTGACTGCTAAGCATAAAAATCAAAGTTAAAACATAGATCAATTTATCATAACCACTGTGTTGAACAGCGAGAAAGTGAACCGGGATATAATAAGCTGAGAACGCATCCACCAAAGGAGCACTGAGATCGGTGAAAGGCAGAAAAGGACAAAGGACTTGGAGGCAAAAGTGATCATTATATGAACTTATTTTCCCTAATATTCTTTCTCTCTACTTAGATCCCAAGAGAGCCTGATACAATTAACATGTTATTTGGCCAAGCTGCTGGGATTGCAGAATCATTATCTGGGTCAATGTTTATGTTTGACTTTGACCCACTACACTCCTCTGCCCTGCCAAATGGGTGGTGAATGTCTATCAAAGAAGGGAATGAAAATATATCCAACTCAAATTTTAAGCTTGCACCCACATATATAATTTCTAGTAAATGAGAGACTGCTTAAAAACATATGAGGTTTGGAAGCCTAATGGGTTTCATCTTTGGTGAACAAGCTTAAACCTGACTTTCACCGAACAGTAGCGCTACCATAAACCATCTGAGGAGCTGAGTCATACAGTCATACAGGTACTAGATGAATATGAGTAAATATACCGGACATTAGTATAACTAGTGTATCAATATAGTATAGAAAGTTAGGCTGCATGTGAAAGAAATAAACTTCTCTAAAACATACATGGTCTACTTAGTTGTGCAAAAGCACATGCCATATATAACACTATCTCTGTAAAAACAAGAGTCATATCACAAAGGAAACTAAATTGCTACTAAATCCAAAAGATATAGTGAGCATGTAACATCTTTTTTATTTGCACTGTATCATAGTGCACCAAAATATCAATGGAGAAGATTAAGAAAAAAATAATTGCAAACAGATTATATATAGTGCAACAGGTTTATGCTGGCAACTTAAAAGAGGGGAAAATCGGAACTTAGCATCCACATAATATGATATAAACTTACAGTTTTTAACAATGAAGGTATCTTTCGAATGGTTTCAGGAACCTGATTGTTTGCAACTGCATAATCAATTCCTCTGTATTTGCCAAAGTGAGTCTAGTTAATGAACTAGCTTTTGAAGTAATAATAAAAACAATTAGTTGAAAGACCTAGATATAATCAATTCAAATAAGTTTTATAAGAAACAGATATTATGAACATACATAGCATGTGAGAAAAGAAACCAAAAAGTTAAGTAAAAAGATTTTCAAAAGAGTAACAAAAACAAATGATAAAATGGTGGTAAAAATGTGCCAGAAAATGAACATTATTAAGCATCCTTAACTTTCTGGTAGAGTAATAAGACAAGTAAAATGCTAAGTAGCGAGACTTTATCTTTGAGGTTAGTATATGGTAATACATTATTAGTTTTGCCACAGGTCCACCTAAACATTATCATATATGCTACCCTTATCTTGTAACTTTGAAGTCACCTTAACGCTCAACATCTAATGTCATGTAACACAGTTGGTCAAATAGTTAACCAGTAAAGTTTTCTCAAAAACTTCAATGAGATTTTTTTATCAGGGTGAAGCCCTCCTTCACTTTAATCACAATGCACAAATGATAATTTTAACATCCTCTTCACTCTATCCACCATTTTGAACCACAGTTCGATCTCCAAAGTACCTAAAATGATCACTTTTAGTAACTTCCTCCCAAAATATAATTTGGAGAGTTATATTCAGAAATATAGTGGTATTATCTGTTCCAACCTTCAATGTTTCTTGCTTACCAAAAAAATATATATGTTTTACATTATGTTTGTTCCATCTCCCTTTACCCGCAAGAGATTATATGCACAACACCCACACTGCCTGATAGATCAATAACATTGTCTCGGAATTGTTATACCAGCACACTAACTTGAGCGAGCCTCCACTATGAATCCTACCTCTTTAGAGAAGGCAAGTAAGTGATCTGGAAAGCTGATCTCTATTGTATACATTACAACATAATCTACCTTACAGTACTGTCAAGTCTCTTACAGAACTTTGAGCCCTAAAATTGAAATATGACCCTACAACACAGCTCCAACACATGCAACACCTCGAATCAATAAGCAAATCAGTGCAATTGTTAGATTATCCATTTATTTGTATATTTGGAAAATCTACACATCGCACATTCCTACAAGATGATCAAAACAATTTCCAAAGGGCATGAGCTAAACAAAACGCACTAAGCTCATTCCAAAACCCCAAACATGTGTTACACCTTCAATTCCTCGATACAAATACTTCAATCGGAACAGGCTAAAAGGAGTAGGTACAGAACAGAAGAGAGAGAGAGAGATAGAGTAGTGGTACTACCGAGCAAGGCAGAGACAGAGGTTGAAGAACTCTTTGGGATCGTGGACATGGCCGGAGCCGAAGCGAGTGGCCAGCCGCTCAGCCACGGCGGCGACGCGTAATGAGTTCACGGTTGCTGCAGAAAATTGCTGGCCGGAGAAGACACCGCCCGTCGACGGGCTCATAGTCGTTCCGGCCATTCTCAGAGCCAAATAATTTCGCACTGTCAAATCAGGTTTTTCTTTTTTCTCTCTCTCTCTTTTGTCTTTTACCCACAACTTTATAGCGGTGATCAAAAAGTGCAGCAGATATTTTTTGCGTTCTGTAATTAAATGGAACAAACGGTAAGGACAGCGAGCGATAACTGGCAAATAATTAATTTCTTTCCTTCCTCCGATTCTCTTCCGCTAATAACTAATAATTATTTGAAATAATTGCATTTGCATTACATTTTCCACATATTCAAGTGTTCAAAATTAAGTAAGCGGTTTCGTCTGAGAATCGCTGGAAGAAGACAAATTTTTTGGAGTTCGAAATGCAGAACTATAAATTTTAAGTGAGTTGACAAGGTAAAAAAAATTAGGATCGAAGGAAGAAGACAAATTTGTTGGGGTTCGAAATGCAGAATTATAAATTTTAAGTGAGTTGACAAGGTAAGAAAAATTAGGATCGAAAGAAGACAAATTTTTTGGAGTTCCAAATACAGAACTATAAATTTTAAGTGAGTTGACAAGGTAAAACAAATTAAAATCTAATTGTAATTATCTCTAACTAATTTCTGCATGATATCATATTTTCTCACAATTTTATTTTATTTTCTCACAATAAATCAGTACATGAAAAGATAATGTTAACATTTATGAATATTTAAATGCAACATTCATAATTAAAGTATTATAAATGGGTGATGAGTCATATCTCAAGAACCAAATCTGGTTTCCATTATCTTAACATTTTGACAAAAAAAAAAGTAATTTTGGATAAAGGTTATTTTCCAATCTACTCAACAGAAACATACAATTCGATGTTTGATCACCTGACAAAAATTGGAAATGATCCAATGCAAATTTCCATAAAATTGCTACCTTTATCCTATGTTTAGGCAAAAAAAACAACCAGAAAATGAGGTGACATAATAAAACAAAAACCAACAAACACAACCATAATAGAATGCATAATTTTCATTATACATGAAAAAAAACAATCCATAAGTTGCACTTATAATTAGAGCAGCATTTCTGATTTTGCTGTTGCAGTAACTTCTGTGTCTAGAATTTCTCCTTCGATGTCAAGAGATACCAAATAATAAAACATCAATTTAGCAACCAAGAACCATGTCAGGCAGCAGAAAATGTGAGACATTCAAGGCATGACGAGTATAACCAGCTTATTTGTCGTACTCTTGAGGACCTGGCAATGACCGAAGGCATGCAAAGATTGATCATCCTTTACCCTGAAATAAAACAAAATTCAGGATTAGACCATCACAGAGCTTCGGTAACAACTGGATGCAACTGACTAGAGACAATTGATGCCCATCACAAACAAATGAATCGAGTGTAAAGAAAGCGGTACACTGATACAGTTCAAAGGGCATTATACGAGAATATTATTTCCAGTGTGCCACATGCAGTCAATTTATGATGCATCTCCTATAACTACAGAAGCGATAGTCCCAAAAAGGTAAAAATACTCTTTACGCCTTCTGGCGGATATTTCTACTCCTACCAACTTTGTTCCCATGCAATGATCAATTCAGTGGGGATGTCTCTTTAGAGCCATTATTACCCAAAATCAAACCAGAGTCGTCACGTAAGTTTGATTCTTCATCGCAATTTATTTGGGCTGTGGCCACCCCACGCCTTCTATAAAGAAGCATGATCACCATGGAACTGAAATTGTGTCTAGCATAGTGTGAGTCATTAGAGTTTTAACTTATTCAATTTCCTATCTCATCCACCTAATGCCTTCCTTCTGCACTCATCCTCTTTTTGGTACCTTATGAGGTGGAGTTCCAGGTCTCAACATATTGTTCCCGAAACAAACCTTTCCTTTCTTGTCGGAAGCTTTAAGGATCTGAAACGAGCATGTCAATGTATCGTCCACGCTCATCATCGCACCAGCATTGTCGAACTCCCCACAGTAATTTGGTGCAGAGAATATTGTCACCAGCTGCCGCTTTGCAAAAAACTCGTATCCGTCTTCCACAACCTGGTACATCATGCCCCACAAAAGCAGAAGACAAGAAACATTAATTTCAAAGCCGCTAGCCAACTTGCAGTTAACATATATATGGCTCGCCAAAAAATATACATGTGGAATTCTAGCGTGCTTCATACTGCACCAGTTATATGCCAGAAAATGCACACATGTGATTCGCTTAGACAAATAGAAGGGTGCATTCTGGTCATTCATGTTCTCACTATAAACTTAGACTCAAGCAGAGGGTTAAGGAGATCCTTATTCCCAGATCATAATTCAGCTTATCATCTACTGTATTCAACATATATGTAATTAAGATGAATGTGAGCATGCATATGAGTGTGAATTCCAGCTTTTATTCGTGCAGCGTCAATGATGAAGAAATAATTAGTCCACTGACCGAGAAGTGCAATAAAAAAGTATGGAAAGTATGATTCATCAGTTACATTTACATCACCTGATGAGCTCTGCATACAAGATCAAGGTCATGTTTTTGAAGGAACTCAGCAACCTTGTCAGCTCCAAAAGTATATGAGACACCCCGATCATTCTCTCCCCATCCCTCAATATCTTTATCAGGATCAGCCCACAATAAATCACAAAGAAGACCCTGATCCGGGACATCAACCGGACGAGCAATGTTTCTGATCTGATCCAAATTTTTAAGAGAGGGGGATAATCCACCGTGCATGCAAAGGATTTTCTCATCTATCAGAGCAGCAACAGGGAGGCAATTGAAGCACTCGGTGAAGGCCTTCCATAGGCGAACATTATACCTTCTCTTGCACTCGTCATAGAATCCATAGATACGATTGATAGATGCACATTCATGGTTTCCCCTTAGAAGAAAAAAATTCTCCTTGTATTTGATCTTGTACGCAAGGAGAAGACATATTGTCTCTATGCTCTGCTTGCCACGATCAACATAGTCCCCTAGGAATAAATAATTTGCCTCAGGTGGATATCCACCATATTCGAACAATCGTAAGAGGTCCGAAAACTGGCCATGAACATCACCTGAGCAAGCAGTACGACAAACATATCATTAATTTCTATCAAAAGCCTTTACAAAACCCTAAGAAGTTTATCAAAAGACATAGTTCATAAACTAACAAACGATGTTACTCTCAAGATAAATATAGTATAATATAATTTCTGGGTTCTCCCAAGCCAATGACTAGGATCTATAAGGACGAACTGAGCTCTACTAAAAGAAAAAAAGCAAATGAACTAGCTATGTAAGACTCAGGATTAAGTGCAAACTATAACCATGCACACAAATTTCTTATTAGAATCTAGCTTTGATAATTTTGCCATCCTGGTAAGAAGTGGCAGACACAATTACAGTAAAAATAGAAATGTAGTTCCTATACTGAATACCAATTATCAAGAAGAGCCTCGTCAACCACAAGAACAGAACTTAATCTTTATCGTTATAACCTCAATATAAGTTAATATGAATAACTTAATTTAAATTACTTATTCATCTTCTTAAAAGTAAATCCAACAGAATTTTAAGGGAAATGCTACAGGTCTACACCTTTTCTTTCTTCCTAAGGCCTTATGAGCCAGGGTTGTTGAAAGATCAATCCAACATCAATGACGACCCAACCTGTCCTAAAATTGTTATAAAAAATAAATACTAGTTAACATTGAAGAATTTTAAGTTTCCATTTGGGTTATGACATCTGAAAGGACCGCACTAGAAATAAGAAACTTGAGATACAAGTTCAAGTTGCAAAAGGAAATGTTCATCAGATGAAATTATCCGATCAGGGAAGATTTTTCAAAGAACTCCACAATAGAATACATGCCCGTTGTTAGAAGACTAATCATCAAACTCTTGGCTAGTGAGTTAACAGTATCAAATTTCAATCTACTTCCTCAAGTAAGAAATTGTAAGAGTCCAAAGACCCCTGCATTGAAATTCGTACTGTGGGATCTTCTATGGACATGATAAACTTCTTTTTTTCAACAATTAAAAGAACCATAAAGGATGTTACAGCAGACCAGAACATATAATAAGTACAGATATTTCCAACAAAACTTGGCCCAACTAATGCTATTGTAATAGGGAGCTCCATTCGTAAATTTAGGGGATGCAATTTTTTACCCATTTTCTACTAAATTGACATCAACGAAAATTGTCCCAAGAGAAAATATGGTAAAAAATATCTCTATTCATTCTGTAGACTCTATTCATCCACACCAACGTGGAATAGTGGAGGCTCTATTAAGTATAAATACAAGAAAATACACCTCAACATAACAAAGCAAGTAGTTCTCTCAATCTCGAGAAGGAAACTACAAGCCCCAATTAGCACATCTATACATCACATGAATAGTTGCATAGGTTATGACTGAAGTCCTCACCTCAATACAGAACTGTAAAGGCCAAACTAATTCACATTAAACTTGAACAAAATCAGACTAGCTCATTCCATTCTCATAGTATATAATTCTCAAGTCACTGACTCTCCTGCTTAAATTTTCCTAATGAAAGCATGTATCAGTTAATATAGCCTTAGATGCATGTGCACAAAGCTACTCATAGTGTGGTAACAAACCAGTAGCATCAACAACATACATGATCTGAGAAGGCCCTGCACTCTCATTAACCTCTATGTTGCCCGAACAAACTCTAGATGGTCAGTTTTCACAACTGGTTGGATTTAAGGCGAGGCAAATGCCCCCTAGCTAGGTGTACTATTGGTCGATTTGAAGCAATAATTTTTTGGGTAAGGCAAATACCCCCTAGCTAGTTGTACTATTGGTCGATTTGAAGCAATAATTTTTTGGGCAAGGCAAATACCCCCTAGCTAAGTGTACTATTGATTGTAAGCAATAAATTTTTCTGGGTAGTACACTGCTAAATTCTCTTTTGGGCTAATGGGTTTCTACAATCTCCATGATCATAATCTAAAACACCTTTAGCTCAAACAATAAGAAGAATTTTTTTATAAAAAAAAACCTTTTAATAGAATACAACTTCCTTCATTGCATTACAAATTCCAAGTTTTCAACCTAAAATTGCAGCAAACAACAAGTGGATCTTTTAAGCTTAGCAAACAAACAGAAATTTCAAGATTACATGTTCGTCATGATTATTTCATTGCTCTTACCACAAATCTTGATAGGCGCTTCCAGCTCAAGAAGATTCGGCTGGCTGAGAAAGATCTCCTTGGAAGCGGCACAGAGCTGCTTCATCTCCGCCTCCGTGAGGTTCACCTGCTTCGCCGTCCGGCCATTCTTCGCCTCCGTCAACCGCCGTATGATATCGTCGAGCGCCGCCACCTCCATCTCAACACCAAACCCTAACGCCTCTCTCTCTCTCTCTCTCTCTCTCTCTCTCTCTCTCTCTCAGAATTTGCGTCACCAACCAAACGGAGCGACTTCAGAGACAAAGAACCCGATACCGGCGGAGAGAGAACGATCCGCCGTTAAATCTAACAGAATCCGGCGAGCGTCTCTGTGTAGAATCTTAACGGAGATTGTGGATTTGGGCGTGAGCCGACGAGTGGCGGCTATTTCCCGCTCGACGTTGACGGAGGGAGTTAAAAGGGAAGAGCAGGGAATGGGATGGGACCCATTTTATATGAACCGTAAAATTGAGCCCTAAAAAGAAATACAAAATTTGATGCAAACCCTATCTGCAAAAAATAATATGGAGCGTGCCGGTTGCACCTGCGGCGCCCACTTGGTTGGTTATTCGGGTCAACTGTCTGGTTAGTGCTGTGAGATGACGTGATAATGATTCTTTGTTGCGAATTTTTTGTTTGGGGTGAAGTAAACATGACAAATAATAATGATTTTTAAGTGTTGGGATGGTTTTTTCAATTCATTATATAATTAGTAGAGTAATAGTCCAGGTGTGAATAGCATACTAAATTTTGATTCTTTTGATTATAGAGGGTATTCAATTAGAATTTTGAATAATTTTTAAAAGTTCATAAAAAGTTTTGATAATTTTAATTGAATGATTTCAAAGTTCATGATTAGAGGTGATATTTCAAAAAAAGTTTAGTATGGTTATCAAGTCTCTCAAAACCATCAAAAGTCATCAATTTATTAAAAAAATTCCAAATCATTGACTTTTCTAATACCATCGAATTTAAAAAGTATTTTTTAAACCATAATTGAATGTTAGTACAGTTTAAAATATTTTTAAAGTCATGATTGAATACTACAAAAGTTTAAAAATATTTTTAAAGTCATGATTTAATACCACAAGACTTGGAAAGAATTCTCAAATTTATTAAAATCCTAATTAAATACATCTCCCCTAAAATCAAGCTTCAAATTTTATACAAGATAAAGCATAAATAAAAATAATTGTTTATTTTCTAATTATTTGTAAATAGCTCTAACGACACATCTCGGCGACTTACTAAAGTATGTAACTTCTCTACTTTGAACATGCCTTGGTTGCTAGGGGTGAATCTGATGATGAGATCGTCGAATCGATATTAACCTGGTGAATATCGGGCCTTACCAATGAGGAGCACACCATTAAAAAAAAGGTCACACGCACAATAGAGCTCATCTCTGACCCAAAAGACTAGTCTGGTTGGTCTTAAGTCCAATGTGTATATAAACTGTACATATACCACGTACTCTTCCGATGTGAGATATGGACTCCATGTGGAATCCTAACAGTGTGGCGGATCTCTTTGTAACAGGCTTGCTCGCTTGGAATGATGCTTTGATCCGAGCCTTGTTTGAAGAGTAGGAGGTCAACTGCTTGTTGTTTATCCTTCCAAGGCTTGAACGAGGCTATGATGATTAGAGATTATTTTTTAAAAAAATCAGGGCATTATTTAGTTAAGAGCGCCTACCGATCGTTTTTTAATAAGGGTGGGATGTGGTCCTCGGAGGATAGGAGTTTAATTTGAGAAAAAGTGTGGAAGATTTTGTTCCAGCTAAGGTTCAACTTTTTCTTTGGAAGGCTCTATCGAACGGTATTCTTTTTCGGGTTCGATTGAGGGATAAGGGAGTCCTAATAGATCTCGGTTGTTCGATATGCTAAGAATCGGAGGAATCTATCACCCACATCCTTTTGACATATCCTCGGTTAGACTCGATGTGGAAAATATAAGGGATGAAGGGGTGAGTGGTAATGTCTTGCAACGCAAACCTATTACAGTAGATACAAAAGATTATTTGTCGAGATAGGGGTGGTTAGAGAAATGGGTCATGTTGGCATGAAACATATGGGTGGGTGGAAATCAGACGGTCTAGAGAAATAGAATTTTGAAGATTTGGGGAATTAGTTTTTGAGCAGATGTTCTCCGGGGATTGGGTTGAAAGTAGAGTTTGTGACTCGGTAACTCAAGCTTTGGGTGGTCATCAAGGTGGTCAGAGCTGGAGGAGGGTTGTATGCTAGTTAGCGTCGATGCGACCTTAGCATATTTGGGGAGTCGTTATGGTTTTAGCACGATAGTAAGAGATCATACTGGTGAAGTTATGGTGGCTCATTGGATGTTGACGACGAGCGTTGGAGATCATGTGGTGGCTATATCTCTTGGGGGTGCAATCGACGCTATTATGAATTAGCGAGAAGACCTGGGAAGCGGTATGAATTCAGAGGAATTGCCTAGAAGTGTTTCAAACTTTAGTTACTTCATCTGAAATTGCTTCTATCTTTGAGTCTGTCATTGACGATTGTAGGAGCTTGGTAGTTGGTTCTCAGTGTTTGATAATTAGTTTTTGTAAACAATATGAGAATAGGGTGGCACATATTCTAGCTCACGCGTCGCTGTCTATGGCCAATTGGGAAGGAGAGATGGGTTATGTCCGTCCGAGTTTCGGTTGTTGATAAATGTTAACATGATTTGTAAATTTATTATTGTATTTGGCTTAAAAAACATTCCTCCAGAACTAGTCACTTCAGTTACGAATTGTAGTAGGGGCCCCGTATTTCATACTATACTCTATAAGCAAACTCTTTTAGTATCGTGAAATTGGAAAGAAAAAAAATCCGCACCTGCCAACTCAGCACGAACGGGCCACATGTCATGTTCTCGCTGGTTATCACGATTCCCACGTGATGGGAATGTTCTCCCCAAATTTCACTTCTCAATATATAGGTGAAATCATATGTAAACTGGATATAAAGTACGAACTGTCATAACTAGTAGAAAGTAAATGTGAACTGGTGTAAACACAACACATATAGTAAAAAGTGAGTGAACCAGTAGAAATAGATAGACCGACAAAAACACAAAAATGACCGTGGTATAAATTTACTATAGCGTGTCGCGCTAGTATAAATCTTTTCAAATGAACGATACTCATATAATTATCCTAGTTAGTATTTATACTCAGTACCCATCGAAATGCATCCGTGCACATATATTTCTAACCAAATCAATATGGCCAAAATTTGTACCATATTGGGGTAAATTTGTAATTCAAGTAATCCCAGTCATGAGTCAACTGTGTATTTCCACCCGGTCGGTTCTCGAACGTCCAATCCATCTCCTCACGTCACGAGGCATCGAGACTGATGATTTTAAGCCTCTTCTAGTTTCTGACCAGTTGACCATCATAATCAGACTCGTGTCAATTTCCCATTGGCCATATCACCAATCCTCAAACGCCTACAGTGCGGCTTCAGAGCACCCAATCATTCTCGCGCACTTACACTTATGTTATGGATAATGCCACGTCGAAACCCAGAAAAAGGGCAGAGCCAGCAAGAAGACACAGGCGTTAATAGCTTCCGGTGACGCCCACCTCACCGGAATATTCCCCATCGACGGACCATCTCTGCCCTTTCCCGAAAACTATATATACCTCTCACTCTCATCATTTCGTGCCCTAGAAATCCCCATTTCTTCTCCACCAGCCGCGTCATGCTCCTTCCTCTCACTTTCGTCATGTCTCCTTCGCCTTTCCGCTACAAATCCACAGTTTTGTCTCGTTTTCTGATTTTTCTAGCGAAATCTGTACTCGGACGTCTAGAAACTCTTCGTCTTCACTAATTTATGGCCCCTCGTTGAGAAAATCGACCGGTTGATGTGAGTCTATTTCATGTTTTGAGTTCCGATTTGTGTTCTGGCGATGGATTTGGAGAGATTTGGTAGAGGTGGAGTTGGAGTCGATGAAGCTGAGGCTCGCGAATCGGACAGTGTTTCGGTTCTTGTGAGCTGTCCAGGAGAGAGGTTCAGCTCTTTGGTTAGTGATAAAGGTGATTTTCTAGCCCATTTATGTGTAGATTGTGTGATTTCAATTGTATGATTGACTTGTTCTGTGTTTTTGTTTGCTCATCATGTTTACAGGTAATGTTTGGTGTGTGGGAATATGGGAAAGTTTAGAGAAATGGAAAGGGGATGTTGTAATTACTTGTTTTTAGGCGATCTTTGGTAGTCCCGGGATTGAATCAATGATTGGTATGGATTTAGAAAACTGAATTCATGTGTCCTCTATTGGAATGTGTGTATTTTACCTTTATCCGTCGGTTTTAAGTAAAGGCTTTTAGGAGGAACGAAGAACTGCATATATAAACCAGTGAGGAAACTTGTATATTTTCTGGTTGTAGGATAGTTTTGGATTGACCAGGCTTGTGAGCTCTGTGGATTTAGCATGAAATTTTGATTAGATCAGCCTAGTGTTTTCTATCAGCCCCATTATTGACAAATGTCATCTGATTCCTACATTTGCACTCTATGATGATTGTTTTTTCTCAGAGATTTTTTATCAGCGCCAAAGTAATGTTAAATGGTAACTGAGCCACTAAAGTTCCAATCTGAAGTGAGTGAAGGATTTTTCCGTTTCTCAGCTTAACTGTACCATATTGAATCTTGTTCAGCGGCATTTGCAGTTGATTTTTTGGGCTTATTGTATGACTGATTCTGAACTTATAACATATTTAAGTCTCTAATGTTCTGAATATGGTAGCGAATTTTTTTGGTTGGGGTGAATGAAATGTCGTGGAGAATGCATAAATGTATAGAGATATGTTCCCTTAAATTTGTATACTTTGTTATTTAGTTTAAATTTCAACGGTCAAGTGTGATTGATGGACTTGAACTGGAAAATAGTATCGGAGCTTTGGAAGTGCGGTTGAGGAAGTACGCGAAGCAACTTGAATGGTTACTGTATTTTTCAATTAAAAGGATGAACAAGATTTAGCTTTCTTTTGGGTTTTTCATCTCATTTCTTATGTAACAAATATGGTGTGGATTTACTTCTATAATTTCAGGAATTTCAGGTTTTGGCAATAATCTGATTGATTCAAGTTAACTTTGGAAACATTTAGTCTTATATGTTGGGATTTATGTTCCAATTCTGGTCTATTGGTTTTAATATCTGATTCTTTTGTAATCATACATTGCAGAAAAAAATCATTTGATCAAGCAAAAGAGCCACGCAAATGGCAAGAGAGGTGAGAAGCGTAATCTGAAAGTTCATGCAAAGAGTAAATATGATACTTTCCCAGTGAAAGTGGGTTCAGCGAGTTTCAGTACATCTGTGGGAGGGAGCAACTTGCTTGGTATAACATTGCTGTCCTAGATACCTCATTCAGAAGGCGTTAAGCCTTGTCACAGAAAATAGCTTGATATCTTGTTTGCCTTGTTGCTACGTTAGTTTCACTGACAATTATTCAGGCTCTGCTGTTCTTCTGTGCAAACTGCAATCATTCATCTATCTTTGGGTTAAGCAATCTGGTAGCACATCTTACATCTGAACAAATCTACTTATCAAAGCATGAGACCTATGAAGAAAGCTGATTAGAGTCCAACAGAAAATCATAGCTATTTCTCCTTTAGATCTGTTGATGTTTTCAGTGGCACCATGCACTTTGAGATAATGAGCTCTATGTTTCACATTCCTTTTCTGTAAAACCACACGTTTTCTTCCTGACTGAAGTTATTCAGCTCTTTGTATTCTCTGTTTAGTATATGGTCGGGACCTATAGAAGTTTGTGAAACCTTGTTATATGGCATTAATAACGATAATGGTAATTTCCTCTTTTTGTGTGTGCTTTTATTGAACACCAATATGCTTCTTCTTTTTTAATTTGTAGGACCAACAAAACTCTTCTCTCTACGTGTCAGGAATTATCTTTATCGTAGTTGTTCCTCATTTGGTAAAATTTCTTTGGATGGTCATATATGTGCGCAATCTTCCCAAACTTTCGCAGAGCGTCTTTTTCAGACTAGAGCCTGTGACCTAAAGTTACAAGGCACGACGAGGCTCACCTTCATTGGCAGCCTCAAAAAGAATTTGTTAATCTTTGTTGACATATGATTAAAAAATTTGCTGGGAAGAGATATTTTGTCGTGCATTTCATATTCGAATATGACATGTGTTATGTATATAGCAGCTAGTGATTTGTATGGTATGTGTCACTGATTACTTCTGCCATATGTTATGGAGTCAATCTTCCTTTGCTCTCCATAACAAAAATTTGTAGCTCTTTCCTACTTGTATTGCTCCAACTTCTTTCTCAATCTCCTATCAGTAATATGTAAACAGAAAAGTGAACCATATTGAACTATGCATTCTTCAGTTCCTGCATTACAAGGTTTATAACTAGTATTCATATAAAATACATAAATTAACTCTCTATATCGATGTTAGGTTATGGTCTGAAGTCAGATGCCTATGATGTCACGAAGCTTATAGATGATTGTTCGTTGATTGGACTCCTCGATGGCACTTACAAAGCTCCTAGTTTGGGCAAAACCACGGGAAAGAAGGAAACAGTTACCAGTGAAACTTTTCTGCATTCAGTTAGAAAGGCTGGATCAGTTATCGACCTCCTTAGGCCTCTACAACCCCAGAAGTTCGCTGACACGGATAGCACTTCTTACCATAATATCCCTGCATGCCTTCCGACCATTGTTACATGTGGTGCCAGTGGTAGTAGAAAAACTGGCACAATAGACTTATCTTCAGTTGACGAGGTTAGTTGGTATGCAAATTCTGAAAAGCTGATCAGACATAATGGACTGGATTGATTAATTACTAAACATAGATTGCAATTAGGAACATATCTGGAAAGAGCTTTCTCTCTCAAGACATCCGTATTGAAAAATATCAATCTTGCCATCTTAATTTGCTGGTAGTTATTGAATATTTGAGAAATCTTCTGCATAATGTGCCACTTTGAGAAAATTGTTGTCCATGTATAACAGGTGAATATAATATTGTTTTTTCTACCTAAGGAGTCTTGCATTTGTTATAATTTAAAACACAGAGCTACTACTTACTTTTCTAGTCAAGGTTGCACATTAACGAATGCTTATTTTGCACCTTATTTTAAAGAACCAGGATCACCTTAGCAAGCCTGAAGTTCCTGGCGATGTGCTTGATTTCCCATCATATCAACCAACAGAGATTTTGGAACTCCTGTCACTTCCTCCACCCAAGGATTTGGATTCTTTGCTCCAGGATATGGTGAAGCCTACAGTATCATCAAGGAACACTATTGATGTACGTCCAGGCAAGCAAATAGCTTGTCGCCCAAGCTTGCCAGCTTTACCCTGGTCATATAATTTTAATGTACAAAGTAGGATCAATGCTGATATTATTAAGTTATCTTCAAATAAAAATGCATGCGTTGGTAGATGGGGAAGAATAGGAAAAAAAGTTGGACATGTTGGGGTTTCCAGCCATTGTTTTTCAGACTTGGACTCTCTCAAATATGACAGCAACTTAGTTCCTTCTGAGAGACTAACGCCATGCACTTCAGAAAATAAAGTTGCACCATATATATCGGGCAACCTACATTGGTCTGAGTGGGGTTCGTCCTCTTCAGCTACATGTTCAAAAGCTTCTTTCCATGTTTCCTTAGGTAAGGATTTCTTCAAGTGTCAGCTTGTTCTGTAAACAAATTCTTGGAAACAGTTTCTTAGACTCTCTTGAGTTGTTAATCAAGACTTTTTTCCTCTTGCAGATGCAGAAACTGGAGGAGTCGGGAAGTATGAAGGAAATGGTATGCTTTGTTTTCATTTCTACCCATCTTTTCATTTTCTAAATTATAGACACCAGACTGCCTGCATAAGTGTCTTCCACATTTGAATTTGTGTTTTAGATCGTGATACAATATTGTCCAAAGAACTGTCTGTTATTCATTATCTGATTCCTGGTTGCTAGAATAAGGTGATTTACTACTTGAATCATTCAATTCACCCCTAAATGATTTGAATCAACTTCAATCCTAAATAGGAGATGGATATAAATTTTTGCAAATCGTGATGACTTATGTCAAATCTATTGAGTTTGATGGGTAATGTAAGTTGGTCACAATCAATGTGAATTGGACCTGATTTTCACAATATGAAAATCTTAATGTTTGTTGTTCGTCCTTACCAGATTTATACTAGAACATCATCTCCGGCATCTTCTCTACCTATCTGGAATATCATGAGGCCACTCTGAGTTCGGTTTGGTTGGACAAAATAAACCTAGAAATACTCCATAATTTTGTACTTAGTAATCTAGTATCAGTAGCTTGAAAACCATGCACATTCAGTAGTGTTAGCTTTAAAAGCTTTAATCCTAATTGATTGGCTATATGTTTATTATTTAAGACTTTTTTTTGAGGAAATTATTATTTAAGACTTTGTTGAATGGTTTAATTCAGTATTCTCAATTTAACCTACTAGCTAATTTAGCTAGCATAGTCTCATAGAGCATATTGTTCCTGGCGATGTTTAATCATTATGTTTCTGTAATAACTATTTTCTCCTATGGCAGACGAGAATTGTCCGAGAATCCTAGCAGCTGCCCAAACTCTGATAGACATTATGACAAATACAGTAAGGCAAGATAGAGATGCACTGACAACATGGCAGAAGAAGGCTTCGCAAAAGACCTCAAAAGCTCGTAAGTCAAGAGCGATTGACAAAGGTCAGGACGTATCTTCCATCACAATGTCATTCTTGGGATCTGACAATGTATCAAGAAGTGCTAACCAAGCACTCCCTTCAAAGAAGCTTAAGCTCTCCACGACGGAGAAAAAGAAAGATCCTGGCCATGCCAGTAGTGCCAGAGAAGGACCGATAAACTGGTCAAGTCCCAAATCAGTTAGATCGTCACCCAATAACTCAATGAGGAATTCAATTGCAGAAACAAGTCACTCTTCTACTATTGTCGTGAAGCAGTCATCTATGATGCCCCCGCCAACAAGGATTTCGGGTAAGGCACCCGACAGCAAACATAAAACAAGGAACTTCGTCGTGGAGTGGAAACACACGGAAAGGGAGTCAATTACAGTAGCTAGAGGCTCCTCTGCTAATACCATCAAGCAATCACGGGTTTTGGATAATTCTCGTGACAGTGAAAAGAAACGCAAGGCTCGTGACAATGAGGAGAGAGCAAGAAACTCAGAGGTTGATAATTTGGTGATAAATTGGCATCATGGGGGAAGAGGCTCGATTACAGAACCAAGACACTCTTCTTCTCATTCCTCAAAGCAATCGCCAGCAAGAATCTTGGGCAAGGATCGTGACAGTGAACATAAGCTGAGAAAATTAGTGGTAGATTGGAACAATGGAGGAGAAAGAGATTCAAATACAGAAACCAAACACATATCTACTAATACCATAAAGCAGCCATTTACAACACCCCCACCAGCAAGGGTTTCTGACAAGTTGAGTGAACCTGAGCAAAAGCGCAAGGCCTGCGACGGCGAAGAGAGACCGAGGAAGTTAGTGATGGATTGGCGCAACTTAGGGGCGAGGGAGAGGATGGAATAATGTGAAATGTGTTGACTACAGAATGTGATTTCTCATCACTCCATTGGTAAATGTGTGTACATAGGTGCTTCAGAACAGGGTTGTTGTAGGGAAATGGTGTAAGGTTTGTCACAAAAAGTGAAGTGCTGTAACATTAAGGACAGTTGTAGAGATCATTCAAATGAAAATAGAAATTTCACTCATCCCATTCTGTACAATCTGATTTTCTGTTAAAAACAAACTCAGATTCAAAATCTCCAGAGACCCTTTAACAATTTTTTTTGCATCAGTGATCAGTCCTTTACAAAATGTAAATCCAAAATTTACAAAACATTTTCTTAAAGTAGTATGAAACTCTACTATCACAAAGGGGATGTAGCTCAGATGGTAGAGCGCTCGCTTAGCATGCGAGAGGTACGGGGATCGATACCCCGCATCTCCAATTTCACATAAATCTAATACAGCTTCCATACGTCGTCGTTTAAGGGGTTTGTCACCTACCTTTGGGTTGAGGTTGAGCCTCGATGGACATGTCGGTGGAGTATGGGCCCATATTTGTGTGCTACATTCCCACCACCTGGCCCCATATGACGGTGGATATTTTGCTGAAAGTCTTTGGGAGTTAGATCCTGTCTCCTTGCAAAATATATGCTGAAAGAAGCTTCTATTTATGGACATTTGATAACCTTAAACTCTTTCTTATTTGAATATAAGCCGTTAAGAATACATAACCTGGACTGAAATTAATTAATTTGAAATTATCCGATTTGACCGGTATTTGGGGCCATTTTTGCCGTATCGTCGGGGATATATGAAAATTTACTGTTTACAACTCAATCTGCAAGTTCGTTAACAAGACAAATACCCGTAACTAAGTCAATGCAGTGTTTTTTTAGTTTAGTAAAGAGGTTTATAAGAAAAATGAATGTAAATCTCAAATCATAATTAACCATGAATTCTTACAAATTTAAGTTTTGAACTGTGACTCTAAAACCATGCCTCAAGAATGTTAGTAGTATAAGAGAATCACTGTTACTGTTAGGCTAATAATGCAAGGGATGAAATAGACAATACAGTGATTGCTTAACATGTGTGAGGTACCAATTTCTATATTTGAGTGTGGTAATAGAGATTTCACTTAATCCATTATGTATAATCTAATTTCACTTAATCCATTATGTATAATCTAATTACCTATTAATAAATAAGCCTTTTGCTTCAAAATCTTGATAAACAAGCTATTTAAGTTAGTTCTCACACTCAATCACTACATATCAGAACGATGGTTTATGAATTTAGACTATTTTATTCTTCTAGTATACTAAAATTATCTCAAAATTAAATAACTTGAGAGCCCGTAGCTATACTAATAACATTAAGATGCTTTGTTCAAAAAACTAGAAAATTTGTTATAAACACAACAAAAAACACCATCATGAACGGGATGTAGCTCAGATGGTAGAGCGTTTGCTTAGCATGCGAGAGGTACGGGGATAGATACCTTGCATCTCCATTCCCAGTGTTATAAAAATCGTTAGGCGCTAGTCAATCGGTACGAACAAAGTCAGCACACTCACACCTAAATAATTTCGACATGTTTTTATGCAACACCCAATTTACATACCCAAAAACAAAACACAAATCATCAATAAAAATAAAAAAAACGCCGCTAAAACATTTGATCTAGGAGTAAAACAAGAGCCATTGCAAAAACAGGCTGAAAATTTGGGTACACGAGCAAAAGAAACACATCATCCCCAAAACACACCCCAGCTCCGCCCGTCGCCTCCTTCCTCTTGATCTCCGCCACCACTCTCCCCCTCCGGTCCGACACCTTACATGACCGGCTCGCGTACGATCCTCGGATCACATAATCGTACCTCCCATCGCAACACCCTCCTAGAAACACGCACGCCAACGACATGTTATTCATAATGCTCTTCCTCACACAACATATCGGCTTCTTCTCGCTCCTCGCCGCGCCCTTCGCCCTCACGCAGCTACTCTCGTCTCGATCGAGCTCTTCGTAGACCATCCACTCCGGCAGTACCAATCCCAATCTCTGAAATTCATTTTAAAATAATGAGTAATTCATATTCTGAGCAATTATTAAAAAATTATTGCAGCTAGATAAACCTGCAAAAATCACATTTACAGTTTGGTGAACATGCTGAAATTACTTTTGCAGCTAAATACATAATATTTTTTCAACTTATTCAACTTAACATGTAACTTAAAATTCTCTTTTCGCTCAGGGTATGTTTATACACCTAAGCTTTACAGATTTAGATAAAAAATTATAAATAAGAAATTTAGATGACGTGACAAGTTATAAATAGTTTATAAAGTTATCTAAGCTTTTTTTGGGTAAGTATCAGTTTCATGCCTAAATCATCGAATAGAATGGCTGGTCGATTCCTTAACTAAGGCGGCTCTATCTGAGACTGATTGGCTATCAGAGGAGGCATCTGTCCTCCCCCTGATCTTTCTGGCTATGTTGCTCGATATTTGGTTTAACCTATCTGTTTCTGGGCGTTAAGAAAATGTGTAAGAGTAATTCCGCGGGTGTAACTAGCTGCAATCATCTCAATTATTAGTGATTTGTAGTTAATTGCTTTACCTTGCGACGGGACATGGCGAGGAGTGACTTGCCGGAGGCGTCCATGAGGACGAGGGGTTCGGGGCGTCCGAGGTAGTTGTCGACCCGGTAGACCAAATTGCCGGAGGAGTCGATGACGGTGAAGCCGTCGCAGCTCATGACGAGCGACCTCCGCCACACCGTCAGGGTACACGTGGACGCGCCGCCGCCGCCGTCGGGCTCGTCCACGTTGTCGGCGGCGTATTGTCGGTGCTCTTCGTGTACGGTTCTGGACATGGATTTGAACAACGGAAATAGCTTCATCTTTCGATCTCACACAAACTTTGAAATTGAAATTGAAATTGAAATTGAATTGGTTTTGTTGTTGTTGTTGTTGTTGTTGTGTAGAAAAAAAGTAGAGGTTAGTATATGGTGAAGAGAGGGAGATATTTTATAGTGTCTCTCATCTGCTGGTTACACACGTGCTTCACACGCTGACCAGTATGGCACGTGACCGACTAATAAAGAGCCCGATTTAATGGAGCGTGTTCTCTAAGGCGCGTGGGACTTTCGACTCGTTTTAGCTCGCGAGTCCAATCGTATCTCCAATGCAATTTTTTTGGGGTAAATTACACTAAATTGTAAATTGGGATGCACAAACAAAATTTTAATATTATTTCGAGTGCAATGTATCATGTAAATTGCAACTTTGCCAGCAAATTGTTTCACCCAATTTGGTTTAATAAAGTGCATTTTTTCAAAATAATGGTATTTATACAGATTTTAATATTTTTAAAATCAAGGCATTTTATTCATTTAAATTGAAACGCATTGACTAAGCTTTCACGTACGAACAAACGGTGCAGTCGAATAAGTTGACATTCGGAATCTCGGTCCTAAGAGCGAATTTTAACAAATTAGGTCCTTAATCAGTGAGTCAATTCATGTTGTTTTATTTATTATTTATTAATCACATTTAATCAGTATATTTAAAAGAAGATTGAGTTTAATTTAATATATATTTTTATTTTCTTATGAAGAAACGTACATTAAATAATAATTTTTAAAACACACTCGTATAATAATCATAATATTAATTTAAAGGGGTAATTTCACTTAAGTAACCACAAAAGTTTGTAGTCTCACTTACGTCACCATAATTTTAATTTAATTTATGAGATCAATGCAATGAACTTTTGTCTCACTGTTGGTCTCTTTTTATTTTGAAAAGACCAAAATGACCCTCACCTCTTTTTTTTCTTTTTCTTCTTCACGATCCCTCCCTCACCTCCTTCATCGACCACGACCCTCCCTCCGCCACATCTTCTCCCGCTTCGACCTCGCCGGCGCCTACCACCTTCCTCCGGTGGCGCCACTGCCCCTTCCTCCACCTCACCCACATCGGCACCTTAGTCGACGATTTCTTCTTCTTCTTCTCCGACGACGACCGCTCCGTCTTCGGATGGAGTCGGAAATGACACTTTCCCCTCCATCTTCCTCTTCCTTCTCGCCGATGATGTGGGTCGAGTTTCTGGAAATTGTCTCGGCCAGAGACGGACATGGCCACCACGCCGAAACGAGAAAAAGATAGGGCAGCTAGGTGGATGACGTGGGTGAAGGGAACGACGTCGTAGGTGGTGGTCGGCGGTGGAGTGGAGGGAAATGACATTTTTAAGAGAAATGACATATTTTGAAAATTTGAAAACAAATTAGGGGCATTTTGATCTTTTCAAAATAAAAATAGACCAACAGTGAGACAAAAGTTTATTTTAGTGACCTGATCAATTAAATTAGAATTATGTTGACCTAAGTGAGATTAAAAACTTTTGTGGTGACCTCATAAATTAAATTAGATTTATGGTGATCTAAGTGAGACTACAAACTTTTGTGGTGACCTAAGTGAAATTACCCCTAATTCAAATAATAATAATAATAATAATAATAATAATAATTATTATTATTATTATCCAAGGTTGGAGTGTAAAAAACTTTTAACCTTGAAATGGTAAAGTCCTTTTGGATTTTATACCAAAATATCATTAAGAGTTGAAAAGTGGAATTGCTATAAATAGAGTGATAAAATTCTATAAATATGAGAATTGATATTCACAATCTGATGATATAAGAGAAAAGAAAATTTTTAATTTATTTTGAACCCATTTGTTGTCTTTCTACAAAGATAAAAAAATGATTTGACCGTCATGCAGATCTAATATTTCCAACTCAATAAATTTTTTGATACCACTCGCAAGCATTACTAAATTGGTCCCGAACCCGCTTTCTCATTGTCCCTAACCCTAAGAGTATCAATTAATATATAAAAAATTAAAATTTTGTGGTTCAGAGGAAATTATGAAAGAAACAAGTATGATAATAAAAAACAATACGCAATAATAAAATTAATAAAAAGACAAAGCCTCACAATCTCGTGGCTTTGGACAGATACACCAAGAACAAAATTTGGAATCCATATGTGGGTGAAACCCAAGAGAGTTGTTCTGGATTTGTCCGTCGACTGTTTTTACACATATATTAATGTTAATTGGTGCTGTCCAAAAATTTTCTGCTTCATTTATTAATTAATTAATGCAACTTGGTACCTATCGATTATAGTTTTCAGCTAAAATCTAAATCATGCTGCATTTAAACAAAATCCACTTGACGATCGAGTCCATAATCGCAATAATTAGCTAGGAGACGTGATGATGTGTGCTTCTGGACCACCATTTGATTTTGAACTTATTTAACAATTATTATATAGAGAGAAGAAATTCGACCAAACATATTGTTATAATAATGTGTGGAATGTGATAAATTTATAAATATTGGGAGTGTTATTTTAAAAAATATCTGACCCCATGGAATCAATTTCAAATCTAAAATTTTAACTTATTGATAAAAGACGAAAATAATATAGTTTTTTTTTTTGAGAAATAACCTACCCATTATTATTATTATTCTTGTTATTATTATTATTATTATGACAAGTTTTGATACAAATTACAATACAAGAGTAAGATCAACATGGAAATTCTCTGGATCAAATTCACGGTCAGAGTCCGAATGAGTCAAGACGGCTATAATATGAGTCAAGTCGGCCATAATATGAGCCACATGATTCCCTGGCTTTTTAACAAATTGAATATGAAAGTCTGTATTATTGTACTTTAACAAGAATCAGCGAACCAAGTAACGAGGAATAATGAGTACGGTTTTGCAGGCACTGGTCTTGTACGAGGTTTGAGGGAAAATTGTAAAAATTGATATGAATTATTTCAATTTTGTAAGAAAGTGGATGTAAACCTATTCTTCTTTTTTTCATAATGTGTACATTGGGCAACAAATGACGAAAATGTTTTTAAAATTATTAATTTTTAGAAAAAAATAAAATAAAAAGGATAATGACATATCACTACACCCAACACTGTCTGTTTTCAAAATCAATACCATTAAAGTTGAGGTACTGATTTTAAAAACAGATACTGATAGGTGTAATGATATATCATTATCCCTGAAAAATATTTTTCAACTCGAGTATGAGAGTTTTTCTCTAAACTCCGAACTCGTCTAAATTCAAAATCTCTGTAGAAGAATATCAATATTTTGTAAAAGTACAGAAATCAACCAACTCAAATTAAACTTCTTTTAAAATTTAAAGAAAATATTTTAGAAGCACTTTCATTATTTTTTAACAAATCTACACAATTCATAAGAAATAGTAGGTTTACAACAATTTATTTTTGTACAAAAGAAAGTTCACGACCCCTTCTGTAAAAAAATTTAAAAAAATGGTTATGACAACTTTTAATTTAATGAAGGTTTCAATGTATCTTTTATATTTGCAGCTGTACCTACCCCAGATTAGAGACAGCTGCAGGTGAGACTACCCTACAGAACATTACTTTTGGCCCTTTTCCATTCATTCAACACTAGCATGGTCTAAGTCTCAACAAGAGCACTCAAGAATTAGTTCTTCTCTTCACTCATAAATGCATTTCTGATTTGCTTGCTTTAGTTTCTAGATTTTTTGTTGACTATTCATGCTACAAAACATCATTAAACTTGTCTTGCACTATTGATTTTTCGTTATGAATATTATTTTTTTTCAAGTAATTGTACTGTGATACACTTGTATAAACCAGAGTTATGAATAATTATCATGTGTATATTCGTGAGGAAATGACAATTTAATACACTTAATTATATCATTTTGACATTCTAATTATATCATTTTGACATTCTAACTATTTTTAGTACTTTAACAATTAGTTTGGGACAACTCACCCCTAAAATAACACTGATTGAGAAAATAAACAAAAACGATTAAAATATTAAAAACGAAGATCATATTTTAACCAAACCTTCGGCCACATCTTTCACACTATTTTTAATTTTTTTTTTCAACTAGTGGTAATTTAAGTATTTTAGGAATATGCTACCTCAAAATGATAGTTAGGGTATAAAAAAAAAGTAATTATGTACCAAAATATGAAAGTGATATATTTATAATAAACTGTCATTATCCCCTGTATTAATATATTATAGTATAACAATCACAACAATAATAAAAAATGTGTGGTATGTACCTTTCGCCTGTGGCGATTTTGGTTGTTCGTCAAAAATCGACGATGTCTCACGGCGGCACGGCTTCGTCTATGAGGGCTTCTAGTACGACGACGGTTTCGGGTCTAGCAGTGGTAGCTGCAACGACAGCTGGTTGCGAAGGAGGCAGATCTAAGGGGATGGCAGAAATAGGGTCGAAGGCAGTGGGGTTGAGCCCGGAGTTGAGGATAGAATTGTAGGTGGGGCGAGCTTGGGTTGCGACGGTAGATCGTACTGGGATGGAACTGGGGTTATCAAGCGTCGGTGGACAGACTCATGCAAGCATACCGAATTAAGGGGCCTCGACTTGCTTAAGCTTCAATACGTGGGAGTCAGCGGTTTTGGTTGGTTGGTAGGTCGGTACTGAGAGGGAACCATAGTTATCTGGCGTCAGTGGGCAGACTCATGCAAGCATACCGAACTAGGGGGCCTCGACTTGCTTGAGATTCAATACGTTACTTGGGTGTCCTATTGGGATTAGTACTAGAAGGAAACAGAGGGGTCTCTATTGATCCGGTTAAACCCAATAAGTTGAGAGAATTTGAATTTCGCGATACCCATATTGATTGCAGGGTTGATCGAGGAAAATGGTTTAAGGCGGTCTACAGCAAGATCACGGGGTTTCTACATCCGTATGAGTTGGAGGTCGTGACTCTGCATGCAGCTAATTGGTTTGAGTCAATTAGTCTCTGGGATTATCATGGATGCTTGTATAAAGCACTCTGCGGTAAGATCACGGGATTTCTCCATCCGTATGAGTTGGAGGCCGTGGCTCTACATGATGCTAAACGGGTCTTGTTGAACAACTTTGGAGGAATCATTAGCGAACGGTGTTGCGTACTACTCACTATCGGAACATGTGGTCTTTGTTTTGCTTGTAATCAAGTGGCTCACAAATTGATCATATTTTCTTTAACTAACAGTAGTTGAGATTAAGGTGAGGAGTATGTCCCACAAACTGCAGCTTCAGCTATCCGTCTTGATGACGAGTTAATTGCTATTTAATTAATAAAATTCGTTTTTACTTTAAAAAGTAATAAATTTTTTGATGCATTTCTTTTTAAAACGATAATAAATAAATATCTAAATTAATTTAATGAATAAAATTTGGTCGGCCGAGATTTCTGGCTCAAAGTTGCTGTCAAACAGTGGCTTCCATATTTCCCTCTTTCAAACTTTCTTATACTTCATCATTCATTCCAAAATTTTGGTTTCCTTTCATTTTCAATGTTAATCACTTGCCATTTTCGTGGACCTAATTAAATTGAACATGCAGCAAAGCCCATGTGATTTTAATACGTTTTAGAGCACACATATTGACTATATTTGTGTGGCGAATTTTAATTAAAATCGAGAAGAAGGACCATAATAGATCGATGTCAATTACTAAAAAGTGAGTTTTTTTTTTCTGAAATAAAAACTTGCTTTGTTCAGTTCGACCGAGCAATAACATTTGTTATAAGTTATAGCCAGAAGGAAAAAAATGATATAAAGGTGAAATCAAACAATGAACAAGAATATTGAATTTATTTGTTTTGTTGATATTGTAACAATTATGCCCAAGTGAAAAAAAATTTCGGATTCAAAACTCAGACCTCTCAATTAATAGTGTGAGGCTCTAATCGCTGTGATACTCTCTTAAAGATAGATCAATTCATAACATATCTAACTATGTTTGTATATAAAATATTTATATTGCGATCCAGAAATAAACTTTTTTCTTCCTCCGTGTAATTCAAATCAAAATTATACTTAATATGATTTGTGTGAATTGATATCACACGAATATATATATATATATATATATATATATGTGTGTGTGTGTGTGTGTGTGTCTTTCACTATGAATTAGTGGTTTTTTACAAACCATACAAACCAATCACTAACCAATTACAAGCGTTGCTTTATAGAAATTTGCGCGCGTGCTTTTCTAGCGTGTCCATAAGAGCTGACGCGCAGTAACTTTCACATGCACCCAAAAGTTCCACCTCAAGTGCAAACAGTGTTGCACCTTCAACGCAAATCGTTCCACACATCCAAAAGTTCACGTGGAATTTTTTGCGATTTCAAAAGTCACTGCTTGCCAGTTTTCATGCACGCGCATGAACACGTGTCGCGCGGTGGGAAAACGTGCGTGCAGATTTCCATAAAGCAATATTTGTGATTGGTAGGTTATTATTTTGTACGGTTTGTAAAAATCCAAAGCTTATATGTGATTTAAGCTTTATATAAAGAGAGAAATGCATTTTAGCGAGAGTGAAAAAATGCGTGAGAATTATGAAAATCAACGTAAGGACACTATGTGACATGGAAACAAATATATTTTAATATCTTATAAGTGATTTATGTTGAGAATTGTTTAACGAGAGTTTGAAAGAATTTTTTTAGTCTGTCACATTAGCGTGATTATCGACACCACGTGTTGCGCTCTTGTAAATTCGCCCAAACTCTCAAACTTGTGGATACAATTCACACAAAAATATATAAACAAAATGCACATATTTTTTTCGAATGAAACGGACTGAATATTCTGGTCTTGTTTATACACGTGGCCTCACGGAACTGTGGGGACCTAAGTTGCATATTATTGCTTACCAAATATAGAAAACAATTAAATCAGGGTCAAACACGTGCAAAAGAAGAATGGATATTTATGGACAAGATCAATATAATGTTAAAATATGTAATTTTAGATTCTAATTTAAAATTTCATTTATAAATTTGATTTTTCAAATAAGTTAGATTTTTAATATATATTAGAGTTTAAAATTAATTTTTATAGGTTAATAAATTTAAGTCTTTACCATTAATTTAAACTTTTAAGATACGATTTAACTCATTTTATCGTGCAAATTAACGAGCGAGCGGTCAGTGTTTGAGACGAAGAGACAATAGATTTAATCAATCATTCATCACCGACCAAGTTGGACTTAGTGCATCACCCACCTAACTGGCTCACTTCTTTTGTTTTTAGCTTCTGCCTTCAAATTCAACACAATTATTATACAGTTACGGTACTGTGAATCAATAGCGCCAAAGTATACAGACAAAAATTAATTTATATTTTGGGTCTTGTATGATGGGAAATTTTAACATTTTAAGTTATTAAAAAGTTATGGGCCTGACAGGCTAAGCTACCTAGATATGTTACCAACAAAATAGCCCAACTCTTGTTTGTCAAATAAGGAAACAGACACTCGCTGAGGCCCAATACACATTCTTATTTGGGCCGACACTGTTTTTTTGGTGGCGTGCGGCTCTAGCTGAGGCCCAATACCAATACACATCCCAAATCTTCAAATTTTATTTAAAAGAAAATAATAATTTACTACAATTGTAATTGATTTACATTTTGATAGTAATTTTATTATTCTGTTTTCGATACCATGACTAATCAGTTTGGACATCTATGTTAACTATACTAATGAATACTTGAGATGACTAAATTACGACAGTTTGTCATTCAAATTTTCAAAAGTATGTTATTAATACTTTTTTTCTCTCCTCTCGTTCTCTCCTCCCAATTACTAACTTTATACTACAATTCATCGATCAAGCCCATCACCTAACAATCATAATGTCAGTTCAGTTTCAATTTACTTAATTTTTTTAATAGAAATTTTAGTTTTGATTCCCAGAAATTTTAATTTCATAAACCCACCTCATTCTCCTTCCCATTTTCTCCTACTCATCTATACCTCCTCCGGCTCACGGTCCTGGACCTCGAACTCTCTGAATCCTCCTCCTTTCCAGTGTAGTTCTATTGCCAAAAAAGGACGAATATGTGTGGAGGAAGTACGAAAAAAGTTCATCCGTACATCACCTTAACTGCTCGGTCCTTGGTGGATCTTCTCGATCCTTGCTAGATCTGGGATTTAGGAGTGGAGGGCGTCATGTAAAGGGTTTGAACTCGTAAGTGATTGGTTGAAGAGTCATAGATTGAACCCAACCCAACTGATTTTTGACCTACATCCACATAAAAACATACATACCTCACTTCACAGCTATATGAGAGCTTGCCGAAGAAGAGAACTCAGTTGCATGAGAATACAACCCTGTTTTTCTTTGACTTTTGGGTTTATTTTTAGTTTTTTGTATGCTAAAGTATTTTCGGAAATACATTCGGTGAAATTATCACGTGTATGCACATGACCCATTTTGACCGTTAATTCAAACAGAATGCTAACGTTAGTTCTAAACTTACAGTCAAGATATTAAAAAGAAAATTGATTAGAGTACCTAAATGTAAAATTGCCATAGTAATATCATTTTCCCTGTATTTAGTAAGCTAAATTCATGATATATTTTTTTTTTATAGAAAAACACTCAATACGATGATAATAAATGCACCACTTACGAACACATTTGCTTTGTAATTTTTCTAGCTAGCTTACCGAACCATCCTGAGGAAAAAAAATGGTCTTCAACGGGTGAGACAGAGACCTCCGACTTGACCACAACCAATAGCTACACAATCTTGACCTTAATCTTCTATTTCGAACACAAACTGAAACAAAAACAAGCTTGAACGTTGATTTACATGACAAGTGGAGGGAAATTAATGAACATTGAGTCTAAATATTTTAAGAACTAAAATCTCTATTAACATAAAAGTTGGTGAACCATTGACTTGTTGTGGGTCAATTGTCGTTTCTGAGTTTTATACACGCAATGATCTTCTAGAAGCCCATACACATGACATCCCAAAAATGAAAAAACTGCCCAACAAACCCGTTTTGTAACCATATTATTAGTGTATAATAATAATGTAATAAGAGAGCTATATATTCTATTCATATGTAAATGCTTTTTTCTAGGGCACAAATTGAAATTGTGAAGTAAAGAATTGGCATCAAAATATCTCATAATAAATAAGTTAAATTAATCAAAATTCGAACTTACCAAAATTATATATCTTTTACATACTTATTAGCAGTATTTTGTATGGATGGCAATGTTCTCGTCTTGATCATTTCCTCCGTATCTTAACTCGGATGTTTTATGAATTTCATCAACCTGTCCTGATATTAAAGAATATTTGTAATAAATTATCAGAAGCCCAATTTACCTACAGAGTCAAGCTGATAGGTAAGAGTCCAGACTGTTATATAAGCTGGCGAATAAATTCACATCTCTCAGATGTGGGACTCTAACACCACCACTCACGTGTAAGTCGGTTCGAAATGCGCACGTGGATGCATGATTCATGGACTTTTAGGCCCGAGGGCATATGAAGAGCATGTCCAAGATAGAACTAACCTTTGGTGTCGTAATCGGGTAAAAACCCACTATTTTTTACAAATGTTGGAACACATTTCATTCATCCGATCAGTTTATATACGGTCACGATTCACTAAGTAAATTGATGGCAAGTCAAAGTAATTTAGTTAAAATCACCCAAAAATTTTGACAATTCATGTGGTAAGAAGGTTATATATGTAATTTCATTTTTCAACATTTTTTATCAAATTAAATCACAACGTGATTTACTATAACCATAATTATCTTTCCCTATCACAATCCAACAAGATATGTTTGCACATAAAAGATAATCTCATATGGTTTTGTAATTAGTTTCATGACCAAAATTAGTTATTTAGTTTCATGAACATACACAAATTGTGTAATGACTAAAACTTTTATTTAGTTTCATGAACAAACATAAATTGTGTCATGACCATAACTTTTATTTAGCTTTATGAACAACCAGAATTTGTGTCATGACCGGAACTTTGTAATTAATTTCATGGCCAACACTTTATAATTTGTTTCATGACATTGTGTCATGACCGAAAGTTTTACTTTGTTTCATGAACAAACATAAATTGTGTCATGCCAAGAACTTTTTAATTATTTTCATGACCAACACTTTTTAATTTGTTTCGTGATCAAAATATTTTTTTGTCTCATTCCCTTTGTTGATGCCAGGTTTCAGTTCCCATGTAGTTCTTGAAAGTGTTCGACACCGCAAAACAAGTGATTATACTCTTTTATGAACTTCACAATCAATAACTGCCCGGAAGAAGCTAATTTAAAGGATAACATTGCCCGACATCTTGTTTGTGGTGTCAGGCAACGTCTCTTGCCATACTGACGAAATTCATCGTCATCGTCATCGGATTTAGAGGCTTCACATGTTGTGGACAAAGTGAAATGTAATCCCCATTCATATTTAATATCCATCTTGATTCTGTAAATTAAAGCAAGTTGATTAAAAGATTTCAGAACATTACGAAATGCACTAATAATCATGACTAGTTGATTAAAACATTTCACATAGAATTATCCATTTGGCACACTAACAACAGTTGCAATATCAAATGATTTATTATATATAAAAAAGATGTAGAACTAAAACATTTCACAGAGAATTTACCAATTTTGTATATCAAGAGCAATTGTAGTATCAGTTGATTTATTATATACGTGGGAAGATGAAGAACCAAAACATTTTAAGAAGAATTATTAATTTTGTACACCAATAACAAATGAATAGAAATGAGTGTTTATATTTATATATATATGCAGTTGATCAACTGCATATATAAATATATACATATATGCTAAAGCTTGATAATCAGCAAAAATCAATATTTAAAAGTGATGTAACTACAAAAAGTAACAACATTAATTAATAAGAAAAGGAACCAAAAAAAATGAATTTATGTCCAATACATTCTTTGATCCATAGGCACAAGAGCTTGATCTCTCGTAGTGTACTCTTCGCGTCAATTCTGTTGTCAAAGGCATTGATGATCTTCTTGATTGCAACTTCTTCTTTCGTCTCAGGATTCACGACACAACTAGAAGAGAAAATTCGTCAAATCTCTGTCAATTAACCTACGCATACATGAACGTGACTGCTAAAGATCCAAACATCCAACCTGACTCTTATATATACCCAAAACTAACAAATGATCCATAGAATTGAATTAAGATTAAGCAAAACACTCGAGTTGCAACTTAATTAAACTAAATACAACATAACAATCACACACAAATCTAAAAAAACAGTACAATTCAGCTTCGTTACAGCATGCACAACTAGTATGTGACCACAAATCCACAATGAAATCAAAAAATAGTTGCAATCAACTCAATTTTCTACAACTCAATTACAACATCAACAACACTCCCAACGTATAGATCACAAAACCACCACTTCCACTGAACTCAGGGCTGATTCAATTGTTTTTGAGATTTAAAACAAAAATAATTAATACACTATTATTTTAATGGATGAACTAGAATACAAACTACTATTATAATACAAATGTTAGAATAACTAATATTCATTAGATTAGTTTCAATCAATGGTTTAAATTAATAACGCAATTTAGTAAATGAAACAAATTAAAAAAATTAAAAAGGGTATTATGGTCTATCCATCTTTTATATATATATATATATATATAACCTGTTTCACTTTCAGAAACCCTACCCTATTTTGTCCGTCTCCTTCCCAAATAACCTCATTCCCAAATTGCCTCGATGTCAATCGCTGCTTCTTCCTTGTCGTCCCTCGTAGCTTCTGCCTCGCCGTCTCCTATCCAACACCGCTTCTCGTCACACCGCATCCCGATCTCGACGACGGCGATTCAATGGTGGCTTCTCGTCACACCGCATCCCAATCTCAGCGACGACGATTCAAATGGTGGCTTCTCGTCAGACCGCATCCCGATCGGGTATCACCTCGCGACGACCCTACTCCGATCTATTAGCGACGATCCGAACGGTGCCAACCGAAGGTGGCGATTTCCAGATGAGGCAAGAATGACGTTGACGAGGTCTCAAATCGGTGAGGGAGCTCTTGGATCGGGGTCCCCGACAGAGGCTAGAGGCAATTGTAACGGTGGAAACCAGAGGTCGGGATCGGGCTATTATGAGATTCGTCCATTTTTATTTTCTGGGTATGATCTGATGTTTGGGTTTGTGCATTTTTTGATTTTACAGATTTGTTGATATTTGCTTATTGTTTTTAATCTTAATTTTAATTTTAATAATTCTCGTGCTTTTATATTAAGTGAAATTGAGTATGATCAGTTGTTGATTTAAAGTTCAAATTATTGTTCGTTTATTGATGAAAAGTAATTGAGATGGAAATTGGTTCAATTTGTTCTCTTGTTGACAGATTAATGACGAATTGACCAAATGACACATGATGAATTGAATAAATTGACACATGACGAATTGAACAAATAGACCAATGACACATGACGAATAGAACAAATTGACCAATGACACATGACGAATTGGACAAATTGACCAATGACACATGACGAATTGAATAATGACACATGACGAATTGAACAATGCCACATGTTGAATGAAACTTGATGATGAAACTTGATTTTGTAATAAATTGATGAAAGTAATTTGATTTCAGAAGGAATTTATAAGAAAATATTATATATAATTGATTTCATGAAACTTGATTTTGTAATAAATTGATTAAAGTAATTTGACTTCAGAAAGAATTTATGAACGATTTCATAAGGAAATATTATACAATTAAATAACTTATAAATAAGGAAGTATTATACAATTAAGTAATTCATAAATAAGGAAATTAAATGTTTGTATAAAAATACCAATATACCCTTTTGATGGTGTTAATTGACTAAAATAAATATACAATTAATTAATAATTACGTTAGTATGTCATTGATGAGTCAGCATGAATCTCACTCATTGATTATAAGATCTAACGATTGAGATATGTTCTAACATTTGTATGCTATCACCTAGTTTGTACTCTAGTCCAACCCTTATTTTAAACATTAGTTTTCAAAATGAGCCTAAAATATTAAAATTTGGGGCTTTTTTTATCATACTTGGACTCCATTTCCTAGGTAGGCCTAAAGCATTTGCTTCATTTGCTTTATGGACGAGACGGCCCTGACTGAACCAAATCGAGCTAAAACAAAATCTTCACATACAGAGAGAGATCATACCAAACGATTCCATAGGCACCGCGACCTAGGAGCTGGATCGGAGGGACCACCAGAGAAGGATATATACATAATATATACACACACACGAAGAAACAAACATGTCGATGCGACTCACCTTCACTATTTGTTTCACCGCCCACCATCGAGTTACTGCCGGTCATCGAGCCACGTCTACAATCCCGGTAGTGTCCACCATTTTTGTTTCTTTATAATGAAAAGAAACGTTTCTGAAATCATAATTATGTAGAATGGTTGACCTTATCTTCACATAATTATAGCCCATATTGAATTTAATGAATACAAAAAGACATGAATGTCCTTGTTGACTAGATTCACTTGTATACTGTTTATGTTTCATCACCTCTGATTCAAGCCGTTGTTTTATATCATCTTATGACTGCAAAATGTTCTAATACTTATAGAGGAAGGACGGTTTGTAGCCGAGTCCTTCCCCTAACTTTCGATACCATATCAGAAGCCCGACCTACACCAAAAGCTCAAACTGATAGGTGGAGGCCTATATTGTTATAAAAACTGGTGAATAAATTCACATCTTTCATATATGAGACTCTAGCGTAAATTTCATTTCAAAATTTTATTTTCAAGAAAATGATTCTTTTTCTTAAAAATGTATTAAAATAACATTTTAATTAAATATATTTTTCACCTTATCACGTTTGCCAAATATCACGTCCGTCCTGACCAAATCAAATACGTCAGGTCCTCTTTGAGAACAGGCTATTTTGTCATCCTAATATTTTGTCATCCATTATTGGGCATTTGTACTTTTACTTCAAAAACAGCAATCGGTACGAATATTCAAACCCTATCATATCTTCATATCATTACTAATTCATTGTGTTTTGTGCGTCTCCACAACGCATTCTATTAAAAACCAACAAAACCTTCCTTTAATAAACCACCTCAGTATAGTATAAATATATATGGATTTGTTATTTGACATGTAGCCACTGGCTCTTTATTTGTATTTCCATTCAACGGTAGCTAAATAACGAGGTAACTTATGGAACAAGTTATTCCTAAATATCCAAATTCAACTAAAAAACTCAAATTTAATTGACTAAAATATAATTGCGATCACTTGTCAAAACCATACACATTTATTTATTTAGATGTCTTCTTATTGTTCACACTTGTACATGTTTATTTTCTCTCGTTTCATTGATTCCGTGTGCTTATTTCACACTAACTCCACAATAAATATTCCAAGCTACACCATACTCATTAACGTAAGCATGAAGAATTAAGTAGTCTCAGTGCACACATGCAGTTACACGGTTCTAAAACTGGACTCGACATAAATATTTGGTTACTCAATTATTAGAATCATGATTGGATTCGTTTTTCTCCCAACTGACTTCTGATTTCCGCTAGATGGTCGTAAATGCATTATTTCATTTTCCACGGCTAATTAAATTTATAGGGTTTCTTATGATGGGTTGTTTGAAAGCTTTGGTCACTTCATCAAGCAATTTGTCAGATAATTTATTGTTTGCGTTGAAAAAATGGGATAAGTGGCCAGAGAAAATGGAGTTGCAGTTATGTAATTATGTAATTATATGTAATACACCATGGCAACAATAGGTTAATACACCATGGGGAGGGTTTAATTAGGGAGGTTAATTAATAATTAATAATAATAATAATATATAAATAATAATAATATTATATATATTTAATTTAAAGAATTATAATTATTATTTGTGTAAGTGAAAATTCATATTTGTCCTTAATTTATTAGTTAAATTGGGTATTCAATTAGGGGTAAAATAGTCATTTCTTAATTATATCAATTGAACCAATCAGATTAGTTTAACAGACCAAAACTATTGAGGGCATTTTAGACTTTTTGCACACCAATTCTGTTATATTTAACAGCCGTTACCTTAACTGCAGCGTAAATAAACTTAGGGTACCGGCAAAAGAATTTTAAACTTAGGGTACTGATTTCGAAATGAAGCAAAGTTAGGATACTGACATAGAATTACACCAAAACAAATTATTACAAGGCTAGTTTAAGCAATTTTCTCTATACATTTTACGGACAAAATAACAATAAAAGATAATAACATACGTGAGTGGACGAGAAGTGGACAAGCGACGACAAGAACCGGTATGAGTCTTATAAGTTAACAAGTAATTTTGAATTTTGAAAACCATAAGGGAATTTAAGCAATTTTCTCTATACATTTTACAAACAAAATAACAATAAAAGATAATAACATACGTGAGTGGACGAGAAGTGGACAAGCGACGACAAGAAGCGGTATGAGTCTTATAAGTTAACAAGTAATTTTGAATTTTGAAAACCATAAGGGAATCCAATGTAAATGGGTTCTCTTAGAATCAGAACTGCAACCGAACTATTAACCGAAATTTTAAATCTGGTTTACTTCCCATTTCACCATTCTTTGTTTTTGGTGTGAACGAGACGGTGTACACAATAATCTTCATAAGAGATATCAACTAGCTATTAAATGCAAGATTCAGAAATATATATATTAGAATCTATATATTTGGACTGCTTGTGTTCTAAATTTGTCTCGGCATGATTGGGTACATATTGAGCAACGTATAGATGACGAAAAAATTGCTTACGTTTTTTTATTAGTACCTAAAAGAAGAAGAGGGCTTGTCCAGATAATCTTAATCTGGAGAGGCATTGATTTGTATATTGGTTCACTGAATCTCATTAAGCCCATCCCTATCTTCTATTCTTTAATCACCAGTAAAAGCAGGTGTGGGATTGTAATATTCTATATTCTCTAATTAGTAACTCTCAACAAAGGTTTGTTCGAATAAAAGAAACTATCACTGGCGGCTTAAGATGAGAAACCTCAAATTTAAAAGTTAGTGTATATTAAAAAAATACTTCTAATAGAGTTTAGATGGGCTCATGAAAGAATGTTGAGTTCGAACAAATTTGTAATAAAGATTGTGTTCAGCTAACTCTGGAGGCTGATGGATGGAGAGACTCCGTGATTATACTAAACTCCCATACAACTGCTAACAAGTAAGAAATACGAGATATTTTTTTAGAGCGAATTTTATTTATTCCCTAAACTATTGGACTAACTCATGATGGTTCAACTATGTAAGTTTAGTTTTCACTAAAATTAAATAATTATATCATAGTAAATTAGTTGACTCTAAATTGGCTTAGTTAAATTCTTAGTTTTATCAAATATTTATTAAAAATTAAAATTACGTTAATAAAAAATTTATAACTTTTTTTAACCATAAACACATTCTATTCGTGAGAATTAAAATGTTGAATTCAAACTCAATAATAACGAATCCAAACTGAATATTTAGCGAATTAAAGATCAACGACTCGTCAAAAAACTTGAGTCAATACATTAATGTGAGAGACTGGTTTAATTCATATCAAGTTGAAAAGATAACCTCATTTGTTTGTAGGGCGGGCTTCATTATAAAACACACGATCTTTAAGACCTCATCTCAAAACAGGCTAAATTTTAAAAATAAAGGTCCCAGTTTTAAGCATGAAAGTAAGAGCCTCAACTTGTACTGTCTTATATTTATGAGAAATAAAATACCTTCTTTTTAATTTTTGTAGTTTTAGACTCTGATAATTAAGTGAAAATTATAAAAAGTCTCCCCGTAATTGTTTGATTTTACAAACACTCTCCCTCGCTCATTTTTTAAATTTGTACGATCTGTAAAAATCTGTAAAATTTAACGGAAGTATCACTTAAGTGTTCGACGTTTGAGTTAGCACGTTTAAGGGTGGGCATGAGGTCTAAAATTGAACCGAACCGGTCAAAAATTGGACCAGACTAGACTCCTCAGTTCTCCGTTTTGAGAACCAGAACCGAAACGGTTACCTGCAGTTCTCGATTCTTCAGTCTTGGTTCCGGTTTGGTTCGAATTCGGTCTTCAATTCTGCTGCCAAAGTGTCCACCCCTGATCACGTTTGAATTAACACTTAAGTGACACTTTCATTAATTTTCACGAATTTGCATATATATTGAAAAATAAGGGAAAATTTTTGCGAAAATAAACATGAGGGAGAAAGAATTTTTGCAAAAATATAGTGAGTGAAGAGTTATTGCAACAAAAAAACATAATTATGAAGAAATTTTTTACAATTTTCCCAATCATTAACGAGTCTGCCTAATTATTTGCAAAATTAATTTTCCAATTTATATAAACTTGAGAGTAGAGACAATATTGCTCAATCGCTCTGTCCAAACGAGCCACACGTCACACTCCAAAACCAAACCCAACACCAGCAGGCTCAAGCGGTGAGGCCGAGATCTTTCCCCTTCTATGGGCCATACAAGCCCACACACAGACTCACGAGTCCGAGTCTGGGTACGGTTGACTCAGACCGGGCCCACAACACCTGGCATAAATATACATGTATATTCTCTCTTGCGCCAATTCCACTGTCCTTTACCTCTCCGTCTCTTTCCCACTAATTTTTTTCCCAGAAAGAAAAGAAAAGAAACTGTGTAAACGCGTCACCTAGCAAACCCCGTAGCCGCAGCTCCTTTTTGATTTTGCTCTGGCTATAGTGCTCTCTCAGGTCCATCGATTTCACTCTCACCCTCAACATCGTCCATTACCTCTCTATATGTAATTTACTTATATATACATTTATTCTTCTTCTTCGCTTTGGTCCCCTGCTGCATTTTGGTCCTCCGCTAACTCACTCCTCTGTCTTCTTCTTCGTTGCGCGTTCCTTCATGCCTCTTCACAGAGATTCCCGACGCGTTTTGCTGCAGCGACCTGTGGTTTCGTCAGGTCCACAATCGCATTCTTGTTAGGAGCCAATATCACGAGACACGAGCTCCTTGCGTCTCTGCGTGTACTGCATATTCTGCTTGACCGATCGATGAGGGGTTTCGGGAAGCACGAGCGGCGTTGGGCCTCCGACTCGATTCCCGGCCGGACGGCGGTGAGCGAGGGGAGCTCTCCGGCGAACGAGCCGAGCTCGTCGGAGGAGTTCGTGGAGGTGACGCTCGATCTTCAGGACGACGACACGATCGTCCTCCGGAGCGTCGAGCCGGCCACGGCGGTGATCGATGTTAACGACGACGGCGGGATCGGGATCGAGATGTCGATGTCGATGTCGATGTCGGCGTCGCCTTCGTCGGCGTCGCGGTCGCCGTCGGCGGCGGCTATGAGGAGGACGTCGTCGAGCAAGTTCCGGCAGTTCTCGCAGGAGCTCAAGGCGGAGGCGGTCGCGAAGGCGAGGCAGTTCTCGCAGGAGCTCAAGGCGGAGCTCAGGCGGTTCTCGTGGAGCCACGGCTACGCGTCGCGCGTGCTCTCCGCCTCCGAGACGGCGGCGGGATCGCCTCATCCCGGTGGCGGATTCGACTCGGCCATGGCGGCGAGGGCGCTCAGGAAGCAGCGGGCTCAGCTCGACCGGACTCGATCCGGCGCTCACAAGGCGCTTCGGGGACTCAAATTCATCAGCAACTGTAAATCCAAAGGCGTCGATGCGTGGAACGAAGTGCAGAGCAACTTCGATAAGCTTGCCAAGGACGGTTTTCTCTATCGCGCCGATTTCGCACAATGCATAGGTTCTATTTCCATTTCCCTAATTTCAGATTTCAGATTTTGATGCTTTGGCTGCATTATCTTCAATTTTGTTTTTTCTCTGTGATTTGACTGAAATTCGATGATTATATATACTGTTGTGTTGGTTTGAACAGGAATGAGAGATTCGAAGGAGTTTGCTCTGGAATTGTTCGATACTTTGGGCCGTAGACGAAGATTGAAAGTGGAGAAGATCTGCAGAGACGAGCTTTACGAGTTCTGGTCCCAAATTACAGATCAAAGTTTTGATTCCAGACTGCAGATCTTCTTTGACATGTACGCTTCATTAATTTAATTTAATATTAATCAACATAAACATGATCATCTGATTGCTAATTAAGTAATCATTTTTTTACTGTTAAAGAAATATGCCACCCTATTCATTCCATATAGAAACAGTGCCTAGAAAAGATAGGGGTGTCTTTTTGCATGTGTGTTGTCCAGATTATGGAATTAGATACAAATATTTGTCCACAGCTGAAATTATTATTATTTTATTTTGTTGTGATTTTGTTGATTTTTCTTTGTAATTACCTGTCAGGGTTGACAAGAATGAAGATGGTAGAATCACAGAGGAGGAAGTAAAAGAGGTAAATTATTTTCAACCTGTCGTTTTCTCATTTCATTTCTGCACCTAATTTGATTAAGCTGACCGTTTCTAAACTAGTTGTAATTTCTGATAAATTAATAATTAGGCAGGATTGGGTGGCCTTATTAGAATTTTAGAATTATCTACTCCATTCATCAGAAAATCAAATTGATGCTCCTATGTTTCTCTTTACTCAGTCTATGACGTTTTGTATATGGAACAGATATGGGTAGCTTCAAGAATTTTTCAGTTCTATCATTTTCTTGAATGTGTAAAGTTGTTCATAGTGGGGTTGGTGAGGGCTTTTTTGGTCAATATGCTTGTGACAAATGAAATTAATCAGAGATTATGAAATTGATTTTGGGTTGTAGATCATCATGCTTAGTGCTTCAGCAAACAAGTTATCAAGACTGAAGGAACAAGCAGAGGAATATGCAGCTCTGATCATGGAAGAATTAGACCCTGAAGGGCTTGGCTATATTGAGGTCAGCTGGTCCCCTTACCAAACACATAATAATAATGATATTGATTTCCATATTAATTTGTTTTTGGTTCGTTTAATGATAATTTATTTTATTTGTACGTAAACAGTTTAGCATGACTTTGACCCATATTCTAGAAGTAAAATACACTTGGGTTTCATAGTATATACTATATGCCTTAGTTTTGCGAGAAGGCCATTTCCTTTTAGGCGGAAAAATAAAAGCATTACTTCCTTGTAAGAATTGAGTTGCCATGTTGTTGAACTGCGCATGAAAAGAACAAGAGCATCATAGTGACAACCTAATTAAGTTGATAATAGGTGTTTAATTTATTGTGAAACACTTGTGGTTGTTCACCTGCTCCTTTGTTCTTGTTTATTTTTCTATTTCCAATTATAGTTGATGCCTGCTCTACGTTAACCCCTTGTATATATAAACATAATTAATGAAAGTGTTTCATTCATTTGATTCATCGGCCATGATATCATTGTCATTATCAGGGTGATAGAACTAATCCAATGCCTCAGCTAATCCATTTTTCTTTCAATGATTATAAAATTAAGAAACACTAAATAAATGATCATTTACCTCAGGTCCTCAGCTAATCATCACCTCTGTACCAGGTTCCCCTGTTTCACTCTCAGTCTTTCACCATGACTGTTGTTATTTGCATTCATTATAATTAACTAACCTTAGATTTTATGGTAGAGCACACAATTTAGTTACTAAACCATGTGAGTGCATCAATATCTCAGTGTGTTATCTTCAGGATTGACCAAATGAGTCATAGTTTCTGCAAAATTGTTGTCTTGTTTAGTTGTAGAAATGGGCCCCCCATGTGAATTAGCTTTTGGTTTATTTGGTTGTTTCAAACACGCGTTGTTGTCACTAGCACACACTTTACCACACATGTTTCATTGCCCATAGGCGGTGGTTCAGTGACTAGGCACAATCATTTTCATTCCTCATTCCACTTTAATTTCTACTGACTTCCATCTGTTGCTGATGAATGGCGATTTTAGCTATGGCAATTAGAGACGCTTCTTCTTCAAAAGGACACGTACTTAAACTACAGCCAAGCCCTCAGTTACACGAGCCAAGCGTTGAGCCAGAACCTTCAGGGGCTGAGGAATAGGAATCAAATACGAAGAATGGGCACAAAACTAGTCTATTATTTACAAGAGAATTGGAGGCGAATCTGGGTCCTGTTGCTGTGGATATTAATCATGATTGGACTCTTTGTATGGAAGTTTTACCAGTACAAGCAGAAGAGTGCCTTTAAAATTATGGGATACTGCCTCCTCACAGCTAAGGGTGCGGCGGAGACTCTCAAGTTCAACATGGCTCTTATCCTGTTGCCCGTCTGTAGAAACACCATCACTTGGCTCAGGTCCACCAAGCTGGGTCACATTGTGCCTTTTGACGACAACATCAACTTCCACAAGGTACACACTACACACCAATGCCACTGGCGGCTAATATTATTGCTTGTTTTACAAGTTTATCATTTGGGCCCACCTTAACTTGAAAGTCAAATTGATAGGTTTATCCTAACCATCATCCTAAATAAATATTCATTTCTGACATTGCTTCCAATAGTTAAGACTTGGTCTAAACTTTGAGTTGGGAAGCTTCTTTGACAACTCAAAATCAGTAATCCATTGATTTTATGGGTAAATAAAAATCTAAGCTTCAGGTTCTCTCCCTATCCAACCAGGGCCAAATTAAAGTGCTCTTCAAAAGCAAGGATAATAATTGACAATCTAGTAAGACATAATGGATGCCAATGTTCTCACATCTATTATTTAAACTAACCAGTTTAAATTTGTAATCTAGGTGTAAATTAAAATGTCTGAATTGTTCCACAGGGAGTCATGTGACAGATCTTTCTGAATGCTCTATTGCATTACCTTATTGTGGCACTTCAATTAATTGCATGTATTAACCAATGCATTTGTGCAGACAATTGCGGGAGGCATTGTCGTTGGTGTCATTCTCCATGCTGGTAACCATCTTGCTTGTGATTTCCCAAGGCTAATAGATACGTCTGAAGAAATCTATGAGGAATATCTGGTTCATGATTTTGGCAAACAAAAACCCACATACTCAGACCTTGTTAAAGGTCCAGAGGGTGTGACAGGGATTTTAATGGTAATTTTGATGACACTTGCTTTCACACTTGCAACAAGTTGTTTCAGGCGAAACCTCGTTAGGCTGCCCAAACCCTTCGATAGGCTTACAGGATTCAATGCCTTCTGGTACTCCCACCACCTCTTTGTCATTGTCTATGCCTTGCTTATTGTCCATGGTGTATTGCTCTACCTTGTCCACAAATGGTCCAGTAAGACGGTATGACATCGAAGCCTCTTCTTCATTCTTCATTATGTAGAGATAGGTTGAAGAACCAGCGTATGCCTTTTGCAATTCGCCATAAGTATTTAATTATTTCAGACATGGATGTATCTTGCTGTTCCCGTTTTTCTATATGCTGGAGAAAGGACTCTGAGGTACTTCCGTTCAGGTTCATATCCTGTCAAAATACTGAAGGTGAGCATAATGCACTAACAACTTGCCGGCCATTCAAAATTATTATTTTTACTTGTGTACTTTGTGTTCATCGGTTACTATTTGGTTATGTTTTGGCTAAAGAATAATACCTAACTTGTAACAGGACTCTCCCTAGAACTCTATACAATACAAATGCCATAAAGTTCTTTTAATATCCACAAATTCCGTATCAATAAACATCTGTGCTCTGATTACATATTACAGGTTGCCATTTATCCAGGAAATGTTCTCACTTTGCAAATGTCCAAGCCTCCCCAATTCCGGTACAAGAGCGGACAGTACATGTTTGTCCAATGCCCTGCTATTTCTCCTTTCGAGTGGTTAGTCACAGTTATTCTTAGTTTCTTACCCTTCCCATATCTAGTATATGATGATATCTAGAATTTGTTGTGCAGACTATATTCCTTAGCATTCTTTAACCATTGCTGAATGATGAAAAATGCTGTTATGTTTTAATTTCAGGCATCCATTTTCCATTACCTCTGCTCCCAGTGATGATTATCTTAGTGTTCATATCCGGCAACTTGGGGACTGGACACAAGAGCTTAAGAGGGTGTTCTCAGAGGCCTGTGAGCTTCCAATGGCTGGCAAGAGTGGCCTCCTTAGGGCTGATGAAACAACTAAGAAAAGGTATGCATTTTACACATATATGCACTCATGTTCTCATCTTAATTACATGTATCATTGTACTTAATGTGTACGCACGACACATCCCTGCAATGCAGTTTGCCAAAACTCTTAATAGATGGACCTTATGGTGCCCCCGCACAAGACTACCGCAAGTACGATGTCCTGCTACTGGTTGGTCTGGGAATCGGGGCAACGCCTTTCATAAGCATTCTGAAAGACTTGCTCAACAATATTGTCAAAATGGAGGAGCAGGCAGTAAGTATCGTTCTCTCCCTGTGAATCACGAACCCTCCGTGGCTAAGGAACATGTCAAGAAACTTTGGAGTACCAATTCTGTTTCCTTATGTGTTCCTCAGGATTCAACCCCAGACATCACTAGAATATCAGACCGAAGTCCTGGGAGCAGTGGGAGCACTGATAGGATTTCTCCAAGTCCAAGACGCAAGAAACCTCTAAAGACCACCAATGCCTACTTCTATTGGGTAACTAGAGAGCAAGGCTCGTTCGATTGGTTCAAAGGAGTGATGAATGAAGTTGCAGAAGAAGATCAAAGAGTATGTTCGACTTCAATACCTATAAGGCCATTTCTTGTCATGTCATGTCCATTATAGTCTATAAGTTTGCTAATTATCAAGTTGTTACTTGAAATTATAGGGCGTGATTGAGATGCACAACTACTTAACCAGCGTCTATGAAGAAGGAGACGCCCGCTCAGCCCTCATCACCATGGTCCAAGCTCTCAACCACGCCAAGAACGGGGTTGACATTGTATCCGGAACTAGGGTAAGATCTTCAAACCGTCCTTCATCATACTCGAACCATTTCCTGATTGATCAATCAACTAACATTCTGCCTAATACTAGGTGAGAACCCATTTCGCGAGGCCTAACTGGAAGAAAGTTTTCTCCAAAATGTGTTCAAAGCATTGCGATGGAAGAATAGGTGAGTCCAAAATGATAACATTTAAGTATAATAAGGAAAATAAGCTTCATCCTCTAATAATAACATCAATATTGTGATTGTCATGGTGGGGCAGGAGTTTTCTATTGTGGAGCACCGGTGTTGGCTAAAGAACTGAGCAAGCTCTGTTATGAGTTCAACCAAAAAGGGTCAACTAAATTTGAATTCCACAAGGAACACTTCTAGAAGAGTTTTTGGGTTCCTGCCTGGTACGCCTTAACTAATACTAGCTAAGCACACCTCCATTGCCACAGAATTAATTAAGTCATTTTTATTTTTTGTAAATTCAACAAGTATATAGTTATTGGTGGTAGGGAAAGAGAAGGAGAAATCAGAGAAATACAATACAATACACATATATAAATATATAGTATATGGATACAAATAAGTTCATTATACATAATAATAATAATAGCAGGAAGAAGATAAAAAAGAGAGACATGCCATCTTTGGGTTTCGATGAGGCACAAGGGTATGGTATCTGTCACGTGTCGAGAGCTGATAGGTGATACTTGAAAATGGAAAAAAAGGTTAGTAGGAAATTGAAGTGGAGTACAGCTAAAATGGAGAGGTTGACCTGAAAGAGAAGAATTATATTGGAAAATGGAAATGATGAGAAGAGAGAAAGAGACACTCTGAAGTGGAGAAGGAGACAGTTTTGAATGGGAAAGATCGAAAGAGTCAATGCAGTTATTTTTTACTTGTTATAGCCAAAAATAATAAGAGAATTGTTTTTCCAAGGGACTCCATTTGAAAGTAGATGGGCCCAAATTAGATATGACTGGACTTTAACTATAGTTTATACGTTGGTGAGCTTCAGAAATTTGTATTTGTATCTTTGTTTAATTTGACGCAATTAGTCATTTGAGTCCATTCTAGAATCAGCCCATATTTTTGGGTCTGTCTATCTGCACGTTCTCTTTATATCGGTAACAAAAATATGGAGGCGGTAATAAAAATACAGGTCATGTAATCAAGTGAAAACTAAAAAATAAGAATCGATTCTTGTTGTGGCTGTTAGATCTCGAAATTGATGTATTAGATTTGTCTTCAATTTTGAGCCGCGCCAATTTGTAAACAATGAGAGTTTTGAATTTATAATAGTCATTTAATAATTATGTGAGGGTAATTTCGTATTTTTCTTGTGGTGACTAATTGAATCAATTTATGACTCAATCTAAAGATTTTAGGAAGGTGGATCCGGCGTCTGAGTGTCCTTGTTTTGAACTAATCTTACTATTTCTCATTCTAATATCGAAAATAACCAATTTTTTGAAATAATTATTTAAGTATACTCTCAATTTTGTACAAGATAATGTCTTGTTTTTTTTTGGAAAATTTGTTTCGTTTTTATCAAGTGTTTTCATTTTTGTACCACAAAATTTTAGTGAGTCTTATTTTGCGAATATGTTTCATGTAGCACTTTACACAATGTGTTGATAAAAAATATAGTTTGCTTAATCTTTTATAAAATGTTGCAAATATAACCTTATGAAAATTAAACATTTTACTAGCATGTTTCATTTTCATGACTTATCATCATTATTGTTTTATTTTCATATAACCGTTGTTTCATTTTTATCTAATAGTCGTAATTAATTCTCATTTTACGAGTATGTTTTATTAGGAAGTTAATGTTTCAAGCAACATTCTACCCATTTAATAACACAAACTCAATCATCCAAAAACCATTTCAATTTCTCAAAAAAAAGGCATGTTACACTCCACACTAGGTAATGCAAATAGAATCAACTCGAATGAAAACAACAATCTATGCTCAGTGTAGGCAATAAACAATACAAAAATAATCACATCAATCAATAAAACATCTAAATCTATCAGAAAATTATTGATTTGAGGCTGATCTAAGCGTGCAAGCTAGAAGGGTAGAGATTCACAAAGAGCAGATGACGGAGTATAGAAGGTGCATGCCGCATCGCCCATCTGTCGCTTTCAAGAATATATGCGTTATTGTCTTGGTTACGAGAGACCGAAAGAGATTTTGCTAACAAAGCAATTGCTTATGGTTCATGTCGGGCAACACAACGGATACATGGAGTCATTCACAGTGGCATCAAAGCATATCTAGACCGTGGAGTTGTTCGTAACGTGCGGCAACGTCAAAGTCGTTCGTGAATGTAAATATCACTTGTGAAATGGAGATGTTTTATAAAATGTGACGATTATAATATAGTTTTAATTTTAAAATTTGTTGCGTTTAAACCATATATATTTTTTATTTTATTAATTTATTAATTAAATAAGAACTTTTTTTGGTTTTCTTTGACAAATAGCAATGATTCTTATATTCTCATTTAAAAAAATAATTTGTACTAAAGTGCTACATTTTTTTTATATTACATCACTTACTTAAATACTTTTTCCGAGACTTAAATCCTGATCTAAAAATAGGGAGTGAGCAGTGCCAATCTAAATATCATGCATGTGTGATTTGATTACCATTCATTAAGCCATTCAGAAGCTCCTTAACTTAAAATTTATACATATATCCACTTGTTAAACTAGTAATCTAGGTGGTCAATGGTTTCATCACCCGTTTCTTAACAAATGATTATAAATAATACCAAATCCCACCCTCTCTCAATCCCGTATTCGCCTAGCGAATCTTTTCCTTCATTTAAAGTCTACTATATAAATGTTACAATAAGTAACAAACAAATTAAAAAAACCCTAATCAATCACTTCGAGAGAAAAAATGGCCAACAAGTACCAACAACAACCTCGAACCGACGAGGAATCGGCAACGGCCCACTCCAACGAGCTCGAGAAAAAGAAGAAAAGGATCAAAACAGCAATCTACGCCGTAGCCTTTATAATATTTCAAACCGCCGTTATAGCGGTTTTCATGCTGACCGTCATGAAGGTCAAAACCCCCAAGGCCCGGTTCGGTTCGGTCGCGGTCCAGGACTTAACCACGACCGGCTCGGCCAGCGGATCGACCCCTTCGTTCAAGGCCACGCTACTAACCCAGCTCACGGTCAGGAACCACAACTTCGGTCCGTACAGGTTCGACGCCAATACGGCGACGTTTTCAGTTTAGTTAATTAACTAATCATTGTTTTTGTATTGGTTAGTGTTGTTGTTTCTTGAATATTAGTTTTGAATCACGATCCTCTCGTGTGTTTATTATTTTTTTTGTGTTTGGGTTCCTTTTCCTGCAAATTAGTGAAGAGAGTTGGAGTAGAGTGCAATATAGTGCATGTGCGTTGAGGGAGACGATTTCGATACGTTATTGGTCACTACCAACTTGGCCCATCTTGAACTGGTCCAACTATATCATAATTTGGGTCGAGACGATGTTGCCATTATTTTCTATTGTTGGGCTTTGTTTACGTCTACACAAACAAAAAGGGGTGGGCACATTTTACTCAAAATCGAAACCGAACCAGGATTCAAACTGAATCCGAACTGAAGAACTGAGAATCGTGGGTATCGGATCGGATTTGGACATTGAAAATTGAGAACTGAATCAATTCAGTTCGGTTGATTCGGTTTGAAGAGCTCAATCAATTCGAACTGAATCAATTGTTGCTCTACTAGGGTTTGAAGAGCTGACTGAAGCAAGTAAATGAGCTGAGTTGAGGCACGCGACGACACATTATTTTGTCTGTGGTATAAAGATAAAACGACGTCGCTGATTGTGATATCGTCGGTTACTCGGTTCAGTGCGGTTATCTCGAGTTCGGCAGCCCGGAACCCGAACCCAGAACCGAGCCTCCGTCGGTAATACCCAAAAACCGAACCGAAAAAACCGAACCGATCGGTTCGATGACCGGCTGCTGCAGTTTCGGTTCGAATCGGGTCGGTTTCGGGTATTTTGCACACCCCTAGTTATAATCATTGTGTTGTTATGATGTTGAGTTCGAGAGGATCGTTGGATAACTGGCAAGTAGAATCATAGGGGTTCGAGAGAACCCTTATCTCGTAATTGTTGTTTGATTGCAGAGTTGGCTTGCCACTAGTTCGAGAGAATAGTAGGTTAGTCAACTCTAGATTGGTTTGCGTCGAGAGGCGGAATCAATATATACATGTGTGAACGTAAGATAACACGTTATTGCATGAATTTTCTAACTTGATTGATTGAATTTGACATATATTGGCTAGAACCCATAGTGTCTCTTTTTATCTGGTTTTCTCTTTTGATCGATTGCTCTTTACTTTATTCGCATAATCACTTACTCACTTCAATCACCATATTAATCATTATATTTATATTTATTGCATAGATAATTGGAATTGGGTAATTGAATTGACCCATTATTGGTATTTACTTTTTGTGGATTCGACTATGTACTTACCAGGTTTACTATTACTTGTAACAACCGCGTGCACTTGAGCGTATTCGTGAACTCGTGTACTACTGATTACGAGCCCAACAATGGTGGTTGGCTCTTTGGATTGGAGAGGATGGAAGTGGAAGAATGGTTAATAAATAAAATTGCAAACTTGCATGAAAAATTTATTGACGTGGAAGGTAATTGACTATCCTGCTCACCCGTCAAAATCATAAACCATCGTCGGATAGATAAAACGAAATAAATTTTGAAATTGAGTAAACAATAATATAAAATATAACAAAAATCATGACCCAAAGTAAATTGTCCAAACTATATTAAATAAAAGTGACTCTTCTTATCCACGTAGCAAATTCAGTTCACAATTTTTTCTTGTAATCAATTTATTAACACATCACATATTAATCTAAAAATCAACATACGCAAAGAACACAACAATTGTCAGTTACTAAAACCACGACTTTTGCCAAATAAAACAAATTAACCCATAATCCAATACATAAAAGCATTTAACACTAATTTTCAAATACAAAAACCCTCAGCTTGCCGGCGCTGACACGAAAGACAAATCACTCAAAACTCATCCCCTCTCGGTCCACTCGCTTCCCGCCAGCTTTATTTCTGTTACCAAAAAGGCCCTTTCAACCAACTTAATTACGATTCTGCCACCCCCGCAAAAACCTTTATAAAATCCCCAAACAACACAACACTCCTCGTTCCGTAATTTCAATTCTCTCCTCTCCTCTGCCTCCTATTCGGCATGACGAGAACGACGTCGGATCGAGAGAGCCAGATGGAGAGCCCCCTGGCCCCCAAGAACGACGTCGCGTCGACGAGCTTCGAGCCCTTCAAGGCCCGCCGCGAGGAGACCAGCAAGTGCTTCGTCTACGCCCTCGCGCTCTTCGTCGCCGCCAGCGCCGTCGCGCTCATCTTCGCGCTCATCTTCCTCCGCGCCTCCGCGCCGGCGGCGGAGCTGACGTCCGTCGCCGTCAAGAACCTCAGGCACGCGACGCGCGCCGCCAACGAAACGAACAACGCGACGGCCCCACTGACGTCAATCACCGTCACTTTAACGGCCTCGATCGCGGTCGAGAACATGAACTTCGGGCGGTTCGAGTACGAGAACAGCACGGCGTCGGTGTTCTTCGAGGGCGTGGAGATCGGGCGCGGCGCGGTGGCGCGTGGGCGCGTGGGAGGGAGGGGGAGGGAGAGCTTGCGCGTGGCGGTTGAGGTGAGGACGAGGCCGGAGGTGGAGAACAGCACGAGTCTTCGGGAGGGGGTGGAATCGGGTGTGGTGCGGCTCACGAGTTACGGTGAGCTGAGGGGTAGGGTCCACCTGATCGGCCGGCTGGAGAAGGAGGAGGTCTCGATCGTTAGCTGCAGCATGAATCTGAACTTGAGGAATCAGACGGTGGAGGAGTTAGTTTGTTAAGTGATATCGAATTTTTCCTGATATTTGACATATATAGGAGGTATTTTGGTTATTTCTACTTCTATTGTAACATAACTATTTTTGAGAAATATTATATGTAGATCATCGATTTTGTTTTTTCTAGTGTCTAATTTAGTTCGTTGCGGTGTTTTTTGTTTTTTGTTTTTGTGTGTCTATTAGAAATAAAAATAGGAATCAGTATATATGTGATCAAGTAATTGATTTTGTATGCTTAGCAAACAAGGACTAGATGTTTTCTTTTAAAGAACGATCCAGACATATTATTAGTAGAGATTATTATTGTTGTGTACATTCTCCTGGTCGTTAAAAGTTTGAAGGCGAATGAAATATAATTTGCAAGTACTGAAATTCTAACCCGTGTTTATGAGGTATTGACTATGACACCAAAATAGAGGACTAGCTCAAGATAATTGAAGAGAATGGTAATTTTATATTCTACCATTGTTTAAATTTTATATTGAATAATTATTTGATGATTTTTTTAAAAAAATAACAAGATTTCTAATACAAAATATGAACTTACAACATTGTTAAAATCGGGCGGAACACGCCTAGACCCCAATTTCCAGTTAGCATTGAAATGATGATTTTACGTTAGCAACTCATTCGAAGATATTATAAAAATCTTTAAATATCTTGAATGATGGTAAAATCTTTAAAGTATACAATATAGTCAAACAATTTATAAAAATTATAAATATATTTTGTAACGCGTAAGTAATAATCAAATCGAAGCTTACGTTACTTTATTCTGGACATCACAAATGTGAAATGAAGACATATATGCAACAATAAGTGTAGTCATCAAATCCATTTATGTTTTGAAAGAAAAAGCCATTTGATCGATGAAAGGTTTTGAACAAAATTTAAGAGCATGGGAAAATATCTCATTAGTGTTAACCAAAAGTACTTTATGGCTTGTACCTTTTTTAGCACAAGAAATAAAAAGAAACAAAGGATCAATTTGGCGACAGCGAAAACACTATAACATTCACAATCCTAATGCCTTGAACTGAAAAAAAGTAGGCTAATTAGTGGTGGAAAAGTATACTTAATAGTTCATGTTTCTTCTTATAACATGAAAAGTTCTCGTAATTGAAAAGGCGTGTGATTTGGTGGAGCTTTTTGTGCTTTGGAAAGTAGTTTACGAAACGTCGACGTTTACAAGTCATTGCACGTTCTTTACAGTAAGAGACAAGGAGGACCTGACCAGACAAGCACTAACAAGTTCCTTAGAGGAAAAGATTTGGTGTGTCCAAAGAAAACCTTTCATAGCGTAAGGGTCTCTCAAAGAATTTTGGTTTCGGGTGTCTTGTCGAGCCTTTATTTCAAATTGTTGGGCCTTGCGAAGCCCAAATCTGGCTCATCACCTAAAGCCCATATACATGGAGGAATAGTTTCTAATGATCAAAATCAATGGAATTGGATCACATAATTTCAAAGGTCTAGTTAAAACAACTTAGCAAAGAGTAAATTAAGATCCGATTTAAGATGTTCTTTTTAATATTACACAATCACCTTAACTATCCTTTACTCTTCTTCACCTATATTACTATTGCAAGGCTCGAGCTTTGGCCTAAACAACAGTTGGACCGGCTGCTTAAACAACAGAAAGAACATGTCAGAAATAAATGGTTCCAATTTCAAATATTTGGTAGAAATAAATATTCGTGATCGCCATTCCTGTACCAATTTTCCAACAAAACAATTTATACCTCACCCTATACGAACATGTAGATAATAATAATTAAAATCATCGACCCTACCTACCTATACATAAATGTCAATTAAGAAAATCACCAAAAAAACTGACGAAGGTACAAAATTAAACAGCGTAACAAAACTAGAACCGAACATGTTTATGGCACATCTGGTCTTGAATCGCCTGAGTGGAGATATTGTAAGTCATGGTACAGTTCAGCCTCACCACCACAAATTTCTTGATCATCCTCATGATCCTCACCCTCCCCTCGATCCTCATATAGCTATTCATCGTCACCGCCCCCGATCCTACGTCACTCGCCAGGCTCGGGACCGCCAGCATCTCCTGCGGCACAACATCGACGGTCAGGATCATCCGGAGCGTCCTCCGAGCCTCCGCCTTCCCCGCCGGCACCCGAGCCTCCCCGACGGCGACTCCCCGGTAATAAAGCGTGCTCGTGCTGTTATTAAATTTATAAGTGGCCATGTTCGGGTTCTTCACGGACACGTGGGCGAGGAACGTGACGTTGGCGCCGTTAAGGAGCGCGGTCATCAGCGTTCCGTTGGACGGGGATTTGACGGCGACGGACGTCATGTTGATGGACGGGTCTTTAACGGTGAAGACGGTGAATACGAGGGCGAGGACCGTGACGGCGAGGATTAAGAAGACGGCGGTGACACAGCCGCAGCATTTGATGTACTTGCGTTGTCGGAGCTTTAGTTGTCGGGACAGGGACTCCTCGTCGACGTCGGCGAAGTTGTGGCTTCGGGTCCGGTCTGAAGCCGCCGGAGCTAGGGGCTTGACTTGATCGCTCTCCGGCATGGCTTTAAAGTTGACCCTGACTCGGTGCTTTTGTGTGGTAATGTGTATATATAGGCCATTTATGCTCCCATACAATTGTCTCTCTGAAAATAATTTCTTCTACTTAAACGCGTTTTTCTCTTTTTGACTTTTGACTCGTAGGTATTTTTTTTCCAAAAATTAGAATTCGTGGGAAATTTAATTTTATTTAGCATTTGAAAATTATTAAACCTAAGTGTGGAAGAAGGTTCGGAAAGTCTTGCATCAGCAAAAATATACGAGTGCGATACAGTATCATTTTAGAAAATATAAATTCCATTGGACATACTTTACTCGTGAGCTAATAGTTTGATTATCTACTATTATTATATCTGAATTTATATCAATATTTAACTAGGAGAATCATAACTTAAGTTATATTAAAGCATTCTGCAGCGGGATCACGGGAATTCTCCATCCGTATGAGTTGGAGGTCGTGGCTATGCATGATGCTAAACGAGTCGAGCTGAACGACTTTAGAGGAATCATTGACGAACGTCGTTGCGCACTATCTACTATCGGAACTTGTAATCAAATGGCTCACGAATTGACCAGTTTTGTCTTAACTAACAGTAGCTGTGATTATGGTGAGAGGTCTGTCCCACCATCTGTACCATCAGCTGTCCGGCTTGATGTCGGGTTAGTTACTATTTAAATTAATAAAATTCTCTTTTACCTTAAAAAAAAAGATCACTTGTTTGATTTTTAGAAAGTACGGTATACCTAATGATGAATACAAAATTAAATCTAAATATTATGAATTTATTTGGTCTTGATGTAACCGAAACTCTTAAGATTTGGAAAATACTCATATGAATTTTGAAGTAGATTAGTCCATGGTCATTATTGTAGGAATTATAATTTGAGTATAACAATAAACGGTTTAAAAAAATACTTTTCGACATAAAGTTACCGCGTCGTGATATGGTGGCCACTGACTTGAAAGCAATTTTTTCGGTTGGACCGAGGTGGCGATCGTATTATGGTTGCCTCCGAGATTAACATGGTAGTCCCCCTAATGCGTGCCCACTCACACATCAGAGTCTGGAGCTTGTATAATTCAATACCCAAAAATCGATTCGAAAAGATCAATTTGAGAGAGAACGAATATAGGAAAAAATCATTGTTTTTTTGGTTCTTTCTTCACCATGATTATCCAACGATTATATAGTGATCGAGAAAATAAATGGTGATAAAAGAATACTTTTAAGACTCAATAATGGGGGAGGTTACCAACTATTTATGGACCAATTAAAAACATGTAACTTCAAAATGGGAAAGACCAAAAAAAATAACTCTACGAGTCATTATCCCCAACAATTATCAACTTGAATTACTTGAGAGTAGTTCAACAAATGAATCATATATACAAACAACTTCATTTTTTAGAACGGTTTGAATTTATTATCTTAATTTTTTTTTCGTTGTTGATTGTTTTAATGGTAGGTCAGTGAAAAGAGTCGTTCAAATCTTCTGACTAGAGCAGCTCTGTCGAGTACTGGCTGGCGAGGGGTATGTCCTCCCCGACTTTGAAGGGCTTTGGTATGTGTACCTTGCATAATGCAATTTCTGGGCTTCAAATACAAAACAAAAAAAATATTATTTTAAAAATAAGTCCCATATGGGCTTGGACGGTTAACAAGAACTGTCCATTGGAGTATTAATTTGGGCATATATAAGAGATCCATGTAATTTTCTTGCTGCTATTGATATTGGAAAAATAATTAGCGAAGCGCAAATTCAAACGGTGGGGCCTGAGCTAGATATGTTCTCACGTCAAATTTCAAAGGTGTTGCGGAACATATAGCAAGTGACGTGACAGCTTGAAATTGCAATTACATTTAAGTAGATCACACTCACAACGTTGTTTTCGGAAATAAACTCCCAATTTTCCTTAGTCTTTCCAATTTTATTTTCTTTCCATTGAATGTATGGTCAACTTCTGGATGATTCTCAAGTCCATGTTAGGGAAATAGGGCCACATTTGCTTAGGACACATGTTAAGGCCCATTTGGGCCTATAAATTGTTAGAGAAAACGAAATTGAATTGCACTGTACCCTATAGACGTAACAGCACTGTATCTAAACAGTGTATTCACTTTTTTAACCCACGACAACAGAGAAAAGGACAATAACAGACGTTGTTATTATAAAATGTGCAAGAAACACAATGTTGTCAGTGACTTCATGAGACTCCACCAGAAAGCATCTGCTTAAATATTTTATTCACACAAATCATAAAATATAAATCATCCCAACCATTTGAGTTTACAAATTTGTTATTTACGAGAACACAAGCCTCACTGTAACGGATATATCAATTTTAGTGCCCAGATAATGGCCACAAAAGTCATGATACGACGACGTATAGGCTCTCATGCAAGAACATGAAAGCAAAAGCAGCGCTTTTGTAGGACCCAAGTCCGGCACAAGGAGACAAATTGAATCTCATGTTAATTTTATCTCTCACTCTTTTAAACACACATCTTAAGATCTTATCCACCATAATTTATTACTTTAAATTAACATTAGTCTTTAATTAATTAAAAATTAATATAGATAAAGCAGAATTGCTTCCCATTTGCTCTGAGCCTGACCCTCTCTTTACTCTCTGACCGAAACGGTAAAAGAGAAATTTTCTCCTTTTTTTTACTGTCCCGGTCTCTACTTTACCCAATCACATGGCTGGTCTACGCTGACCAGCGCAACTTAATGTAATAAAATAATCACCAAAACAAAACAAGGCTCGAATACCCATAAATATTATGAACAAGTTTTCAGGGAGCAATATACTAAAATAACCGAGCTGTGACGGAGACATCGGCAACAGCAGGTTCTCTTTCACGGAAAGAAAGGCTTTTTTTTACACAATCAGAGCAGAAGCTGCTTCATCTGCCTAACCCGTCATCATCAACTTCACTCTTTCTCTACTACTTGCTACATTACATACATTACATTTTTTTTTCATTGCTAGAAACTATTTACAGAGAGAGAAGAAATGAAATAAAGCGGGATGTTGAATCAGAGTCCAGTTTCTTCTTTTTTTGTTGTTGTTGATTTGAGAATCATTTCAAAGATACCGGAAAGTTACCTCCACAGTCCACAGCACAAGACACATATTTCTTGTCTGTTTTGGACATTCTCCAAATTTTCCCGCCTTTTGTGGGTGTTGTCTCGAAACGAAGAGCAGCACGCAAAATCGTCACGCGACGCCATCTTTTTCCTCTTCTTTGCACGACTTTCTTGACTGGTCGTCGCTCTCGTGAGTCGGTTTCTCCTTGGCACAAGACTCTGTTTCTATAATTAAGAGCAAAAAAAAATTAGTTTAACAAGTGATTAGCCTATTAATTAGAGAAAATGAGTTGATTAGTGTACCTCTGGAGGCATTGAAGGACCTCTTGCAGTGGAGTATGGCGCTCTGGATACCATCCTGTTGCTGCAGCAGCGAATCGTCTCTCCTCTTTGAGATCGCCGGTGGCGGCGCCGCCGCAACCGCCGACGATGCCGACCGGCTCTTTCCCAAATGCTTGCAGACCACCCTCAGCCCCGCCGGAATGTTCCCCTGTTTGAGGGTCTTGACGGCCAAAGGCGCTGTGGCATCGGGTTTTGTCTCTGTTGACGGTGGTGTAATTTTCTCTGGTGCTGGTGCCGGCGCCTCCGCCGCCGGGAGGGCCGGTGGGGGTTTTGCGCCGCCGTTTCCCAGGCTGAGCTGGCCGGAGAATCTTAACTTGTCGCCGTACCTTCTGGAGACTCGGACGTAGAGGGGCTTCACCTTTTTCAAGTACTTCTGCATTGCTTCTTTAGAGAAAAGCTTCTCGTCGGAGGAGGCGAGTTCGTCGGAGGACACGGCGGCGACGCTCTGTTTCTGTGTTGCCGGCGGCGGGGCTTTCTTCGCGGAAGAGCTACGGGCGGTGCTGTTGTCTCTGGTGAAGAGCGACATGATGGGAACTTCCTCCACCTTGAACTTCACCGTGAAGAGCTTCTTCTCCTTTCCCTCCGCCGCCGTGGCCTGCGGCGGCGGAGGCGGCTTCGGAGACGCCGGCCGGGCCGGCTCTGTTTTCTCGGCCGTGCTCTGTTTCGATTTCTTGAAACCCAACATCATGACCCGAAACTTGGTGGCCGATTTCAGCAACGAAACCGGGAACTGGGGAGGCTTGGCGCCGTTCGCCTCCGAGCCGTTGCTCGAGGCCGGCTCGACCGGGACGAGCCGGCCCTTGAAGAACAAATCGTCGGAGGGCGAGAGGGACAGGTTCTGGTCCGACCGGTCGTTGCTGGACCCAGAAGACAGAGTGAAATTAAACTCGCCCTCACCGTCCGTCCCACCGCCGTCACTCTCGCCGTCGCCGCCTTCCTCCTCCTCCTCGCCGTTCTCGGCGCACGTGCTGACATTGTCGTCACTCACGTGACCCAATTCCTCTTCCTCCTCCTCCTCCTCGTCCGGTACGGCGAACTCCAAATCGAAGAAGGGACCGTCGTCGTTACACTCGCCGTCGGACTCCACGCCATCGGTCCCGAAGGCGGAGACGGTGGTGGTGGTGGCGCGGGCGTCGGAGGAGGCGGAGGCCGGCGCTCCGCCACCACTGCTCCGCCAGTACTTGAGCAAGCTGAAAGCTTCCATGGTAGGGAGAGCCAGAATAGAAGAGAGAGAGAGAGAGATGGGTGATTTGAGTTTATGAGTGGAGTGGAGTGGAGGGGAAGGGAATAGTGTAAAGGGGAAAAAAGGAGGGTAGAGATGGGTTTAATGAAAGGAGAAGGACAGAGTACTAAAAATGGAGTAACAGAGAGAGCAGAGCTTTTTACACAGAGATGGAGAGAGAGAGAGGGCTTTTGCTTGTTTGTCC